>CM053272.1:67883438-68348438 GCA_028583415.1 Protea cynaroides
TATTGTTTCCATTTTTAGGTTTTTCACTTTCCCTAATTATTATTTTCTTTCTATTTTTAGGGTTTTCTACCCTAATTGTTGTATTTTTTCCATTTTTAGGGTTTCCTACCCTAATTGTTGTATTCTTTCCATTTTTAGGATTTTCTACCCTAATTATTGTGCTCTTTCCATTTTCAGGGTTTTCTACCCTAATTGCTATTTTCTTTTCATTTTTTTAGGGTTTCCTACCCTAATTATTGTACTCTTTCCATTTTCAGGGTTTTCTACCCTAATTGCTATTTTGTTTTCATTTTTTAGGGTTTTCTACCCTAATTATTTTTTTCTTTCCATTTTTAGGATTTTCTACCCCAATTGCTATTTTCATTACAAAATTAAAATATGGTAGGTGAAAACATTCCAAGTATAGTAGTGATAGAAATCCAAACATAGCAATATGCATCCAAACATGGCAGTAAGCATATAAATATTACAGTAAGCATGGGGCCGACAAATATGGAAATAAGCATGTGTAGCACTCCAAAACAATAAGAATCATGTAAGCATGAAGATGGTAGACATATCCACATGGAATCCAAAGGTTCAGATTTAATATCATCACATAATCAGAAATCAATCGAACATCCGGGGGATCAGATTTATCAATCAATGGCCCAAGATCAAAGGCCATAATTTAATCATGTGAAATAACTCAACATCGAATGACCATATTAAAATTCACATTAAAAAGTTTCAGATCAATGTTCACAATTAATCACATCAAATTCTCAAGATCAGATCCAAATCAGATGGCCAAAATTTAATCATTCAAAATCCAAATCAATGGTCCATATTTAATCACCTTAAATTTCAAACCAATTGGATCAATTTCATAAAATTCTAAGGATGCGATGGGATCAATTTCATAACAATTCCAAGTATTCGATGGGATCAATTTCATAAAAATTCCAAGTATCCGATGGGATCAATTTCATAAACAATTCTAATATGTGGTTGGAGAAATTTTGATCACATGAAATTCAAGCATTATTAGGATCAATTTAACTCACTTGAAATTCAAGCACATTCGAATCAATTTAACTCACATGAAACTCAGACATATGGCTAGACCATTGTATCAACAAGTTCTCAGTGGTATGGGAGATTGTTATTGGGAATACGAGAGTAGTTGATGACCAAGGCTCGAATGGATCAGTGGGATTCAATGGGATTAACTCAGGCTCAAGTATCATGGCAATTGGATTCACAAAGGAGTCTTAGCCATGGGGTTTAGATTGGTCAAATGGTAGGACAGGTGTAAGTATTAAGAAGATGCCAAGGAGGTGGGAATATAGCAGGCCATGGATAAGGTTATCGGGCTGAGGTTTGAAGGTTTTTAGTTTGGGCTTAGGAAATAGATCTACAGCAGGTTAGAGTTGGTGTTGGGGAGTAACAAGAGGACTGGTGGTCTTGATAATGGGTTATGTGGTTGCAGCAAATGGTTTGTGTAGTGGTGGACAGATGGTGGGTTTCACAAAGGGTGGTAAGATGGTTTGATGGTGGAGATATGGAGGACAGGTGTGGGTTTCTGCAAGCAGGTGTGATAGAAATCAAAACAAAGAGAAGGGGCAGTGGTGGATTACCCGAATTGCAGAGCCACTTCCAGTGGCTGCCTCCTCCTTCTTCTTCTTCTCGCTGCTGCCTCTCTTTCTCGATTCTTTCTCTTATCTCTCCCCCTTCTTCTTCTCGCTGCTGCCTTTCTTTTCCCCCTCTTATCGGTCCATTTCTCTCCCCTGTTCCTCTCCTTCTCTCTATTCACTGCCCTCTCCCCTTTTTCTTCTGTTTGTTTTTTCCTTTTTTTATTCTTTTTCTCCACCTCTCTCTCTCTCTTTCCTCTTCTCGATTCTCCCCTCTTTCTATTTTTTTTTCTTTTTTATTCTTCCTTTCTCACCGCTCCCTCTCTCTTCTCCTCTTCTAGATCCTCTCTTTTTCTGTTTTTTCCTTTTTTTATTCTCCCACCGATCTCTCTCTCTCTCCTCTTCTCTCCTCTTCTCTCGATTTCCTTTTTTATTCTTTCACCGATCTCTCTCTCTCTCCTCTTCTCTCCTCTTCTCTCGATCTTCTTCCCTTTTTCGATTCCTTTTTTTTATTCTCCCTCTCTTCTCGGTTCTTCTTCCCTTCCTTTTTTGTTTTTTTTTCTTCTTATTTTATTCTTCCTTCATCGATTTCTTTCTCTCTCTCTCTCTCCTCTTCTCTCGATCTTCTTCCCTTTCTCAATTTATTTTTTTTATTTTATTCTCCCTCTCTTCTCTATCCTTCTTCCCTTCCTTTTCCATTTTTTTCTTATTTTATTCTTCTTTCCCACCGATCTCTCTCTCTCCTCTTTTCGATCTTCTTCCCTTTCTTTGTTTTTTTTTCCTTTTTTTATTCTCTTCTTTCCCACCGATCTCTCTCTCTCTCTCTCTCCTCTTTTCGATCTTCTCCCCTTTCTTTGTTTTTTTTTTCCTTTTTTTATTCTCTTCTTTCCTTCTTCAACTTCTCTCGATCTTTTCCTTCTTTGACAATCTCACCGAGTCCCTTTTATTCGGATCCTACTTGCCCCTTTATATATATATATATATATATATATATATATATATAACATATAAATAAATATATAATATATTAATATATTAATATATATATATGATATAATATACATATAAGACATATACATATATTTTATGATATATTATAATATATTATACATTATATAATAATATATAAATGATATACATGCATATGCACCGCCATGAATTGGTCCAGATTGATAAGGATTGATTGGATTGGGCTAAGACTGGCTTGGGTTGAGCTGATTTGACTGCATTGACTAGAATTAACTGGGTTTCTCTCTCTATCATTTCATGGGCTATTTCCACTGTCATTTTGCATGGAATTTTTCGATGACCTCTATTCCCAATTTTCTACTTTCACTTTGTAGAACATTAAAATTGAGGAATATAGGAACTTGAATCACCTCATTTGGAAATAAAATGATCAACTTATGAATTTTTGAAGTTTAAGCGGACCAATTATTGATAATTTAGCTGACCATTCTGCATGGGATCCTTCAGAGACTTTTGTCGGAAATCCTCTACGTCCACTTTATAGAGTACTAAAAATGGAACATAATGAAACTGAAATTACCGGATTTGGATATGGGATGAACAAAATATGAATTTTCGAAGATTAAATGACTATTTCCATATATAATTTCGCATGGGATCCTCCGGAGACTTCTACCAAAGATTTTCCACGTCCACTTTGTAGGACATCACAAATGAAGAATAATGGCTTTGGAATCATCTGAATCCGACGTAGAACGGAAAAGATATGAAGCTTTGAAGTTTTAACGATAACTTTGCATGCAAGCTTGCATGGGGCCCACTGGTGATTTCTACCGGAAATCCTTTACGTCCACTTTGAAGATGACTAAAAATAAGGAATAATGGTACTTAAACCATATGATTCAGATGTCGGATGATCAAGATATGATGATTTGAAATTTAAACAATCCAACTTACGATAATTTACATGAAAGCCCCTGGGATTATTTATGATAATTTTAGAAACCTCCCTTGTACGTATCATCCGACTAAAATGATCATATCTTCTTCATTTGATATCAGAATTGAGCAATTCTAGTCTCATTTTGAAGATAATTCCATGACCTAGGCATCCATGCAAAATTATAACCTGTGATCTTGCTGTGGGACCCATTGAAAACTTCTTCAAATTCACAGACCCATTGAAAACTTCCTCAAATTCACATACGAAAATCTAAACTTTCAATCATCTTTCTTCCTTTTGTTGTCCATATATCAGCAGGACTTTGTTTAGCTGGGATGGCAAAAATGGGGTGCTTACAGATGCCCCTCTTCAGCCGAGATTGTGGGCAATTGAGGCCGAAGACAAAAGTGACCCATTTTTGCATTATTCTGCACTTGATCTAGATTCTACCGTTGCTCCCTTGAACTGATGCCGTAACTACTCTCTTTTTTTCTTTTTTCTTTTTTTACTCTTTTTTTTCCCACACTGTACAACAAACAACTGTAGATGTCATGCTCCTTGAGTAGCGATCTCATAAGGTCTGTGACTTTGGCTCAAGACCACTCATGATGTAACTGTATCTATCAAGCTTCTTGAGTAACGACCTCATCAGGTCTGTGACTTTGGCTCAAGACCACTCATGATGTAACTGTAACTGTCAAGCTTCTTGAGTAGCGACCTTATCAGGTCTATGACTTTGGCTCAAGACCGCTCATGATGTAACTGTAACTGTCAAGCTTCTTGAGTAGCGACCTTATCAGGTCTGTGACTTTATCTCAAGACCGCTCATGATGTAACTGTGACTGTCAAGCTTCTTGAATAGCGATCTCATCAGGTCTGTGACTTTATCTCAAGACCGCTCATGATGTAATTGTGACTATGCTTTGTGCTCTGGATTTGTAACCTCTGAATGTATAGCTTCTGGATGTGTAGCCTTTAGATATATAGCCTCTGGATGTGTAGCCCTTGGATGTATAGCCTTTGGATGTGTAGTCTTTGGATGTATAGCCATTGGATGTATAGCCTCTGGATGTATAGCCTTTGGATGTATAGCCTCTGGATGTGTAGCCTTTGGATGTTTAGCCTTTGGATGTATAGCCTCTGGTCTGAATTTGGGGTGTCCCAAATTACTTACGTATCCTTTGGGATTTCCATCCCTCTAGAATCAGGTTCCGCATAGTTCGGGCTAGAGCTTTCCCTCTCTTCCCATGATCTTTCATTCTTTCTCTTTCTCTTTTTTTTTCTTTGATCATCATGTTCTCTTTGTGCTTTCAATTTTCTTTTGCTGATCTTTTATTCTTTTCTTTGCTTGTATCTTGTTCACTTTTCCATTCTTATTCGGCTTTCATTCAGTCTTCTTTCTTCTCTGTACTTTCACCTTTCTTTCGTTTTCTTTTTTTTTTTTCATTTCTCTTTTTCTTTTTCTTGTTCTTTTCAATTCCTTTCTTCATCTTTCTTCACTCCCAAAATGGGTTGAACTTTCCATAAATATTGAGGTAGCCACAATGGGGCTCAGCATCTGCACTTTGTCCACTAACATTGCTCGGAATCCAAGAGGAACTAGAGATCATGATTTAATTGACTTTCCTTGATTTGACTTAATCTAGACCGAGAGAAACATGTTTCTTTTCTTTAAAAGACAATTTCGATATGTTCTGCATTCCTGCCAAATTTACATGGGTTTCACTTAGATCAAAGGGCAATCAGGTCTTTTTAATGAGGGGCAAATGATGACAATGAATCAAATTTGTATGAGTCATCTTTCTCTTACATTCAAATCAACTCAGCTAGAGTTTCAAACAGGGGGCTCAACTAAACTCATGATGTTTGGATAAATGGGTGATTTTGCCCCAGTGTCTAAGTTCAAGTCTGTACACATTGATAGGCAAGAGACTTTTGAGTCATCAATAGAAATAACCTTAAGGAGATGCAACCCTACACTAATCTTTAGGAAAAACGTCAAAGAATGCTTTCTCTTCTCGGTATCATTCAGATAGAAAACAAGTTTCAACAAGCTATGATCAGATGTTGAATCAGTTATAACCATGTTTGGTCCCAAATCCTTTAAGTCTGTATACAAGTATGACAATGAAGGTCTAGATGGACATATAAGAAACTGTCCAATGGGTCTGCCATTGGGAGAGTGTTTGGTTATTTATGTAGAATGGCTTGATCTCCACTAAGCGATGCCATTTTATTGGCTATCAACAAAAGACTATGGAATTCTTGGACGCCATCGAAATGATGAACGGAAAATAGATATTCCAGTCAGATTTATTGAATAATATTTCTGCATAACAAGACGATATGTTCACAAGAAACGATACCATAAAATTTTGTGACATTTGAAGTAAGGGCATGTAATGTAGACTTTGTGGAAGACTGTCAGATTGATGGACGAGAGAGAGAGTCTTTAGCCGAAAAGAAAAATCCCCTGATGACAACAAAGTGATGAGACCACCCCCTGTATGGGCGGGATGAAGTGACCAATATAAAAAATCCAGCTCAACACACAACGTGAATCACAACAAACGATCAGCTCTCCAATCAGGTTCTAAGAAATGGTGTCTATATGTCATTGTACGAGAACCAATTGTCTTATTGCTCTATAACTAAACTCGTCCATCAGTAGGGCTCCAAAGGAGTTGCCCCATGTATATGCCTTGTAATCGAACTCACTCATCATTAGTGTTTCAAAGTAGTTGCTCCATGTCTATGCACCATAGTTGAACTTGTCCACCATCATTATTCCAATGTAGTATGCTAACCAACCTCATTATTTTGTATAGCTCTTTCTTTTTTCTCTTTTTTTTTTTCTCTTTTTTTGTTTTTTTTTTTTTTTTTTCTTTTTTTTTCATTCTTTTCTTTTTTTCTTTTCTCTCTTTTTTTTTTTTTTTTGAGCTCATCTTTGACTTTGAGTTGATCTGTAGCATGTTTTATGTCTGTAGGCTTCATGAACTTGTAGAAGACTTGATCACTTGGATTGATGTAAACTTTATAATGCCTTGTGTGTAGACCAATTCTTGTAAAACTAAATGAACCACTTGTATGAGTCTGTAAATGTTATCTACTTTCAAGGAAAATCCCAAAAAAAATTTCTTTCTATAAATCGACCAAATGGGATGACATTTTGATGTTCCAACTTGTATCATTGAAAATGCTTCCAAAACTTTAACTTAATCATTTGTAACTTTCACATGTGTGTTGAACTTTCATTTCTCTAAAGGCCGGTGGAGTAGAAGTTCAGGTTGCGGCTCATCATCTCAATCGTCATCAGAGTCAGAATTGGCAGTAAACATCGAAAGAGGAAGAAGTATCAAACTGGGAATGAATGGATTGGAAGTAGTAAAAGCACTGCAGTTGATGTCTCAAGTGAGATGATTATTGTTCATTTTTTCAGAGCATTTTGGACTGGACCGTCTACAGACACATCGAACTTAAGCCTAAACATAGATGACCTATCAGATACCAATGGTAGCCAGTTTAGACAAGTAATTCACCAAGTTACCCCAATTGGATACGACATCATTGACGCCAACTAATGATTGGTTGGAGGACCAAATTTTCGTTCAAATTTTCGCTAGTAAGGCTCATTACGCCTATCTATCAACATGTGTTCCCTTTCCATCTTGAGTTAAACCCCTCTTGAGTTTATTACCATTTTGATTTATGCCCTAGTTCAGGTATGACATTTACTTGGTCTATGCCTCAGTCTGGTTTGATGTATCCTAATCTTATGCCCCAGTTTTGATGTCATGAAACTCTGACCTATACCCCAGTTGGTCCATCGCCTTTTTGGTTTGCCCCACTTTGAATCCATTAACATTTTAATTATGCCCCAGTTTAGGGTGCACTGATATTTTTGTTGTGCCCCAATTTAGGGTATACTGACATTTTGGTTGTGCCCCAATTTAGGGTACACATGAAGTTCATTTTCAGGCTACCTTAATTTTGGGATACAATTGACCACATGGTCCTCCTTTTCATCCTGGATTTTGGGAGGTGGGTGGGACATTCTTAAAGGGTCGAGGGCTGCTCCTTTGAGTTTGGGTCACCTTGGGTGATGAAAGTATTTAGGGAGTCAGAAACCAACTCCTTCAGTCAAAGTGGCTCAGTCGCCAAGGGTGAATGAAATACTTTTCAATCTTATTTTTCCATTTAAAATTGGCAGGTATGATAACATGGGAAAGAAACATGTAATTTCTCAGAATTTATGATTCAGCTTTCTAATCTCTTGGATTCCTTAACTCCGATCTTGGAATTTCAATTCCGCTCTGCAATATTTGGGCTCTCAATATACTGTCTTCCAACCATTCCAATACTTTGAGGTACAAAAGTACCCTTATGAACCGAGACATGAACCGGTGATCATGAGACCTTCTTTTGAGTGGATGTAATAAGAGTGGATGCTTTGCCTACTCACTCAGGTGTTCTCTTAAGTCTAGACAATCCTATCCTCCCTAGTTCAACTTTTTTTTTTTTGGTTTTTTTTTTTTGTATTTTTGGTTTTATTTTTCTTTCTTTCTATAAACAATGAACGAAGGTTAAGACTCAGAAGTGACTGGACACGAAAAGAATACACATACACATACAAGCTGACTCGACCAAACAAAGTTAGCTCCTTCGTGAAAATCGACCATTAGACATCATCTATAACAATTTATTTGTATTTGAATAACCCCATGATTGGTCTTGGGGCCTCAAGATTCCGAATGGATCATTGTAGCACCAAGGTTCGACCATGTGGTTCATCAAATTTCAAGAAATTGAAATGGATATGCTTATTTGTAGTTTTCATGAAGGATGACAAAAGCGGTTCATGATTGAAAAAACTGGAAAATTTCTACTTGATCATAGTATCTATGCCGTGATGAAGATTTTCCAATCGTTTTTGAGATTGATGTATCAATATTGAACGGTCAACACAAAGAGCTTTGTATGATGGAGGGCGTGTATAGACCGCCCACACTAATGTGTATGCGGGTATACGTAACCCTCACGCTCCCAACAAGTGAGAGACAAGAATACTCAAGTGTGGATCCAAACATGTTGACAAGTCAAGGACAAAATCGGGCAGAACTTCGACATCTCGGATGTAAGTATTTTGATCAAGTAGATTTTACCATGTTGGTTCAAAAATGGACCAAAAATAACATACATGTGGCTAAAACTGGGTTAGGACAGAAAATGCCACCTTGACGAGGATGGGGTAACCTATCACCGAATGCTCGATTAATATTGGGCCCCCAATCCCTTTATATACTATGTTACAAAGATCCAAGCGACGTGGAGTAGCATAACACATTCTCAGGCAGACCCAAGAAACGCTCGTTAGAGGCTGCTCACCGGTTGTGGTCTCACAAAGTACAAGCCAAGGTTGTATGTTTCGCCAAGCGGGCTGCCCCATCTCCATGGGACCCGGTTCGGCTACTCGCACGAAATGTGACTGAACCCATCCCCCCAAAGCAATATGTACAAACAATAAATAATAGTACCCTAGATCTAGCAGCAAATGTCAAGTAAATCAATATAAGGAAAGTATCCTAGGAGTTTGAATATTATTCCCCAGCGGAGTCGCCACTGTGAGGACAATGGAAAATCGATGATCCTCCTCGGGAAGAATGTAAATCATGTAGCGATGAAGATCAATTGTTCTATTGGAGTTGCCACCTAGATTAAGGTCTAAGACCTCGAAAAATGTAGCCTCACCCTAAGGTAAGACTTCTATTGACTCGTGACCCAATGTATCAGTTCTTTGGTCTGCAAGAGATCGGGTAAGTATTCAGGGTACGGTTATGGGAAGGTATTAGGCACCCAAACCGCCCGATCAATATCGGCCTCCTAAACTTTTCTTAAATTCTAATTTTGACTGTGCTTGGTCAAGTGGATGACTAGGGTTCAATGGGGGATGTCCTAAACCAAGTTGCTAACTTATTCTAACCTAGGGTTCAGTCAATCATGTTTTAAAACAAATAAACAAGCAAATGTATGTATAATATTATACAGTGAATCGAACCAAAGATGGTTCGGTCTTGGACTGACTCTGAGACGTGTAAGGCATCTCAAACTGCCTACGTATTCCAATCTTGGAAATCAAGTCCAAAAACGTAGTTCGAAAAGGGTTTTGTAATTAAATATTATGGAAGTGATTTATGCATTTGCTTCAATTAGATTCTTTGTTTAAGTTGAAGTTTATGCTGAATGGATGGTTGATGGGTGGCTTTGTACCGTATTTGGAATTCCCAAATTACCTACGTATTCTAGGGTGTGCCCTAGAAATCAGGTACAACGTAGTTTGAAATTTGTGAGAGTCGGATTTGGAATGTGTACCAAATTCCTTCCATTTTTGTCGACAGGATATAGGGATGAGACATAAATTCCTATCACTCAGATTTGGGATGTGTACCAAATTCTTTCTATTTTTATCAATAGGATCTATGGATGAGACCTAAATTCTTACCATTTTTTATTTGGGATGTGTACCAAATTCTTTCTATTTTTGTCAATAGGATCTAGGGATGAGACCTAAATTCCTACCATTTCTTATTGTTTCCATTTTTAGGTTTTTCACTTTCCCTAATTATTATTTTCTTTCTATTTTTAGGGTTTTCTACCTTAATTGTTGTATTCTTTCCATTTTTAGGGTTTCCTATCCTAATTGCTGTATTCTTTCCATTTTTAGGGTTTTCTACCCTAATTATTGTGCTCATTCCATTTTCAGGGTTTTCTACCCTAATTGCTATTTTCTTTTCATTTTTTTAGGGTTTCCTACCCTAATTATTGTATTCTTTCCATTTTCAGGGTTTTCTACCCTAATTGTTATTTTCTTTTCATTTTTTAGGGTTTTCTACCCTAATTATTATTTTATTTCCATTTTTAAGGTTTTCTACCCTAATTGCTATTTTCTTTCCAAAAATTAAATATGGTAGGTGAAAACATTCCAAGTATAGCAGTGATAGCAATCCAAACATAGCAATATGCATCCAAACATGGCAGTAAGCATGTGGCCGACAAATATGGCAATAAGCATGTGTAGCATTCCAAAACAATAAGAATAATGTAAGCATGAAGATGGTAGACATATCCACATGGAATCCAAAGGTTCAGATTTAATATCATCACATAATCAGAAATCAATTGAACATCCGGTGGATCAGATTTATCAATCAATGGCTCAAGATCAAAGGCCATAATTTAATCATGTGAAATAACTCAATATTGAAGACCATATTAAAATTCACATTAAAAAGTTTTAGATCAATGTTCACAATTAATTACATCAAATTCTCAAGATCAGATCCAAATCAGATGGCCACAATTTAATCATTCAAAATCCAGATCAATGGTCCATATTTAATCACCTTAAATTTCAAACCAATTGGATCAATTTCATAAAATTTTAAGGATGCGATGGGATCAATTTCATAACAATTCCAAGTATCCGATGGGATCAATTTCATAAACAATTCTAATATGTGGTTGGACCAATTTTGATCACATGAAATTCAAGCATTATTAGGATCAATTTAACTCACTTGAAATTCAAACACACTCGAATCAATTTAACTCACATGAAACTCAGACATATGGCTAGACCATTGTATCAACAAGTTCTCAGTGGTATGGGAGATTGCTATTGGGAATACGAGAGTAGTTGATGACAAAGGCTCGAATGGATCAGTGGGATTCAATGGGATTAACTCAGGCTCAGGTATCATGGCAATTGGATTCACAAAGGAGTCTTAGCCATGGGGTTTAGATTGGTCAAATGGTAGGACAGGTGTAAGTATTAAGAAGATGCCAAGGAGGTGGGAATATAGCAGGCCATGGATAAGGTTATCGGGCTGAGGTTTGAAGGTTTTTAGTTTGGGCTTAGGAAATAGATCTACAGCAGGTTAGAGTTGGTGTTGGGGAGTAACAAGAGGACTGGTGGTCTTGATAATGGGTTATGTGGTTGCAGCAAATGGTTTGTGTAGTGGTGGACAGATGGTGGGTTTCACAAAGGGTGGTAAGATGGTTTGATGGTGGAGATATGGAGGACAGGTGTGGGTTTCTGCAAGCAGGTGTGATAGAAATCAAAACAAAGAGAAGGGGCAGTGGTGGCTTACCCGAATTGCAGAGCCACTTCCAGCGGCTGCCTCCCCCTTCTTCTTCTTCTCGCTGCTGCCTCTCTTTCTCGATTCTTTCTCATATCTCTCCCCCTTCTTCTTCTCGCTGCCGCCTTTCTTTTCCCCCTCTTATCGGTCCATTTCTCTCCCCTGTTCCTCTCCTTCTCTCTATTCACCGCCCTCTCCCCTTTTTCTTCTATTTGTTTTTTCTTTTTTTATTCTTTTTCTCCACCTCTCTTTCTCTCTCTTTCCTCTTCTCGATTCTCCCCTCTTTCTTATTTTTTTCTTTTTTATTCTTCCTTTCTCACCGCTCCCTCTCTCTCCTCCTCTTCTCGATCCTCTCTTTTTCTGTTTTTTCCTTTTTTATTCTCCCACCGATCTCTCTCTCTCTCCTCTTCTCTCCTCTTCTCTCGATCTTCTCCTTTTCTGTTTTTTTTCCTTTTGTATTCTTCCACCGATCTCTCTCTCTCCTCTTCTCTCCTCTTCTCTCGATCTTCTTCCCTTTCTCGATTCCTTTTTTTTATTTTATTCTCCCTCTCTTCTCGGTTCTTCTTCCCTTCCTTTTCTATTTTTTTCTTCTTATTTTATTCTTCCTTCACCGATTTCCCTCTCTCTCTCCCTCTTCTCTCGATCTTCTTCCCTTTCTCAATTTCTTTTTTTATTTTATTCTCCCTCTCTTCTCGATCCTTCTTCCCTTCCTTTTCTATTTTTTTTTCTTATTTTATTCTTCTTTCCCACTGATCTCTCTCTCTCTCTCTCTCCTATTTTCGATCTTCTTCCCTTTCTTTGTTTTCTTTTTCCTTTTTTTATTCTCTTCATTCCTTCTTCAACTTCTCTCGATCTTTTCCTTCTTTCACAATCTCACCGAGTCCCTTTTATTCGGATCCTACTTGCCCCTTTATATATATATATATATATATATATATATATATATATATATATATATATATAACATATATATATATAAATATATAATATATTAATATATTAATATATATGATATAATATACATATAAGACATATACATATATTATATGATATATTATAATATATTATACATTATATAATAATATATAAATAAAATACATGCATATGCACCGACATGAATGGTTCAGATTGACAAGGATTGATTGGATTGGGCCAAGACTGGCTTGGGTTGAGCTTAGTTGACTGGATTGACTGAAATTAACTGGGTTTCTCTCTCTATCATTTCATGGGCCATTTCCACTGTCATTTGACATGAAATTTTCCGATGACCTCTATTCCCAATTTTCTACGTTTACTTTGTAAAACACTAAAAATGAGGAATATTGGAACTTGAATCACCTCATTTGGAAATAAAATGGTCAACTTATGAATTTTTGAAGTTTAAGCGGACCAATTATTGATAATTTAGCTGACCATTCTACATGGGATCCTTCGGAGACTTCTGCCGGAAATCCTTTACGTCCACTTTGTAGAGTACTAAAAATGGAACATAATGAAACTGAAATTACCTGATTTGGATATGGGATGATCAAAATATGAATTTTTGAAGATTAAATGACCATTTCCATATGTAATTTTGCATGGGATCCTCCAGAGACTTCTACCCAAGATTTTCCACGTCCACTTTGTAGGACATCACAAATGAAGAATAATGGCTTTGGAATCATCTGAATCCAACGTAGAACGGAAAAGATATGAAGCTTTGAAGTTCTAACGATAACTTTGCATGCAAGCTTGCATGGGGCCCACTGATGACTTCTACCGAAAATCCTTTACGTCCACTTTGAAGAGGACTAAAAATAAGGAATAATGGTATTTAAACCATATGATTCAGATGTCAGATGATCAAGATATGATGATTTGAAATTTAAACAATCCAACTTATGATAATTTGCATGAAAGCCCCTGGGATTATTTATGATAATTTCAGAAACCTCCCTTGTACGTATCATCCGACTAAAATGATCATATCTTCTTCATTTGATATCAGAATTGAGCAATTCTGATCTCATTTTGAAGATAATTCTATGACCTAGGCATCCATGCAAATTTATAACCCGTGATCTTGCTGTGGGATCCATTGAAAACTTCCTCAAATTCACAGACCCATTGAAAACTTCCTCAAATTCACATTAAAAAATCCAAACTTTCAATCATCTTTCTTCCTTTTGCTGTCCATATATCAGCAGGACTTTATTTAACTGGGATGGCAAAAATGGGGTGCTTACACAATGGAAGCCGAAGACTTAGTGAATATGAATGACTCTTTATGCGAGTACAACTCATGAGTATTCGATTAGGTTTTCATTTGAATTATTAAAGGAATGTAATTGATACCTTATTTATTTATGTCTCAGTTGATACAACAATAACTTGATATTTTATTATGGATATCACGGTTAGATTTCTCGGTTCATTTACTATAAGACTTCCGCTATTGTGTATTTATTCTGATTATGGTTGTGGATGTGTATGGTATTTATTTTTAATGGACACAGCCTATTAGAGATCCTGGTTGAACGGTTGATTTATTAACGGTTCATCACACCGTTCTGAATGATGCAGAATTGGGGTGTGACAATGAAAATACTCACAAAGCTTGTGTTCATATAAATAGAAGGTGTTTTTCAGATCGACAATGCGGACCATCCGGAAAGTTGCAATAGCTCGGACTCAAAGGGCCGGAGCATCACATCGGCATTAAGTGACTCGGGGTCCAATTTCACCCAAATATATCCTAGTATGACTTTTTTTACCATGAATGTAGAAGAATTTGTTCTTCCACACCTTAATAGATGTGGGCTTGTCCACTAAGATGTTACCATACTCTGGCTTCTTGGAAAAATAGTACCACCCTGACTTGTAGTAGTCGTTGAAGGTGAACATGGTCCTGAACATGTTCAAGGTGGGCTTCTCCCCCATCTGTTAGATGTAGGCACTAAAGCCCATCATGTTCTTCCAGGAGCTCGGCATCAGCTGGATCGGTGCAACCCTATAATACTCGATAATGTCAACCACCAGCCGCGGCACGGGGATACAAAAATCAGCCTTGAACATATCTAAGTTCACGCACAACTCTGACTCCCGGTTCCAACAGGCTCTTTTACCTTGCTCAAACATCCGAATCTCAACATTAGGGGGTATCTGATATCGATCGCGAAGTTTAGAAAACTTAGTCCCGGTCAGAGAACAGACTTCCTCTAGTGCATCGAATTCAGGGGACGGGTCGATGCCTTCCGTAGCTTCGTGAATCACCTCGGTTCCTAGACTGTGGGTGGATACACCCATTGCTTGCTCCTGCCTAGATAGAGTGGATCAAGATGGGCCAGCCCCTGTGTCTCTAAAAGAAGAGACGGAGGGCAGTACCTCCTCGGATGGATCTGTTCTAAGTTCCACCTTGGGACTGCCCTTGAGACGCGACCTACAGACCTTTCCTCGAAAGAGGATGAACTGTCACTGGACCCACTACTGGAGGATGATGACCCACTGCTAGAAGAGGCCGATCCGAGCCCCTCTACATCTACCATCTCCACGTCTAGCTCCACATCCATATCCCACTTAGCACCCGACATCATTCAAAGTAGCAAGGCGCACAAAAAAACAAGTACAAGGGAAGTAAACTTACTGATGAATACTGAAAATAGCAAGAGCCAAGGTAAAAAATACTCCAAGAAACTGCCAATGCCGTGCCTTCTGTCATATTTCTTCCAACTTCACTGTGAGAAATAAGGAGACCCACATCTCAAATATTTATAAACATCTAGGGGAAGCCTTAGGGACGGAGAAGGTAGCATCCACGTGGAGCATGTCGATAAGACCAGATCCTAACAGCATTAATTACCGATGCTGGGAGGCGGGTGGTCCTTCAATAGGGTCCCACCTTGCGGTATCCATACGTTCAACCCAAATCCAAACAGAGGCCCAAAAAGTCATTGCATGTAGATCCTGCGACTCACATCAGTCAAGATTTTCAAGACGACCAATGGTCAAGATTTTCAAGAAGACCGATGTGTATTGGCCTCGTCATCCACATTAGCCTCATCACATCAGTCCCTATTTAAACACTTACGAAGAATGGGTCATGTACAAATATCGTGATTCACATCGGTTAAGATTCACAAGAGGACCGATGTGTATTAGCCGCGCCACTTACATTGGACCCATCACATCAGTTTCCATTCAAACACATATGCAAACGTGGGTCACATTCAAATCTTGTGGCTTACATTAGTCAAGACTTTCAAAAGGACCAATGTGTAATGACTGGGTTGCCCACATCGGCCCCATCACATCTGTCCCCATTTAAACACTTATAAAGAAGTAGGGTCACGTGCTAAATCCCGTGATTCACATCAGTCAAAATTTTTAAGAACGATGTGTATTGACCGCACTGCCTACATCGGTCCCCATTCGAACTCTTGTGTAATCGTGGGTCATGAGCAAATCGTGTGACTCACATCGGTCAAGATTTATAGAAGGATGGATATGTATTGGCCGCACCACCTACATCAGCCACATCACATCGGCCACCCTTTTAATACTTATGAAGAAGTGGGTTACATGCGAATCCTATGATTCACATCGGTCAGTATTAAAAAATAGACCGATGTGTATTGGCCGCACAGCTCACATTGGCCCCCCTCACATCGGTTAGCATTCAAAAATAGATAGATGTATACTAGTCGCGTCGCTCACATCCCCCCTACATTAGTCAATAATTTGGAATGGACCGATGTGTACTGGCCATGCTGCCTATATCGGCCCCCTGCTTCAAATATTTGTGCAGCATGGGTCAACACCAAGATAGACTTATTTCTTAAAGACCACTTCCCTCAGACCAGCTAAAGCAGATGGCCTCAGGGGCTAATTTCAACTTTGGAGTTTCTATTTTTTTACTCAGCTGAACATTACAGATTCAACAGAGCAACGAGGCAAGTGTTGTGGGAAATTTCTATTCTAATTTTTACCTACTCAGTTGAACCTTGCAAATTCAGTAGAGTAACAAGGCAACTGTTGGGGGAATTTCCCAAGTCACAGATGAGATGGTGACAGCTAGGACCCAATCGTCCACATATATATACCCACATGGATTTAATAGAGCATCCCTATAAATCCAGTTAATGGGTAAGGGTAAAAGCGCCATTCTCGAACTATTATGAGGATGTTTTAGGTATCAAATACAACAACGGGGAAAATCGACCATTACGAAAAAAGCACTGTTCACTATAAATATCTTAAATCCTGAGATTTCAGGTACGTGAAATATTAATTACTCACTCTTGGGATTCTCGCTCTAACACTTTGGACTCGAGATTTCTCTCTTGCCGTACAACTTAAAAGGTGGGTTCGGATCCCGAGCCCATTGACTATTCATAGATTCCTAACTTGGGCATCAAAGTACACCCAGGGCCATAAGGCCCCCCCTATTTTACCTCTTGTTTTCATCTTGCAGGCCCCATCAACATCGCTGACTTCGGATACGAAATTTGGCCAAAAACAGGACCCTTAATGATTATAAAGAAACCAAAGTCTAGGTTATCTTTTGTTCTATTTTCAACCAATGATCTCATGATCACTATCTGAAATTAGAAAATAATAGTCCTAATGAATAAATATGAGAATAAATTTTATATTCTCGTGTCTTCTTTTTCTTTTTTTTCTTTTTGCTTAGTTTCTTGATCTTTTGCACTACGAAAATTATGGATAAAGTTAAGAGTAGAGATTTGTAATTACAAGGTCCATTCATATTAAGTAAAATAGTATTTGTTTTTAAGAACAGAGTTTCTCAACCAATGTTGGGAGAAATCCACATTTGAGTAGCAAAGGCACTTCTTCGTCTCCCTTCAGAGATGTAGCAGAGCTGGAATGTAGTTGTAGCAGCCTATGGGAATCGTAGTTAGGATAGTTAAAAAAAAAACATTGGGTAACTTGATAAAAATCCGTTATTCACATTGATTATACAAAGAGAAAATAATAAAAATAATTAAATTTAACTTGAGATAGTGTAAGATACTAATGGTAGCGTGGGATATTTTTACCTATCTTATTGTACGTCCTTCTATGCATCATTGGTAATGTAATAGAAAAAAATCTTATCTTTCTCTACCACTTGTCTATACATACACTCATGATGTTGCAGCTTTGTTGCCTAATGGGTTCATGGTGTCATCGCTTCCTCTGGTTATGTGTATATATGTTACATCCCACTCCCAAAACACTAGAATTATGAGTAGGACATTTTTACCACCATCCCAACCTACCATCACGATCTCAATATAGTGGCACCACATCACATTGACACATCATATAACACCTACAATAATTAGAGTAAACAATAAATCAATGAAAGACTTATAATAATCACAGTACTGATGGAATCAAACTGGTAGTTATATGCATAACGTGTGTCATCTGTATCAAAAAGTTAAACAAGTCATAGTGTAAAATACAAACTATATAATACCAAAATATATAGAATATCCGAGGACACTCGGCCCATTAACAAAATATATCAAAAATCATGCCTGACACAATTCCTCTGTAGACTCATTGTAATAATCTACAACTAAAGGAGCTTCCGAGAAATTGGCAATAACATTACCTACATCATCAAAAAAGAAACATGTGTGTGGGGGTGATCTTCAATAAGCTCAACGATGGGATTGGTAACATACAAACAGGAAAGAAATGATAAATGAAAATATTAATTAAGTCAGGTTTTGTGAACTACAAACAACATCATGGGTACTGGTTAGCTTATAGGAACAAAATACTTTGGGGATGGATTCAGTATTGCCTCAACAAGTTGGGCAACACTCACTAATTCTAATGTAGGCCCCTTCTTGGCATCTCACTTACGAACATATCAGTAAATTCAAGACATCATCCCTAACACAGGAACAAACCTCAGCTACAAAGGGGGTGTGTTACAGGTTACATGGCCGACACTATCCCAACACCGGAACAACCCTCAGTTCCAATGGGAGAACATCCTGTCAATGACTAAACATGTCTGATACTAGAAAAACCCTCAGCCACGAAAGAAGTACCACTTCTATGCCCATACCCTTTCATAATTAAGCTTACATCAACACATAACCCTCTATAAAGATGTGTACACTTACTTGGGGTCAGCCACCTAGACAGATACAATTCTACATACCAATAACTAATTCAAATCACAAGCTTACCAGACTACCCCACGAATAAATAAACAATAGTAGAAATATCACTATAGCTTCCCAAGTATTGAAAAGGATTCTTGCATCATTAGTCCACTCTAAGCATGAAGATTAAATTTAGTATTATAAAGAAAACCCCATTATAATTGACCGAAGCACTGCACTATACACATTCATTTAGAAATGCAAAAGTAGAAGAATAAATTAATTCCTAAGTGGATCCTAGTATTATTAGTGGGTATATTTAACTCACTAACGCATTAAAGAAAAATAAATCAAGTCCAAAATATATTCAAAAAAGAAAACCATGGAAACCATTATAGAAATAGCACTTAATCCCAAAAAATATGGAAAATAGAAGAACAATCTCGTAATCACATCTGATATATTTTAGGCATGCAACACACATGGAAGAAATTAATTTTCATAGAACAATCTCGCAATTACATTTGAATCACAATCTCCTAATGAATTATTGGAATCATTTTCCATAATTATAAAACTTCACCTATTATCACTGGATTTTGGTCGATCCTCTAATTGGGACACCTATCAAACAAGAAGAAGGACAATCAAGTTGGGCGAGTTGGATAACTTGGGAGCCACTCCGATGCCTAAGTTAGCTTAAGTGCGATAAACAGACGAACTCAGGGAGAAGGATTCCATGTTCAAGTTAAGGAGGGAGATTTGGTAGCAGAATGAATATGGGAGCTTAATTCTATCAAAAGTTTTGTGTATTTACCTTTGTAGAGAGGGTATATATGGAGCATGGAGTGACTCAGAGGATATTCCCTTGTAGTGGTTGCGATCCTGAGACTTCATCCGAGGCCTTAGGGTAATACTAGTTGTGGTTTGGGAGACTTCATGTGCTTATTCCTCTTAGAGATGAGGGCATTGATGATGTGAGAGATGACCATTACCATCTCATATGTTCCAATGGCTGGATTACAGATAACCATCTCAAGGTGTGATAGAACATGCCTCATCATCCTTGGAGAATGTGACATGTGGTAGAAACAGCTACAGAGTGGGGAACCCAATGGTTTCCTCCTTAATCAAATATCTCATACGTGGGATGTTAGTTGCAGCCATGGAATCATGTACGCTTCTAGGCCCTTAAGATGTTGACACGTCTTGGCATGGCCAGCTAATCCATGTAGTTCCACGTGTAGGTCTCTGATTGACTTTCTTCTACATAGTTTTAACAATTCCCTCTTGCTCTTTTGAGCTCAACAACTCTGGAAGAGCAACGCAGTTTGTACGAGCTTATTTTGCCCGATGCTATAATTACACGTGCCGATTCCTGACTCTAGAGGTCGGCTTGAGCATAGCTATCTTAACAGCCAATATTTAAGCCGTATAGGATGACTAGAAGCAATCTTGTGCTCATCACTTTTGCTGAGCGAACTAAAGTGGAATCTATTTTAATTTGCTTTTAATATAGGTGTAATGGGTGTTGTGGTTGTTTACTAACTAGCACTTGATCTACCTTCTCCTGCAAGATAAGAAAAGAAAATTGTTACTGGAGGGCAGGCGAAGATGGTCTGACATCCACTCTAATGATCAAGTCAGTGATGAAGCTAACAGTATGGAGCTTGGAGAAGACAAGCTCCTTGGTCATGGGGGAAGAAGATGAATTCAAGGATGAATCTATGAGAAAGTATCTGAGTGTACTTAGCTGGAATCTGTCTTCCTGAATGATCATCGAGTGGCTTTTATAGACACGGGGAATCTTGGATAATCTTTGGATAAGGCATGGAAATAACTACCTAACCGTCAGGAGCGTCTCCGTGAATCACGCACAATCGTAAGATGATGAGCCAACGGTTAAGATGTCCCGAGTCATCCATCCTAACAGGTAAGGAAACATTACATGAAATCTATTGCCATATTGATCTAGAAGTCTTCCGCACGTGCATCAGTCGAGAAGTAGGACAAGGCCCGGTGAAGAGTTTAACCACCAAGTTTCCAAATAATAGCGCAACTTGGTATTCCATACCAGATTAAGGTGAGTTCCAACTCTCGGGAAGAGGCATTCTTCAGATTGGCGACGAGTTGATGGTCAAACCCACCAAGACATGTGTTTCCTTCCCACATCATCAGGCCTGGGGACACATGTCGCCCAATGGTTGATGGGCGAAATATGGTATCAACAGATGCCTCTTGTTCTAGAAAACTTAGCAAATATGATGGGATAACCTTCATAAAAGACAAATTTCACCCCTTGCAACAAAGATAAGTCGCAGATAAATTTACCAAGTCGTCGAGAACTATCATGACGCACAAAGACAACAATAGTCAATATCTTAAGCAACTCGTCATGATCCATGCCATCATAAATGCTTCATAAAAAGTGTAACGGCTCCTTAATTAGAAATTGAGCAGATTCTTTGGTAATCCCACTAATCCCGTTCGTGCGATTTCTCGATATAAAGAGTGCCAACAGGGATATTTGAATTAAGCTATTATACGTAAGCCACACGTCCCTATGATAGTTGAGAGTAACCTACGTCATAACTCTAACACAGCATGCATCAGCTCTACTACCTCCATCATTTACTTCAACGTACGGCTCGAGGCATCACGTCCCTTCAGAAGAGACGCTAAAATATCTGGTCATGATGACCCTTGAGTGGCTTCTTCGAGACGTTTCTCCTTTGGTGTTGAAGGCTTATAAAAGGTCATGAATCTCCACAGTTAAACCTTCTTCGAAATTTTTTCTTTTCCAAAAAGTTGAGCTTAGCTTCCTCGTTCTGCAACTCTTCTGCGATCTTCCTTGTCTGCTACAAGTTCGTGACTATGAGACAAGGCTTTCGGAGGATTCTTTCTTCATCAACCCTCAAACAGTAAGTACTCATCCCTCGACACAAGTAGAGATAACTTCTGGCTTCTCTTTTCCTTTCGATTTTGACCCTAGCTTAAGGAGTGTATGCCCTAGGGTTGTTTGCCTTGGGGAAGCTTTCGACATAAACCCAGACCCCGAAAGTGACCGTTTTTGCCCCTTTTTTGCAAAAGCAAAGCTCATCCCCAAGCAATGCCCATGAAGCAGAGTCCAAGTAAATCTGAAATGTCTTCGCCCATTATCAAAGAGGTAGAGGGTATGATAGAACTCAAGGGAAATGACTCCAACTTCAGGAAAGTCCATAGGAATCTGTCCAAGCAGTACATATGCACATACCCCGAGAGGACGAAATGGCTTGCAAAGCCAATACTTCAGAAATGTGTCAACTTAGCCTTCTTTGATTCTGGGTTCAAGATCCCTATCCCTAGAGAAGCCGTCAAGATCTTGAAGTTCTACGGGTTAGCTACGGCACAACTCCACCCCAACTCATGGACCTGCATACTTTCCTTCGTAGTAGTGCTTAGGCGTCAGAGTAGGCTACCCACAGTCGACTTGTTCAGGCACCTATTTATTCTAAACAAGGACAATCCCAAAAGAGGCAAAACTACGGGATAGTACTTCTTGAAGGAGTGCTCAGGAGCGCCGAAAGTGGTAGTAGTGAGGAACAAAGTCCATCACTGGGCAAAAAATTTCTTCTTCGTTGGCCGACATGACAAGAGGCCCATGCTGCTCCCGAACATATGGGGATTCCCTGAAGTCACACCAAAAAATGCTACTCCAAGGCTGAGCAACTACGACGTGGAAAGTTATAGAATGATCAGAACGTGTGACCCCATCTTGCACAATGATCTTGCACGGGCAGAAGGAGATTGCCCCGGTGACTACGGAAATAGAGATGACCAATACGTCTTTGATGGACCCGCACAAGTCGCAGGTATGTTTAGAGTCGAATCACCTATCATGCTTACTTTTTTAGTTTCTAATTTTCTTGTTTTCTAGTATTTCAATGGGGCAAAAGATTGAACACAGATGCTGTAGCCCAAATGCTCGCTGGTCAATGGCCTAAGAAAAGGTCGGCCAGTTGTACGAGCAAAGGGGCAGCCAAGAAGACGCGAGTGACGATGAGTGACTAGATCAACCCCACCCAGGTGGAGAGATGGGTCTTGGTCAGGAATGCAAGCGGGTTCCAAGTCGCCACTTCCTTCTCCGAAACCTGAGCGGGTTGCTCCCATAGAAGATGTTATCACGGAGGGATCCGATGATATCCTAAAGATCCCTCCACCAGAGTTGCCCTAGCAAAGGGGAACAACTGTTTCCCCCCTAGAGTCGCATCAACAGGAGGAGGGAACCACCCTGACGGATGTGTGAGAGGAGATGCCAGCTCCTTCTAGATCGCCATCTAGATTACCGCCCGATTTACCACCATACAGAGGACAGGAAGGGAGACACGAAACCATTCCGGTCCCATGATCAAGGGAAATCATAGAGTTGCCAACCCCACATAAATCACCACTAGAGAGACATTCGGCCAGCCCTTCGAGACAGGGGTGTCATGCCGACATGCCATCTTGGCTGTAGCTTAGCCCTAACAATGTCCACCTTCCTCTCTAGAGCATCAAGAGGGGAGCTAATGCACTGGATCCTTCAGTGGCCCATCAACTGGTGGAGGGAATCTGCCTTCCCACCATGGCCGAATACTTCAAGGGGTAAGGGATGCCCGAGATCTACCGTCTACTAGAGACGGATATTGTCCGGGTGAGTGTTGTCAATGATGTCTTGATCCTTCATCATTTTTTTTACCTTGAGTTTTGACACCTTGAGTGCTATTATTGCTTAATAGAAAGCCCATGCGGTGACGGAACTCAAGAAGTACAAGGAGCACTGGGTAGCAAAAGTCCATTGAATAGGGATCGAAAGGAGTGAGGCCCTCAAACGTGCTCGCGCGGTCTAGTAAACAAAAGATGGCACCATTGAAGCGAGGTGCGTCTTCTCTGAGATGATAGACTCACTGACAAAAGAGAGAGATGATCTCCAAGAGGACCTGAGGCTATCTCAAGAGGGTGTTGTGCTCGTCGCATCCGAGAAAGAGCGCCTTGAGGAAACCTTAGAAGGGGAGAGGCTAAGGGCCGACAACCTGGAGCAGACCGTGAACATGGAGAAAGATCATGTTAGGGAACATAGCTCTCAATTGGAGGTTTCAAGGGCTAGGGTCACCGAGCTAGAGTCCCAAGTTGAGGCAGAGAAGAGGAAGGGGGAAGAGAGTCTGGCCATGGCATCTGCTAAGCACCGCGCTAAACTTGAGAAGATGAGAGTCGATATTCCTATTAAGGTCAGGGCTGCTTTGAACAAGTACAAGAAATCTTCAGACTTGGAGGCTTACATCATGTGGCACCCTGACATGGCTAACTTTCATCTCAAGTTGGTTCCAGGCATTTTTTGATGGAGCGAAGGACTTGCAAACTTATTTGTGAGAGAAGCTGTAGAACGAGGCCGACTTCTCTGGGTATTCCCTTCTACTAGACAAGCCCGAAGAAGATAAAGAGGATGAGGAAGATTCTTTAGAGGGAGGCAAAGGCCAGGACAAGGCTGAAGAAGAGGATGTGCAGGGCGAAGACGGCGCAGGAGATGATGTGGATGACGCTTCGTGCGAAGGCCATGAGCACGAGGATAAACCTATCGAGGGGACCTATACTGGACCAGTTCCAGGACAGGGCCAGCCAGGCCCGCTCTCCTAGTGGAGCCCATCATCATAATTTTGCTAGGGAATCCGGTCCCGCACTTAGCCTTGCCAAAGTTTAAGACGCGGCCAGATCAAGCCACTCAGGTAGAGCCACGTGACCCTTGAGGTTCCTTGCTCTTTTTTTTCTTTTTGTGTAAAATGATGTAATCTGTGCTCCTACCCGTTGTAAGAACTAACTTGATATTAATAAAGCTTCCTTTTTCATTAGTATTTTCGTCGTCATTTGTGTAGCGAGTTAATTGTACATTTGTCTTGTCACCTTAGGTGTATAATAAGAAGAGACTTTCACTAGTTGAGCAGTGGCACATTGGTGAGCCTGTGTCAAGGCATATTCTGGAGACCCGCCTCTGTAATGAGTTACTAGAGCGGGATAAGCTCGCTGCTCCTGTCTCTCTTTTAGAAGACAAGGTTAACTCGCTAAGCATCCTGGGTGGTTACTTCAGTGAAGCGTATGACGAGGTGACTGGTGTTTTGACTGAGCATTTCAGGAAGCAGGAAGAATCATGGAGGACCACCATACGCATGATGCGCAATAGGGTGGCAAAAGTGGACGGCCAGCATAGGATTCTCTTTAATCAACACATGGAGGGTTGTTGAGAGCTTGCTCAGTTGCGCTGCAAAGTGGTCGAGTGGAGGGCAAAAAGCTCCAAAGATCGACATCTTAGGGTTACCTCTAAGGAGAGTGTAGATCGGCTGGCGGAGAAGCTTACCATATTCGAAGAGCGGGTTTGCCAACTAATGGGCGGTAGGAGAAACAGGGGGATATATTATCAAACGTATACCCCTGACTTCAATAAGATGTACAGCGTCATGTTGCAACAAAGCGTAGAAGCACGACTTCAGGCTGTGTTGGATGCAAAGAAATGAGTTAAGGATGTCGCGAGCTCGAAGCTTTTATATAGGGAGGCGGGAGAGGGATCGACTAAGGCACCGAGGAGAGAGGAATCTTCTCAAGTGCCGAAGAGAGAGGAATCATTTTAGGCACCGAGGATAGAGGGTTCATCTAAGGTGCCGAGAAAAGAGGGATCGTCTAAAGCGCCAAGGAGAGACTCTTAGGGTTTACATTAATTTGATTTTTTAAACCTGTAAATAGTTTTCGTAAACATTTTGTAAACATTTTGTAAAACATATTGTTTTATTTAAGGCAGTGGTTTTACTTTGTCTAGCTGTCTCTCTGGCTGTCCCTCTTGCCCCTTGGTTCGTAGCAGTTGAGAGTATGGCTGCTGTTGAGAAGTGAAAAATAGTTCAATCGTGAATGATTAGAATATATCATTGTGTGCGTCCGAGTTCTTTGGTTTTTTGCCTAAGGTATGAACTTGAGCATTTTGGTCTTACTCTTTGCGAGTTCACAAGTGATTGCAAAGTTTATGCAATTGGATCCATGTAGTAAGTTCCTAGACAAAGCGAGTTAAGCTCCGTTTCTTGAGAAGTTGCATGCGGCTTGGCCAATGGCAAAGATACATGATCAGTCTACGGGGGACGCATGCGAGTGCGCCATAGTTCAAGATGTCGGCACTTTAAGTTATGCTTGGCTTACACCGACTTGTTACATTAGATCCAATTAGGTCAAAAAAGGTGATGCAAAGATAATTCATTAACATGAGTTGAGTCAAATACATCATTGGTAGAATTTCTGTAGATTCTTAAAGTGCCATGGCTTCTCAATGTATTTTTTTTTCAATGTCTAAAGGTAATAGATGCCAGACCTCGTCACAAGGATTATTTTATACGATCCCTCCTAGGTTGGCATTAATTTTCCATGTTGATTGGGTTGTGAGATAGAGGTGCGGCAGAGCACTAAGTCGCCGACCTTGAAGTTCTGAATTTGAACACGCGAGTTGTAATATCTAGCCACCCTTTGCTGGTAGGCAAATATTCAAGTCACGCCTTGTCGCAGGTCTCTTCCACTAGGTTCAAGTTAGCTCACAGGCCTTCATAGTTTTTTAGTTCTTCATAGTTGGCGATTCGGATAGTGGCGTGAGAAGCTTCAACAGGTATCATTGCCTCCACCCCATATACGAGCATAAAGGGTGTCTCTCCAGTTGGAGTGCTGCTCGTCGTCCTGTAAGACCACAGTACACTCGGTAACTCATCAGCCCATTTGCCTTAGGCTGGCCCAAGTTGTCGAGCGTTTCCTTGGGATATGGTCTTATTAGTCGCTTTAACTTGACCCATGGTTTCTGGTTGGTAGACTACTGCAGCACTGTTGGATGTTAAAACCCTTGAGGAATGCCTTATACTATTGGCTATCAAATTGTGGTCCGTTGTCTGTCACAATGGCCTAAGGGATTCCATATTTGTATATGATATTATTTTTGGTGAAGGCTTTGACCTTGTCTGTGTCAATTTTGACAACCGCTTCTGCTTCTGCCCATTTAAAAAAATAGTCTACTGCTACTATTAAGAAATTATTGAACAACTTACCTCCATGCATAGGTCCGACTATGTCTATCCCCTTCATTGCAAAAGGGAGGGGACTGGCGACGGGTTGCAGCTCATTCTTGGGTAAGTGGCTCATTACAGTGTGCGTTTGATAGGCTTCGCATTTGGCAGTGAATTGTGTACAATCGGCCATCATTGTCGACCAGTAGTAACCTTGTCATAAGAGTCACTGGCATAAGGCTCGGCCTCCAAAATGACTGCCACATATGCCGGCGTGTACTTCCCACATTACTTCTTCTGCCTCTGTGTATGTAAGACATAGTAAAAAGGGGCAAGTTAGAGATTTATGGTATAGCTTCCCATCGGGGATGGTGTATCCTCTGAACTTTGCTTGAACGCACCATCTCTCGAGTCGGTCTTCTGGTAACTTGCTAGTTTCAATGTAGGTCATGTTCAGGTCTATCCAAGTCATGTCGCTAGCGACTTGGTGGACTTCAGGGTCGTCGACTATACTGGGTTTTTTTAATATGTCAATGTACATAGATGAGTCCAGCCTGGATAGGTCTTCTCATAAGGCGAGATAGCGCATCAGCTTTTGTATTATTTTTGCGGTCTACATTGTTAATTTGATAGTCTTCAAACTGTGCAAGTTCTGACTTGGCCATGGCTAGATATTCAAGCATGTGTGGTTTCTTAGCTTCGTACTTGCCATTGATCTTCCTTATAATGACCTACGAATCACTATAAATGTCCAATTGTTGTACCATGAGGAACTTCACCAGTCTCAATCTAGCTAGCAAGGCTTCATACTTGGCCGAATTATTGGTTGCGTGGAATTCAAATCACAGAGCGACCTATACTTTGAAGTTTTCTAGACTGGTGAGGACTACCCCAACCCTAAGTATTGGTCATTCAAGAAGCCGTCCACGAATAGGGTCCATGTCGGTAAGGTTTCTGTCCTCTGTCTTTTCTGCTTTTGCACGACATCTTCTGCTAGCATCTTGTCGATGTTGGCAATGTCATCCTTTGAAGTTTCTATTAAGAAATCAGCAAGTACTTGTGCTTTAATTAGTGTCCTGGGGTGGTATTGTATGTCGAACTCGCTGAGTTCAATGGCCCAATTCACCAGCCTGCCTGAGATGTCAGGTCTGGTGAGTATCTTTTTGAGCAGTTTGTCAGTTAAGACTAAGATGGTATGGATTGTATCTTGTTTTCGCTTCTAGTAAAACCTTGCTGATGTAGTACACTGGCCGCTGGACTTTGTTGATTTCATTTATTAGAATAGAACAAATAGCTTCGAGCAAAACTACGAGGTAGAGTTGAAGTTGATCTCTGACTTCCAGATAGGCGAGTAGGGGAGGTGATGTCAAGAATTCCTTCAACTCGTCAAAGGACTTTTGGCATTCTGGCGTCCATTCAAATAGGTTGGCTCCCTTTAGAGTCCTAAATCATGGAAAGCACTGATCCACTGACCTCGACATAAATCTGCCTAAGGTGGCTATACGTCCTATCAATTCTTGGACCTGTTTAGGTTTGGTGGGAGGCAACATGTTCATTATGGCTTCTATCTTTTTCGGGTTTGCTTCAATCCCTCTACTTGAGACCATGAACCCCAGGAATTTCTGTTACTCGACCTGAAAGGCGCATTTTGTTGGGTTAAGTCACATCTTGTTCTTGCGTAACACCACAAAAGCTTCCTCCAGGTTAGTTAAGTGACGAGATGGTTCTTTGCTTCTGACTAAGAAGTTGTCTACATAAACTTCTATGATTCTACCGATTTGGGTCTGCAAACACCTTATTGACTAAGTGCTGGTATGGGGCACCAGCATTTTTGAGACCAAAAGGCATGACATTGTAACAATATAGACCATTACTTGTTATGAATGCAGTATTGATCTCGTCGGGTTTATACATTTTAATTTGATTGTAACCCGAATAAGCATCTAAAAGGGATAGCATACCATGGTTGTTAGTAGCGTCAATCAACCTATCAATTCTAGGGAGAGGATAGTAGTCCTTAGGGCAAGCTTTATTGTTGTCGAAATAATTTATTCAGATATGCCATTTTCCATTGGCTTTCTTTACCATTACAACGTTGGAGCTCACGTGGGTATTTTACTTCTGTGATGAATCAGACTACGATGAGCTTCTCAACTACACTCTTGATCATGGCTTCCCGCTCAGGCACGAAATTCCTTTTCTTCTATTGCACCGGTTTGCATGTAGGGTCTATGGAGAGCTAGTGTTCCATCAAATTGCGTGGGATGCCCTATATCTTCGAGGCCGACCAAGCTAAGACTTTGAGATTGTCCCTAAGAAAGGTGACAATCTCGTTACGTCACTCCTTTGGCAGCGAGGAACAGACTTGGAAATATCTTTCGGGTTCATCCTCTGTGACAGATATGCGGATCAAGTCTTCAACAGGGGATCCCTGCTCTTGCTCGATGTCATCACATAGGTCCTCTATTTAGATCTCCCCAATAAGCTTATCCTCGTGTGTCGCCAGATCTATCACATTGCACCTATGGGAGAGCCTTTGATTAACCTTACAGCATCGTTCCCCATAACTTGTAGAGAATTTCGTCACCAGGTAGTAGGTTGAGATGTAGACCCATAGTAAATTTAGGCCAGGTCTTCCCAGAATGACATTGTGGCTGGACAGTATGTCCACCACCAGATAGGATAGGGAAATTATTACCCTTTTCGGCTTGGTTCGACTCTTGTCTCTGAAATTATGCCACCTTTGACTTTAACCGCATCGCTGGAAAAGCTGATTAGGGAGAACTTTATAGGCACAAGCATTTTTCACTAAGATTCATCGCCTTGAAGGTGTGGTAGTACATGACGTCAGCCAAGCTGCCTTTGTCGACTAGCACCCATTCTACCTCATTGGTTTATCAATTACCTTGGTTATGACCACGGAATCTTCATGAGAGGCTTCAATGTTGATCAGATCATCATCAGAGAATGTTATCACATCCCTATTCTTGTAGGGCATGGAGGGATTGGAATACTGACACTCCAGCTTTGCATATGATTTCCTTTCAGTCTTCGATGTGTTCCCTGCGGCTGGACCCCCAATGATGGTGCTTGACTAATGTTCGGGCACTACAAGATGGGTCTTGTAATAATCCCAACTTGCGTACTAGCCCTCTCCTAGTGGTAGGAGATCTTTCTAGGGACTCGGCACAATGGTGGGCTTGTACTTCTTCTCAGTGTCTCAATCTCCATCGGATCCAACTTGTCGCGTAATTGCAGATTAGCAAGTCACCTAGCCAAGTCGACAAGTCCCCCAGGTGCATAGCTGGTCCCCAAAATGGCCTCCGACTTCTGTTCCGGGGTGTTTCTCTTTCGGCGACTTGTCCTCAGGTTCCAGTTTCTACTGCGCCCTCTCTGTTGTGATGTAATCTCCATGCTTTTTTGGATAACTTTGATTCGTCCTCTCGGATTACCAATTTTGTTGAAAGGTGGCAACTCTGAATCATTCCTTTCTGGTTCATTCCCGACCCTGTGGGGTTGCCGGGGTTCAGCTTGGGTTTCTCTGTTGGCTGGCTGCTTACCCTTTTGCCTATTATCTGTGTCTTGCAGATTGTCTATGTACTGGTGGATGTGACTGCGTTTGATCAGATCCTCAATCGCATAGCAAAGGTCTCGGCATTTATCCATGTCATGCCCGTTCTCACGATGGTACCTGTAGTATTTTTTCGATCTATCCCTTCTCGGGTCAGATCTCATGGGTGGTGGGGTAGCTAGCTCATATTGTGTGCCTTTCAGGTTGCGTAGTACTTCAGACATGGAGATGGTGAGTTTGGTGAACTGGTCATTATCAGGGTCCACCCTGGCGACTTGTTTACTAGGGAATCCATCTTTCCCAGTCTTTTGCTTCTTAGATGTGTCACTGGGTGTGGTGACTTGAGTGTCAGATCTTCTTTTTTCACCGGACTTGGAATGTGTGAGGAAAAGGGCTTCATTCATCGTAGCATATTTCTCAGCCCTTGTCATCAGTTCAGCATACGTTACTAGCGGCCTTTTGTAGAGATACTTTAAAAGGACTTTATCCTTGATTTCACCTTGCAACACCGTCATTTTGACCTCTGAGCTGATGTTCTTGATTTCTAAAGCCTCACGGTTAAATCTTGAAAGATATGCCCGAAGAGTTTCCTCTGGTTTTCGCTTTATATTGATGAGGTTTGTCAAGGTCTTCTTTGGGGCCGTCTGGGTCTGAAAGTGTTCAAAGAAGCAATCACTCAGTTGATCAAAAGACTGGATGGAGTTGGCCTACAAGCTGTTAATCCAAAGTCATTCCGCACCTTGCAATGTTGATGGGAAAGCCCAACAAAGAATTGCATCTTCATATCGGTGTAGCACCATCATGGCTGAAAAATTGTCGAGATGTAGCTGGGGATCAGTCATCCCATCATATGGATCAACTTTTGGCATAAAGAAATGCTCTGGTCTCGAGACTTCCATAATCTCTATTGTGAAGGCCATGTCAGCACAATAATCCTTTTTTCCTGATACTATGACAGGGGCTATCTATTTCTTTTCCATTTCAATCATGCGGGCTTGTATGGCCAAGAATTGCTGCTCCAATTCGCTCTGTGGGACATTCAACCCTTTTTTTTAGGTCGCTCCTTTGTTCCGCAAGTCAATTTATGATAGCTTCTCTCTCTATACAACCAGCATCCACCTTATCTTGTATGTCATTTCATGATTTTTGATTGCCCTTCTATCCAAGATCATCCTTCCTATTATGTTTCCCTTCCGATGAGTCTGAATCAGTTGGTGACATTGGAACATATTATAGGTCAACCTCATTGTCTACTAAATTGGGCAGTTCTTCTTTGATAGGCAGTTCTTGGTTCTAGTTGGAAGTTCACTGCAGTGTGTGGGTACCCCTGGGGTGGGTTGGTACTTGTGGCAACTTGAATAACCTCATTAATTCTGTGATTTGTACCTTCAAGGAGTTGAAGTCCTCCACAGTGACATACTAAGATGCAGGTTCTAGACTCGTAGGGGAGCATTCTTGAAGGGAATTGTGCTCGGCAAATGTATCTCCCCCGATGTTCCTAGTAGGGACTGTGTCTTGGCCTTGTCCCTATTCTGTTTTGGTATCGTTTGGTAGAGGCTTCTCACCGCCAGGGTTGTTACGAGTATGCTTCACCATTCTTCAATGAGTGGAATTGGAGAATCTTGAATTCATATCTTCAAGAAAGAAAATGGTCCACTGTGGACACCAAATTGTTGCTGCTATTTACTGATTACCACTTGATCCATGTTCTCCTGCAAGATAAGAAAAGCAAATTGTTTTCAAAGGGCAAGCCGAGATGGCCTGACGTCCACTCTGATGGTCAAGTCAGTGATGAAGCTAACAGTATGGAGCTTGGAGAAGACAAGCTCCTTGGTCATAGGAGAAGAAGATGAATTCAAGGATGAATCTATGAGAAAGTATCTGAGTGCACTTAACTGGAATCTGTCTTCCTGAATAATCGTTGAGCGGTTTTATAGACATGGGAAATCTTGGATAATCTTTGGATAAGGTGTGGGAATAACCGCCTAACCGTTAGGAGTGTCTCTGTGAATCACGCACGACCGTAAGATGATGAGCCAACGGTTAAGATGTCCCAAGTCATCCGTCCTAACCAGTAAGGAAACATCACACGGAATCTATTGCCATGATGATCTAGAAGTCTTTCGTACATGCATCAGTCGAGAATTAAGACAAGACACGAGTTAAAGTGTTTAGCCACCAAGTCCCCAAATAATAGCGCAACTTGGTATTCCATGTCGGCTTAAGGAGAGTTCCAACTCGCGGGAAGAGGCATTCTCCAGACTGGAAAGTTGACGGTCAAACCCACCAAGACACATGTTTCCTATCCACATAGTCAGGCCTGGGGACACTTGTCACCCAATGGTTGGTGGGAAAAATATGGTATCAACAATGGGCTCCTTCAAATCAGCAGTAAATGCAACTTCTTCCAAAATCTTTACTTTTGGCTGAATATCTTCGTTTGATTTAATGACGTTACTTCATTGAGAGTTAGTCGCTACGTGGCGTATTCTACAACATGAAATGGAGATATCTAAGGTTGTCATTATGACACATTCCGACAATACGATGTGTCGTCGAATTGGTTTTTGCCATGTGGATGTTGTGCCAGTCTCTTCAAGAGGCAATTTACCATTTTTGATTTGGTGATTATTTCACCAGTCTCAATGGCTGCTAGGGAGACACCACGTGTATAGTTTTTGGGGAAGGCAAAGCCTTCGAACCATCACTCCTGCTGATATGTGCACTGGAGGCTCCATGCTGGCAGCCACTTCAAAAATCGAATAGGTGAACTCCTTGGGAAGATTTTCGTGTCACACCCCAATTCTGGACTAACCAGTAGTGTAGTGAACAATCATAAGAACCAATGGTTCAAACCAGGATCTCATATAGGCTGTGCTCACCCAGTTAAACCAAACACATTCCACAGTAATAATTAGAGTAAATAATTAAATAGCAGAAGTCTTATTGATAATGAACTGAGGTTTAACCTGATAAATAAATATTTAACAAGTTATCTCCAAGTAACCAAAATATAGTTAATACCTATTACAACTATAAAAATATGAAAGTTAACCACTATGCGTAACCATAGTTGAAACACTCGCTTGACTATTCATATTCGTCATCTACAGCTTGCACATCCATAGCCGTCATTTGTCCAAATATTGGCGTATGCATGTAGTCTTCAATGGTATCACCTGCAACATCAGAAACTAAAAGAATTGCACACGCGAGGGTCAGCTCTCCAAGTTAAGCTCAGTGAGTGAACAAAACAATGCAACAAACATATGCATGCATTTAATTCATATCTTTGGTCTGGTTTTTTAAGTTTACAATGTGCTATCGAAAAGGTTTCACGGCCACCACACCTTTATACATGGGTGTGTAAGCCCACCCAATGGATCAAACACCATTATCGTCTACATCCACCCCATCATGAAATAGAGATAGAGCTAAAGTGTTAGGATCCCACACTACCAACTCTTCCTCTGATGCCCTACCCATACCAACACGTAAGCCCCTATTGGCGAGGACTTGCAAACTGAGCTCGCAACTAACTAATCCTAATGCAATCCAGTGTATCCAAGGCCTCACCCCAACATCCCTCAATACATCCATAGAGATAGAGCTAAGGCCCCTTGATAGAGTCAAAGATTACACAGTCTGAAACCACCTACCCTAATTCCCTACGATGAAATAGTTCTGCTAAGGTAATGGCGATATAACAATGTCAGTGGGCAAGACTTGAGTAGAGATAGAGCTAGAGTCTGGTGACCAGGTCAGAGACCACGATGCCATGTCTTCCCCCTGATGCCCCACTCGCATCTAACACACTAACCACACACACACAATCACATGCCTATTCCTATCATCATCAATCAACATGATAGCAAATAGACAGAAGTAAATATGCATGAGTAGTAATAACAGTAATATTGGATGACATGTAAGATGCACATTACAAGTATACAAGCATAGAATCATTCATTGCATTGGACAAATAAAATAAAATAATTTGTTATTATCCAATTAGTTTAGGTCTTGTTCCCTCATCTTTGATTGATGTTTGTTCCTCTCCCAAGCTTTGAAAGTCACTTTGAATCTATTGGGAACCTAAACAATTAATGTATTTAAGTTAGGGTTTAAGTTTACCAAGTTACAGTAGTCAAAAACCATATCTGATCTCAAAATATACTTGCTATTATCGTATGGTCGATACCCTATGGTCGATCCTATGGTCTCAATATATGCGACCATACGACGTACGGTCGATACCCTGTGGTCGCACTATATGCGACCGTACCTGCAACCATACATTTCTTGAATTCTTCACTAATGGTTGTGATCCACATAATGGTCACCCTATGTTCGACCATAGTTGCGACCATACGTAGTCAAGTTAATTTTTACTTCTCATACGAGTTCCTCCTCTTGGCTCATCAATGGAATTCATCCTAAAATCATTCTATGGTCTTTAATCACAGTTTATCCTTATCAATTATCCCTACCCTACTCTCTATGGTTTCCCATAGAAAACCTATAATCAAATCATTGTATTATGTAAGACCTGCACTCTACTAATCCTGTTTAACTGTGTCGTGCCAGGTCTTCCCATCATTCCTGGACCAAGTGGACCGAGCATGTGAAGATGGATCACAAAACATGTACAAAAATTGACTCAACACCCAAAACTATATACATATGGTCGCATACCTAGGTAGGTATGATCGACCATATGGAAAGAAACAATGGTCACTGATCAATGACCCTACGATTGACGGGTTCTGCGACCGTAGCCATTGACCGTGAGACCCTAGATTAGACTCCAAGTTTTGAAAACTATCCTAAACTAAGGGATTTCTTTCCTAATTGAAAGAGGACTCTATATGGAGAGTTCTCCTCTATATAAAGGACATCTCTCAACCCTTTTTTACTCTTTTAGAACATTAGTAAACCCTAGAGAAAGAGAAGGAAAGAGAAGGAAGGGAAGGAAGAGAAGGAAAAGAATAAAAGGCTAAGGAGAGGATTTTACTGAGAAGGGATTGGCTCTCTACCATAGGCAATGGTATGAACCTAATCTCTGGAGATGTAAACTCTAAGGAATAAGACTTCTATGGAGGTTTTGAGATATCAACCTATTATGATCTATGTGATTCCTTGAGAAAAATCCCAAGAATAACCATGAGGGATGAGTTTGATGATTAGGGTTGATAAGAAACTACTAATGATGGTCATAGGATGACCTTAGGATAAACCCAATTGAAGAGTAGATGAATTGACCCAGGAAGAACTCGAATTGCATGTAGTCTATGACCAAAAATCTCAAGTCACAGCTACGGTCGACCATAGCATGACCAGCTTGATCAGAGGATCGACCATAGGCATTCGAAAAGATTCAGAAATCATATGGTCGCAGTAGGCAATAAGGTCGACACAGTATGAGTCCATAGGACCAATCAGACACCTATCATTGCTCTGTTTCGATTTTTGACTACTGTAACATGTTACATATGAACCCTAACTTAAATTCATATAACTTTTAGGTTGTTAAATTAATTGACAGAGAATTGCAAGGCTTAGAAGGAGATCGAGTATTGCTAATAGGTGAGGGAACAAGACCTAAATTAATTGGATAATAACAAACTGCTTTATTTTTATTAAGTCAAATGCCATGATTGATTCTATGCGTGTATGCTCGTAATGTGCATCTCACATGTCATCCAATATTCCTGCTATTACTGCTCATGCATATTTAATTCTGTTTATTTATAACATGATGATGACGATGATGCTAGGAATAGGCATGTAATTGTATGTGTGTGGTTGGTGTGTTGGATGAGAGTGGAGCATTAGGGGGAGGACGTGGCATGGTGGTCTTTGACCTCGTTACTAAACTCTAGCTTTATCTTTACTCAAGTCTTGCCTACTAACATTGTCATATTGCCATTACCTTAGTAGAACTATTACGTCGTAGGGCATCAGAGGAGGCGGTCTCAGACCATGTGGTCTCTGACTCTGCCAGGCAGCCTTAGCTCTATCTCTATGAACGTATGGAGGGATGCTAGGGTGAGGCCTTGGATATACTGTTTGGCATTAGGATTGGTTAGTTGCGAGCCTAGTTTGCAAGCCCTCGCCAGCAGGGGCTTATGTGTTGGTATGGGTAAGGCACCAGGAGAAGTGTTGACGGTGTTTGATCCGAACACTTCAGCTCAATCTCTATTCCATGGTAGATGCATGTGGGACGAAAAAGGTGTTTGATCTATTGGGCGGATTCATACACTCGTGTATAGAGGTACGGGGGCCACCAAACCTTTCTATAGCACATTACAAACTTAAAAACTAGACCAAAGATATGAATTGAATGCATGCATATGTTTGTTGCATTATTTTGTTTGCTCACTGAGCCGTGATGTGTGCTCACCCTTTCGACGTTGAATATTTTTAGTTGATGATGTAGGTGGACACGTTGTGGCCATGGACGTAGAAGCTGTTGAAGATGCACATGATTCATCATGCGAGTGCAACTAGTGCATATTCGATTAGTTTAGTTATATTTGATTATTGAAACATGTAATAGATTAATTATTTTTATGTCTTGAGTTTTGGAGATAATCGAATTAATTATTTATTGTCATTGTTAGACACTCAGTTCATTACCTATAAGACTTCTCCTTATTTGTTTATTACCTCTGATTATTACTGTGGAATGTGTGTGTGGTTTGATATGGTGGGTACGACCTATACGAGATCCTAGTTGAACCGTTGGTTTATTGGCAGGTCATCACACTAATCTGGTTTGACCAGAATTGGGGTGCGACAACTTGGTATCAGAGCATCTCAGGTTCTACCCATTGACCTAACTACTTCCAATGAGTCATGAACTGAGTTAGGATAAAATTTAAAAGCTGTAATAAGAACACACCATAAGCACCTGTGTTGTATGAGACATAAACTAAGAAAGAGAATAATGCACATATATAAATGGGAAACCAATTTTATATATATATATATATATATATATATATATCCAAATGGGAGTAAGACAAGATACAACAGAATCAGAGTACAGTCCATAATTAGGACAGTTACTCTATATTATAAAAAGGAAAAAAGAAATAAATGATATCATGGAGCTGGAGTTGCTAGAGGAGGAGGTGCCTCACGATCTCTATCATAGTCCTTAGCATACAATTCCGAGAGTCAGGCCACCTGAGTCTGAGTCGCTCGGAGACTAGCTGTCAGATCTACTACCCACTGATCTGTAGAGCACTGGGAATCTAGAAGCTCTCCTACTCTCTGATCAGTCACATGCTGAGCCTCCCGAATCTCACGTAGTAGCCCCATCATATCATCTGGTGATGGGCGTAAAGGGCCAGCTGATTGAGAAGCCCGATAAGGGTCAGCTCCAGTAGAATGCTATGGCGATGAAGGAGGGATGGCATCCACATCTATGTACATCCTATCATCATCCTCTTCATCATCACTCCCGTCTGCTTCTGTTGCTGCCACTGTTACAACCTCTACATCTGCTACCGCTACTAGAGTGAGAGGATGTCTCATAGCATTCCTCTCGTCATCACTGACCTGTATCTCTCTCATGCCCATCTTGCTGATGGCCTCCCAATCAAGGTCAGCTGAGAAGGTATCCTCAAATATCCTCTCATCTACTAGGTCCACCTGTAGACGAGCTAGCAAGGTGGAGATCAGCCGCCCATAGGGCAAGTTACCTCTTGAGTCAGGCAACATAGCTCTGTGCATAGTCTGAAGGAAAATATATGGGAGACAGACAGGCTGCCTAGTACAGATACAGTATAGCAGGTACTGAGTCAACTGTGAGACCATCTCGTAGTGTCCATCCTGGGTAATAAGATTATGCTAGATAATCTTGCAGTAGACCCGTTGCTCTGGACGCAGGTTGACTACTTTTATCTCCCAGCTATCATCCCGAAGAATTTGGTTATCTATCTCTGCATGCACCTGTGTAGATAGAAACTGTGGCTCCCTTGGCACACAGTAAACTAACTGACCATCATTTGAGATGCCTAGGAGATCAACCAACTCTTGACAATTGAAAGATATCAGAACCCCTTTCACCCAGTTGGTGATCCGAAGCTCTCTGCCCCTGTCAACATCCTCTAGGTTACCCTCCACCTAAAGGTGACAGTAGAACTGCTTTACTAAATCTGGGTGAGTACAAGCCTCGTATAGAATCACTGGCAGCCAGCCCATATCACCAAATGCCCTTTCCACATCAAACAGGGCTAAATGGGCTAAGTTAACACATTTACCCCCTTCCACCTTCTTTCAATTAAACCAAGGGTATGTTTCTGCTTCCAAGGACTTGAAGCGACGTGGGTCATGAACACGAGCAACCTTAGTGCAAACCATGATAACTACAAGAGAAGAAAATAAGAAAAACAACTTAGATAAATTTAAAAATTTGATAGCATAACGACGTAAAATGGAAAAAGCCTCACTTTTCATCCAAACATTTGGGCAGGAGGACTTACATAGGTCCCAAACCATCCAACAAGGCTCATACAATAGAAAATTTCAATTAGGTACGTCGAATTTAAAGAAATTATGACAATTGGGAAAAACCCCAAAATCTAGGTCAAAAATTAGGAATTTTAAAAATTTTACCAAACCAACCGATGAAACTCGAATTTTCTTGAGGGCTAAGTGGCCAATAGCAATAACCCCCAATAAAAATTAAATTTTTAAGGTTCAAAAAATATTAATTAGAAGAAAACCCTACAAATGGCAAAAACCTAGGTATGAAAGCTTAAAAAAGACAAAGAGTAGGAAACATACCTGGAGGAAAGGAATGTAGGTCGTAGATCGATGGAAAAATCACCAAGTTCGTACGGTTGATATTATAACAACTCATTGGTGGCGAGTTGAGTTGAGACCGTAGGAAGGAGGAAAAGTAATGAGAGGGAAATCTCGAAAACAGGTTTTAAAACCTAATTTTGAACCATACGATCACACAATTCGACCAAAACCATCGACCGTATGATCGACTGTGTGATCGACCATAAGGTCTCAGTAAGTTTCCAGGATTTTGAAGGTCGCACCTATGGTCGCACAACATGTGACCTTAGGCCATCGACCGTATGATTGACTGTTGTCTATTTTGATTTTGTTCGAACTTTTGCCTATTAATCTTGTTCTTCTCTCGCCTTCCATTATGAGACTAACCCAATACCACCACTCTATTTTGTCTCACATGTGTAGCTTTGCTAATAACACATCAACTAAGAGTTTAAATGGTTGGACGTAGAGTAAGTAGAAGGAGACAGAATGCAAACCTATCTCCACCACCTATGGAAACCAACGACAATGAAGGTTAGCTAGGACAGGAAGGAAATATTGGACCTCAGAATGCTGCACCTTAAAATGTTCACACCCAATCCAACCCAACCAACTTACGTGCACCACCTATGGATTTGGCTACTGTGGTGATGAATTAGGCACAGCAAATGCAGCATATACAGCAAATGCAAGCCAACATGAAAGCTGCTATGGGAATTGCTTACCCAATTGCGAACACAACACCTATACCAACAGGGCAAGCTAAGACCGTACCTGGTGGTAGCAACACAGTACCCCAAGCACCTCAAACGCCAGTGTTACAAGCTCAAGTGCAGAATACTGAGGCACCGCAAAGCGAACATAACCAGGGTAACTATCAGTACCAACCACCTACGTATGGAGCATACGCTCAGTATCAACTTGATCACTCCAGATTGATCGAACGTTTTCTGAAGATGAAGCCTAAGGAATTCAATGGCAAACCGTCAGATCCTTTCTGGCCAGCTCACTGGATCGATGAGATGGAAAGAAACTTTATGATGATGACTATAAATGAAAAAGAGAAGGTATTATGTGCCACATTTATGTTGAAAGGTGATGTACACCACTGGTGGAAATTAACTAGAAGTTATCTGTTATCAAAGCATGCCCAATTGACATGGGTTATTAATAATGAAGCTTTCTTCGAGAAGTATTTTCCTAGGAGTTTCAGAGATCAAATGGAAAAGGAGTTCTTGAGTCTACACCAAGGACAAATGACTATAGACGCATATCAATAGCATTATGAAGAACTGTTCTTCTTTGCTCCCTCTAGCATGTAGAAGGAAAATACCAAAACCCGAAGGTTCGTCACGGGACTTAAGGGAAGTCTCCGTGAGCATGTATTGGGGCTGGAAAAGAACATTTATAATGAAGCTGCACAGATTGCTCGAGTTCTGGAATTGAGCCAGAGGAAAAGTTATTTTGATCAGAACCGAGGTATAAAGAGGCCCAATGGAAACTCATAAAACGGAGGGAACTCAAAGACATTTAAACCCTTCCGCAAGGCTTCAATGCTGCAGCCAAGACTACTCCGATAGCCCTGTAAGACCCGTATCGAACTAACCGATCTTACCACCTTGTACCAAGTCTACCTATCATGGTCGAGCCAAGTGGACTAAGTGCGTGAAGAAACCACAAGACCAGGTATGAAGTTTAACTCAAAAACAGTCAAATATGAGGGTAAGATCGCATGCCTAAATAGGTGTGACCGACCCCACCTCAAAAGAGTCCAACCCATCACTTTTTTATCGTGGGATTGCATGACTAAAAAAACAGGGTCGATGGATTCTGCGACCCTACATGCGACCCTACGATAACAGTCAGAAATTAAAAATTAGGAAACCTTCCTAATTCAAAGGCGATCTTTCCTAAACTCATTGAGACTTATTATGGAGTATTTTTCTCTATAAATAGGATGTCCCTTAGCCTCTTCCACTCCTTTAGAATCCTAATTGAAAGTGAAAGAGAGAGAAGAAAAGGAAGAGAAGGAGAATTGAAGAAGAAGGCCAAGGAAGAGAGGTAGTTTAGAGAAACCACTGAATCTCAGTAAACCTAAGGTATGAACCTAAATCCATACATGAATTAAGAGCCTAGAATAGTTTATGAAGAACATAGGATTAGGAGAAGCCAAAATCATCCATCCATGGACAAATTCCAAGAGATTCCATGGAAATGATCATTGTGGACAATGAATGGTGTATAAATTGTAGTTATGAGCCATAGAACAATCATAGGATGGACCATGGTAGTAAGCCAAAGGATTCAAACATGAAGGAATAGACTTTAGAATGAAAGATCGACACAGAACACGTGTGGTCGCACGTAGGGTCGAATGATATCCGACCCTACGAGACCATATGATCGACCACATGCCCTCGGGAAGTCCCAGGGAGGGCATGATCGCACGAAGGGTCGAATGGTATCCGACCCCACCTGCTACCCTACACCCTAGGGTCGCAGAAACTGCTACCCTAGGTGTTACCCTACCCTGCGACCCTACCCCTGTGGTTGCAGAAACTGCTACCCTAGGTGCTACCCCACCTGCGACCCTACAGTTTCTGTTATTCTAAACATATTTGAATTAATTCTAATTAAAATCTATCGACTTGTTCGGTCTTTCCAGTGGTTTAAAAGTGAATTATAAAGCTTGAACGAGGATCTACTAACAATCAAAAGTGAGGAAACAAGACCAAAACTAATTGACTAATAATACACTATTTTCGTTTATTAAGTCCAATGCCATGAATGATTCTATGCTTGTATGATTGTAATGTGCATATCACATGTCATCTAGTATTCCTATTATTACTGTTCATGCATATTTAATTCTATTTATTTATAACATGATGATGATGATGATGCTAGGAATATGCATGTAAATGTATGTGTGTAGTTAGTGTACTTGATGCGAGTGGAGCATCAGGGGGAGGACGTGACACTGTAGTTCATCCTAGTCACCAGACTCTAGTTCTATCTCTACTCAAGTCTTGTCCACTAACATCTTCGTATCGCCATTACCTTAGCAAAACTATTACGTCATAGGGCATCAGGGGAGGTGTTCTCAGACCGTGTAGTCTCTGACTCTGCCGGGGGACCTTAGCTCTATCTCAATGGACGTATTGAAAGATGCTAGGGTGAGGCCTTGGATACACTGTTTGACATTAAGATTGGTTAATTGCGAGCCCAGTTTGTAAGCCCTCGCCAATAAGGGCTTACGTGTTGGTATGGGTAGGGCATCAGGGGAAGTGTGATGTGATGCAGTCCTAAGCACTTTAGCTCTATCCCTATTCCATGGTGGGTGCATGTGGGGGCGGCAATGGTGTTTGATCCATTGGGCGGTTTCACACATTCGTGTATAGAGGTACGGTGACCACCTATCCTTTCTATTGTACATTGCAAACTTATGAACCAGACCAAAGATATTAATTAAATGCATGCATATGTTTGTTGCATTATTTTGTTTGCTCACTGAGCCGTGATGTGTGCTCACCCTTTCGACGTCGAATATTTTTAGTTGATGATGCAGGTACCACCGTAGATGATTATATGAATGCTCCAATGTATGGACATGTGGCGGCGATAGATGCAGAAGTTATGATGGAGTCGCATGATTCATCATGCGAGTGCAACGCATGCGTCTTCGATTAGTTTTATTTGAATTATTCAAACGATGTAATTGATTAAATTATTTTATTCTATGTCTTTGTTATTTTGAAGATAATTGGATAATTTATTTATGATACCTCTGTTAGACTCTCAGTTCATTTAATATAAAGACTTCCACTATTGTTTATTTACTCTAATTATGGATGTGGATGTGTATGGTTTAAACAAACGGACACAGCCTATTCGAGATCTTGGTTGAACCGTTGGTTTATTGATGGTTCATCACACCATTCTGAATAGTACAGAATTGGGGTGTGACAACTTGGTATTAGAGCTCTCGGGCCCTGTCTATTAAATCGTATTCACAAAAGTTCATGAACTGAGTTAGGATAAAAATTTAAAAACTGTAATAAGAACACACTATAAGCACCTGTATTGTATGAGACAAAAAAATTAAGAAAGAGAATAATGCACTATTAAAAGGAGAAACAAGTTTCATATACATCAAATAAAGAGCATCGTTTATACATATCCAAATCAGAGTACGGTCCACAATCCAGACAGTTACTCTGTAGTACAAGGAAAAACAAAAATAAAATATGCATCATGGAGCTGGAGGTGCTGGAGGAGGAGGTGCCTTGCGATCTCTATCGTAAACCTCAGCATACACTCTAGTCAGCCAGGCTACCTGAGTTTGGGTCACTTGGAGACTAGCTGTCAACTCGGCCATCCACTGATCGGACTCACGCTGAGCATCCAGAAGCTCGCCTACTCTCCCATCAGTCGCACGTTGAGCATCTAGAAGCTCTCGTTTAGATCAGTCACACATTGAGCCTCTCTAATCTCACGCAGTAACCCCATCATATCATCAGAAGGTGGGTGTGAAGGACCAGCAGTGTGTGTAGGAGCCCGAGATGGACCAGCTCTACTAGAATGTAGTGGTGAGGAAGGAGGTATGGCGTCTACATCCATGAACATACGATCCTCATCCTCAGCATCACCCCCAGGGACCCCTACTGCTGCTGCTGCTGTTGCTGCCGCCTCAGCGTCTCCTAACTTTACCCGGGTACAAGGATGCACCAGAGCGTTCCTCTCATCATCACTAACCTACGCATACCGCATACCCATCCTACAGATGGCCTCCCAGTCAAGGTCTGATGAGAAGGTATCCTCATGAATCCTCTCATCCAATGAATCAACGTGTAGGCGTGTGAGAAATGTAGTGATCAGACGTCCGAAGGGCAGGTTGCCTAACTGACCAGGCAGCGTAGCATGGATCAACGTCCGGATGATAATATAAGGAAGGCAGACAGGTTGCCTAGTGCAAATGCAGTAGAGGACATACTGATTCAACTGAGAAATCCTATCATAGTGTCCACTCTGGGGGATCAAGTTGTGCTCGATGATCTTGCAGTACACCCGAGGCTCTGGTCGTAGGTTGATCGCTTTCATCTCCCAACGATCACCTCTAAGGAGCTGACTATCAATCTCCGCACGCATCGCCAAGGATAGGAACTGTGGTTCCTTATGAGCACAGTACACCAAAGGGCCGTCATTTGATATGCCCAAGAGATCAACCAATTGTTGGCAGTTAAATGAAACTTCCACCCCTTTCACATAGCTGGTGATCATGAGCTCCCTACCCCTCTCTGTATCATTGCGATCCCTCACCACCTGGAGGTTGCAATAGAACTGCTTCACCAAAGCAGGATAAGTACAAGCCACATAGGTGATCACAGGAAGCCAGCCCATGTCACCGAAGGCACCCTCCACGTTAAACAAGGCTAGACTAGCCAAGTTTACACAGCGACCCCCTTCTACTTTCTTACGCTCATAGCAAGCATACCGAGCTTCTGCCTCATTGGAGCAGAAACGAACGGGATCATGAGTCCTAGGAACCTTAGTACGAGCCATACTATCTGCAAAGTCATAGAAAAATAAATAAGATATTAGATATGGTGAAAAATTCCAAAATTTTGGCATTATAACAGCATGATTTGGCCAAAAGCCTCACTTTTCACCCAAACAGCTGGGTAGGAGGACTTACATAGGTTCCAAACCATCCTATAAAGTTTATACAGTTGGAAATTTAATCCAGGAAGATCAAATTTGAAGAAATTTCAATATATTGGAAAAATCTCAAAAATTATGTCAAAAATGGAAAATTTCAAGTTTCTCGATAACCAACCAATGAAACTCAAATATTTTTGAGGGCTTTCGTCCATTGGATAGCCAATAGCAAAAGCCCCCAATAAAAATTAAATTTTTACGTTTAGAAAAATTTTAATTTGAAAAAAAACGATGTAAATGGATGAAAACCTAGTTTTGAAAGCTTAAAAATGAGAAATAGTAGAGAGCATATCTAAAGAGAAGGAGCGGGAGATGTGAACGGAAGAAACAATCACCAAACCCTAGGGGTCGATACTGTAGCAACTCAGGGGAAGCGAGTTGAGTTGGAAGAAATAAGAAAGAGTAGGAAATGAATCCAAAATCAGGTTTAAAAACCTAATTTTGGATCGTAGGGTCGCAAAATTCGACAAAATGTGCAACCCTACGACCGACCCTACCATCGACCCTAGGCTCTCGGTGATCTGACAGACACCATGGGTCGGACCTAGGGTCGGACATATACCGACCCTATGATCGATCCTAGGCTCTCGGTGAGCTGACAGGGTTTCTGGGGTCGCATAAGGAGCGACCCTACCATCGACCCTACGATGGAAAAATCAGAATTTTCAGTAAATGACTTGAAAATTGAAAATTTATATTGATTAGTTGGATTTTGACTTGGGAACAACTTATATTGATTGCCTCACATGCTCTATGATTGTTTTCAGACACTACCACCATCAGAATAGGAAATGGCTGGACGAAGAGTGACCAGACGAGGCCGTAACCCAATTCCATCACCACCACCTGTGGGGGAGGACAGTCATGAAGTTCCTGAAGTACAAGAGAATCGGAATGCAGCACCGCCAGTAGCTAATGGCAAGGAAAACCCTACAAACTTGCCAACCCCACCTACAGATTTGACTACAGCCGTAATGAACTTGGCACAACAGTTGCAAATACAGCAGGTGCAAACCAACATGCAAGCTGCTATAGGGATGGTTTTTCCAGCTGCATATATGACACCTATGCCAGCCGGACAAGCTAGCACAATACCAGAGGGAAACAACACGGTACCCCATGTACCTTAAACGCCAGTTATGCAGGCTCCAGTGCAGAATCCTGAGGTAGCTCAAGGCAGTTACTAGTACCAACCACCTATGTATGGGGCCTATGCTTAGTATCAGTTAGACCAAGCTCGACTGATCGAGCGTTTTCTGAAGATGAAGCCTAAAGAATATAATGGTAAATCAGCAGATCCTTTGTGGCCAGCCCATTGTATCGATGAAATGGAAAGGAATTTCATGATGATGATGGTAAATAAGGAGGAGAAAGTATTGTGTGCCACATTCATGCTGAAAGGCGATGCACACCACTGGTGGAAGTCTACTCGGACTTATCTGTTAACCAAGCACGCCCAATTGACCTAGGCTATCTATAAAGAGGCATTCTTTGAGAAGAACTTCCCCAGAAGTTTCAGAGATGTTATGGAGAGAGAGTTCCTGAGTTTATATCAGGGGCAAATGACTGTGGATGCATACCAACAGCGTTATGAAGAGCTGTTTTTCTTTGCACCCGCTAGCATGCAAGAGGAAAATACTAAGACCCGAAGGTTCTTCATGGGACTTAGGGGAAGCATTCGTGAGCATGTTCTGGGACTGGAGAAGAAAGTCTACAACGAAGCAGTACAGATTGCTCGAGTCATAGAGTCGAGCCAGAAAGAGAGCTATTTTGCTCAAAATAGGGGTATAAAAAGGCCAAACGAAAATTCATACAACGGAGGGAATACAAGGACCTTCAAACCCTTCCGTACTCAAGGCTTTAATGCTGCAGCCAAGACTACTCCAATAGCTCAACCACAACAAAAGCAAAATAATGAAAGAGTAAAATGCTTTAACTGCAATCAAATAGGACATTATTCAAGGGAGTGTCCTAAGCCCAGAAAGCAGCTACAGCAAGGAAAGGTTTATGCTGTTACATCTGAGGATGTTGCCGCATCACCTTATGTGGTCATAGGTATGACCTGAACCTTTCATTTTGTGTGACATTGTGTGAGCATGTAGACTAAATTAAAACAAATCACAGGTATCGTACCTATTAATGGCATACCCACTAGAGTACTCTTTGATTCTGGAGCTATCCATTCTTTTATATCTATGTCATTTGGGAAGAAGCTAAATCTACCCCTCAGATCTTTAGACTACAAATTACTTGTACGATCACCTATGGGACTAGAAGTGAAATTAGAAAAAGGTTATGGACCATGTCATGTTCTTATCGGCGAGAAGATTTTGGATGCAACCTTGATTCAACTCGAGATGGCAGACTTTGACGTTATCTTGGGAATGGATTGGTTAGCTCGGCATTCTGCAAACCTATTATGTGCAGAAAAGAAATTGACATTTAAAGACAAGGAAGGAGCAGAGATTAGTTTTGCGGGAACCAGACTACCCCGTAAACGAAAACTCATCCTCTTTGCATTAAAGGCTAGAAAATGCCTTGACAAAGGAGGAGTTGGGTATCTAGTATCTGTGGTCGACCTCACTAAGGAAGTACCACGAATGGAGGATATTGATGTTATGCGTGACTTTTTAGATGTATTTCCTAAGGAATTACCAGGATTACCACCCGACCGAGTGACAAAGTTCGTTATAGATCTTATACCCGGAGCCGCGCCAGTATCTTGAGCACCCTATCGAATGGCTCCTACTGAACTGAAGGAATTGAAGGTACAGTTACAGGAATTATTGTAGCAAGGTTATATCAGACCTAGCATATCACCATGGGGAGCGCCAGTATTGTTTGTAAAGAAGAAGGACGGTAGTGTTCAACTGTGTATTGACTATCGGGAATTGAATAAGCTTACAATCAAGAATCGATACCCGTTGTCTTGGATTGATGACTTGTTTAATCGGTTGCAAGGTGCCAAGGTGTTATCCAAGATTGATCTTTGGTCAAGATACCACCAGTTGAAGATTAAGGACGGTGATATTCCAAAGAAAGCATTTAGAACAAGATACGGACATTATGAATTTTAGTCATGTCTTTTGGATTGACTAACGCACCCGCAACTTTTATGGAACTCATGAATCGGATATTCCATGATATGTTGGATACGTTGGTCATTGTGTTTATTGATGATATATTGGTCTACTCCAAAGACAAGGAAACTCATGTCAAGAATCTAAGAGCCGCTCTGCAGCGACTAAGAAAAGAGAAGCTCGCTTTCTTAGGCCATGTCATATCCACTGAGGGAATTAAAGTGGATCCTAGCAAGATTGAAGCCATTGTGAAGTGGGAAGCACCTAAGAGTGTTGCAAAAATTACAAGTTTCCTAGGTCTAGCTAGGTATTATCGACGATTCATGGAAGACTATTCCAAAATTTCCGTACCTCTCACCAGTTTGACTAAGAAAGGAGAAAAGTTTGTTTGGACTGACAAATGTGAGAATAGTTTCCAAACATTGAAGGCTAAATTGATATCTGCTCCCATCTTGACTATTCCTATTCCAAGACAATCATTTACGTTGTACACTGATGCGTCTAGATTGGGTTTAGGATGTGTACTTATGCAAGGAGAACAAGTAGTTGTGTATGCTTCAAGACAACTGAAAACACATGAGAAGAATTATCCTTCTCATGACTTGGAATTAGCAGTAGTAGTACATGCTGTCAAGATACGGAGACATTATTTGTACGGAGAGAAATTTCAGATTAAATCAGATCATAAGAGTCTCACTTATCTTTTTAATCAGAAGGAGTTGAACATGAGACAAAGAAGATGGCAGGAATTATTGAAGGAATATGATTGAAATATCCAGTATCATCCAGGAAAGGCTAATGTAGTTGCTGATGCGCTAAGCAGAAAAGCAATGATAAAATCTCAAGGAGAGGTTAACACGACTGCAGCAATGTGTGTTAAAGGAAAAGTATTCAATTATGGTAATGAGCAGTTCGTGATAGATGCACCGGGTGGATCAACCAACCAAGGGTTTATTCATCGATTTTCAAATATGTTCGCAACATTGAAGATTGTACCTAATATAATTGATGAAGTGAAAGCCGCTATTAAATCAGACCCTTATCTGAGAACGGTACAAGAAGACATCAAAAAAGGTAGGACTATTCATGAGTTCACTTTGGACGATGAAAAGATACTGAAGTACAAAGGAAGTGTATGTGTTCCTGAAACGAAAAACTTGGACATTAGACACCGACTAATGAAGGAAGCTCACACCACCGCTTATTCGGTACATCCTGGAAGTACAAAGATGTATCATGATTTGAATAAATCATATTGGTGGAGAAGAATAAAAGCAGATGTAGCTAAATTCGTGTCTCAATGCCTAAATTGTCAGAGGGTAAAGGCTGAACGGAAAAGACATGTAGGATTGTTGTAGCCATTGCTAGAACCAGCATGGAAATGGGACTGCATCATTATGGACTTCGTCACGGGGTTACCATTGACTCCTCGAGTAGTTGATGTGGTCTAGGTGATTGTAGTTCGTCTGACTAAGACAACTCGATTCATAGCTATACGACCTCAGTATACCCTAGAGAGGTTAGCCAAGCTATATGTGGATAATATTGTCAGATTAGATGGTGTACCTGAAAGCATTGTGTCCGATAGAGACCCACGCTTTACCTCAAAGTTTTGGGAAGGATTACAGAAGGCTATGGGTACAATGTTGAAGTTTAGTACTGCATTCCATCCTCAGACAGACAGACAGTCGGAGCGTACTATTCAGATCTTAGAAGACATGCTTCGAGCCTGTGTTATTAATTTTAAAGGCTCATGGGACGAGAAATTATCATTGATCGAGTTTACATATAACAACAGCTATCAGGCTACTATACAGATGTCACCCTATGAAGCACTGTATGGTAGGAAGTGTCGAACTCCTTTGTTTTGGAATGAAGTTGGTGAACGGAGTATCGTTGGACCAGAATTTGTTGAAGAGACTTGTTGTGTAGTCGACATTATCAAGGAAAGAGTTAGAACAGCTCAGAATCGTCAGAAACAGTATGCAGATACTCGACGTCGAGACCTTGAATTTGTCGTAGGTGATAAGGTATTCTTGAAAGTATCACCTATGCAAGGCTTAAAATCATTTGGACAGAAAGGGAAGCTAAGTCTGAGATATGTCGGGCCATATGAAATTCTAGTTAAATATGAAAAAGTGGTTTATTAGTTAGCACTACCACCATCTATGATAAGTGTGCATGATGCATTTCATATCTCATTATTGAAGAAGTACGTAAGAGATCCAACGCATGTTTTAACAGCAGATCCACCAGATCTAACTGATGAATTGACGTTCGAAGTAGCACCAACTGCAATCACTAGCTGAAAGATTCAACGTCTACGCAACCGTGACATCTATTATGTTAAGGTCACCTGGAGGAGCCAAGATATGGAAGAGATCACATGGGAAGAAGAGAATGTTATGCGAAAACAATACCCTCATCTTTTTGACTCGAAAGGTATGTTCAAATTTTGAGGATGAAATTTTAATAAGAGGGGGGGAGTTGTAAGACCTGTATCGAACTAACCGGTCTTACTACCTTGTACCAGGTCTACCTATCATGGTCGAGCCAAGTAGACCAAGTGCGTGAAGAAACCACAAGACCAGGTATGAAGTTTAACTCAAAAATAATCAAATATGAGGGTAGGGTCGCATGCCTAAATAGATGTTGACCGAACCCACCTCAAAAGAGTCCAACCCATCACTTTTTGGTCGTGGGGTCGCATGACTAAAAAAATGTAGGGTCGACAGATTCTGCGACCCTACATGCGACCCTACGATAACAGTCAAAAATCAGAAATTAGGAAACCTTCCTAATTCAAAGGGTCATTCCTAAACTTATTGGGACTTATTATGGAGGGTTTTCCTCTATAAATAAGACATCCCTTAGCCTCTTTCACTTCTTTAGAACCCTAATTGAAAGTGAGAGAGAGAAAACAGAAGGAAGAGAAGGAGAATTAAAGAAGAAGGCCAAGGAAGAGAGGAAGTTCAGAGAAACCTCTGAATCTCAGTAAACCTAAGGTATGAACCTAAATCCATATATGAATTAAGAGCCTAGAATAGTTTATGAAGAACATAGGATTAGGAGAAGCCCAAATCATCCATCTATGGACAAATTCCAAGAGATTCCATGAAAGAGATCATTATGGACAATGAATGGTGTATAAATTATAGTTATGAGCCATAGAACAATCATAGGATGGACCACGATAGTAAGCCAAAGGATTCAAACATGAAGGAATGGACTTTAGAATGAAAGGTCGACACAGAACACGTATGGTCGCACATAGGATAGAATGATATCCGACCCTACGAGACCATATGATCGACCACATGCCCTCGGGAAGTCCCAGGGAGGGTGTGATCGCACGTAGGGTCGAATGGTATTCAACCCCACCTGCAACCCTACACCCTAGGGTCACAGAAACTGCTACCCTAGGTGCTACCCTACCCTGCGACTCTACCCTTGTGGTTGCAGAAACTGCTACCCTAGGTGCTACCCCATCTGCTACCCTACAATTTCTGTTAGTCTAAATATATTGGAATTAATTCTAATTAAAATCTATCGACTTGTTAGGTCATTCCAGTGGTTTAAAAGTGAATTAAAAAGCTTGAACGAGGATCTACTAGCAATCAAAGGTGAGGGAAGAAGACCTAAACTAATTGACTAATAATAAACTATTTTCGTTTATTGAGTCCAATACCATGAATGATTCTATGTTTGTATGATTGTAATATGCATATCACATGTCATCCACTATTCCTGTTATTACTATTCATGCATATTTAATTCCGTTTATTTATAACATGATGATGATGATGATGCTAGGAATAGGCATGTGAATATATGTGTGTGGTTAGTGTACTTGATGCGAGTGGAGCATCAGGGGGAGGACGTGACACTGTGGTTCATCCTGGTCACCAGACTCTAGCTCTATCTCTACTCAAGTCTTGTCCACTAACATCGTCGTATCACCATTACCTTAGCAGAACTATTACGTCGTAGGACATCAGGGGAGGTGGTCTCGGACCGTATAGTCTCTGACTCTGTCGGGCCTTAGCTCTATCTCTCTGGACGTATTAAAGGATGATGGGGTGAAGCCTTGGATATACTGTTTGACATTAGGATTGGTTAGTTGCGAGCCTAGTTTGCAAGCCCAGTAGGGGATTATGTGTTGGTATGGGTAGGATATCAAGGGAAGTGTGATGCGGTGTAGTCCTAAGAACTTTAGCTCTATCCCTATTCCATGCTTGGTGCATGTGGGGGCGGCGATGGTGTTTGATCCATTGGGCGGTTTCACACATTTGTGTATAAAGGTGCGGCGGCCACCTATCCTTTCTATTGCACATTGCAAACTTATGAACCAGACCAAAGATATAAATTGAATGCATATATATGTTTGTTGCATTGTTTTGTTTGCTCACTGAGTCGTGATGTGTGCTCACCCTTTCAACGTCAAATATTTTTAGTTGATAATGCAGGTACCACCGTAGATGATTATATGAATGCTCCAATATATGGACATGTGGCGACGATGGATGCAAAAGTTATGATGGAGTCGCATGATTTGTCATGCTAGTGCAACGCATGCGTCATCGATTAGTTTTATTTGAATTATTCAAACTATGTAATTGATTTAATTATTTTATTCTGTCTTTGTTATTTTGAAGATAATTGGATAATTTATTTATGATACCTCTGTTAGACTCTCAGTTTATTTAATATAAAGACTTCCGCTATTGTTTATTTACTCTGATTATGGTTGTGGATGTGTATGGTTTAAACAAACGGACACAGCCTATTCGAGATCCTGGTTGAACCGTTGGTTTATTGACGGTTCGTCACACCATTCTGAATAGTGCAGAATTGGGCTGTGACAAGCCTAACCTCAACAGAAGCAAAGTAATACCGGAGTCAAATGCTTCAATTGCGATGAAGTATGACATTATTAAAGAGAGTGTGCTAAGCCAAAGAAACAGCTATAGCAAGGGAAGGTTTATGCAGTTACTTCTGAGGATGCTGTCGAATTGCCTGATGTGGTCACAGGTATCGTACCTATTAATGGTATACCCGCTATAGTACTCTTTGACTCTGCGGCTACTCATTCTTTTATATCTGTGTCATTTGGAAAGAAGTTAAATCTACCCCTCAGACCTTTAGACTGTAAACTGCTTGTACGATCACCTATAGGATTGGAAGTGGAACTAGACAAAGGTTATGGACCATGTCCAGTTCTTATCGGTGAGAAGATTTTGGATGCAACCTTAATTTAACTCGAGATGGAAAACTTTGACGTTATCTTGGGAATGGATTGGTTAGCTTGATACTCCGCAAACCTATTATGTGCAGAAAAGAAACTGACATTTAAAGACAAGGAAGGATCAGAGTTTAATTTTGCGGGAACCAAACTTCTCCTTAAATAAAAGCTCATCCTCTCTGCATTGAAGGCTAGAAAATGCATCGAGAAAAGAGGAATTGGGTACTTAGTGTCCGTGGTCGACCTCACCAAGGAAGCACCACGAAGGGAGGATATTGAAATTGTACGTGAATTTTCGTATGTATTTCCTGAGGAATTACGAGGACTACCACCTAACCGAGCGACAGAGTTCGTTATAGATCTTATACCCAGAGCCACACCAGTATCTAAAGCACCCTATCGAATAGCTCCTACTGAACTGAAGGAACTAAATGTATAATTACAGGAATTACTGGACAAGGATTATATTAGACCCAGTATATCACCATGGGGAGTGCCAGTATTGTTCATGAAAAAGAAAGACGGTAGCATTCGATTGTGTATGGATTATCGAGAATTGAATAAGTTTACAATCAAGAATCGAGACCTGTTGCCTTGGTTCGATGACTTGTTCGATTAATTGCAAGGTGGCAAAGTGTTCTCCAAAATTGATCTTCGGTCAGGATACCATCAGTTGAAGATTAAGGAAGATGATATTCCGAAGACAGCTTTCAGAACCAGATATGGACATTATGAATTTTTAGTCATGTCTTTTGGATTGACTAACGCACCCGTAATTTTTATGGAACTCATGAATCGGGTATTCCATGATATGTTGGATACTTCTGTTATCATATTCATTGACGACATACTAGTATCCTCCCAGGATAAAAAAAACTCATGTCACAAATCTAAGAGCCGCTCTGCAGCGACTAAGAAAAGAGAAGTTTTATGCTAAATTTACTAAGTGTGAATTCTAGCTAAATGAAGTCACTTTCTTAGGCCATGTTATGTCCACTGAAGGAATCAAAGTGGATCCCAACAAGATTGACGTCATTGTAAAAGGGGAGGCACCTAAGAATGTTGCCAAAATCAGAAGTTTCTTAGGTTTAGCTGGTTATTATCGACGATTCATGGAAGATTACTCGAGAATCGTAGTACCTCTCACTAGCCTCACAAAGAAAGGAGAAAAATTTGTTTGGACAGACAAATGTGAAGTGTGTTTCCAAACATTGAAGGCTAAATTGATATCAGCTCCCATCTTGACCAATCCAATTCTAGGACAACCATTTACCTTGTACACTGATGCGTCTGGGTTAGGTTTGGAAAGTGTGCTTATGCAATGAAAACAAGTAATTACGTATGCCTCAACACAACTAAAGACACATGAGAAGAACTATCCCACTCATGACTTGGAGTTAGCAACGGTAGTACATGCTGTTAAGATATGGAGACATTATTTGTATGGAGAGAAATTTCAAATTAAATCAGATCATAAGAGTCTTACTCATCTTTTTAATCAGAAGAAGTTGAACATAAGACAGAGAAGATGGCTGGAATTACTGAAGGATTATGATTGCGATATCCAGTATCATCTAGGAAAAGGTAATGTAGTTGTTGACGCACTAAGCAGGAAAGCTATGATAAAATCCAAAGAAGAAGTTAGTACAAATGCGGTAGTGTGTGTCATAGGAAGAGTATTTAATTACGATAACGAGCAGTTTATGATTGATATTTCGAATGAATCAACTGACTAAGGGTTTATTCATCTATTCTCAAACATGTTTGCTACATTGAAGGTTGTACCTGATCTGCTAGACCAGGTGAAGACAGCTATTAAATCTGACCCTTATTTGAGAATGGTGCAAGAAGACCTTGAAAAAGATAGGACTAACCTTGACTTCACCTTGGATTATGAGAAAGTAATAAGATACAAAGGGAGAGTACGTGTTCCTAAAAATAAAGACTTGGATATTAGGCATAGACTAATGAAGGAAGCCTACACTACCACTTATTTGGTACATCCTGGAAGTACAAAGATGTATCATGATCTGAAGAAACTATATTGGTGGAGAGGAATAAAAGCAGATATAGCTACATTTCTATCTCAATGCTTGAATTGTTAGCAGGTAAAGGCTGGAAGGCAAAGACCTGCATGATTGTTGTAGCCATTGGCAGAATCAGCATAGAAATGGGACTACATCACTATGGACTTCGTCACCAGGTTACCATTGACTCCCAGAGTAGTTGACACAGTCTGGGTGATTGTAGATCGTTTGACTAAGACAGCTCGTTTCATAGCTATACGACCTTAGTATACCCTCGAGAGATTAGCTAAGTTGTATGTGGATAATATTGTCAGATTGCATGGTGTACCTGAAAGCATCGTGTCCGACAGAGACCCACGCTTTACTTCAAAGTTTTGGGAAGGATTACAGAAGGCTATGGGTACAACATTGAAGTTTAGTACTGCATTCCATCCTCAGACCGATGGACAGTCAGAGCGTACCATTTAGATTTTAGAAGATATGCTCCGAGCTTGCGTAATTGATTTCAAAGGATCATGGGATGAGAAATTACCATTGAATGAGTTCTCTTATAAGAACAGCTATCAAGCGACAATACAAATGTCACCCTATGAAGCACTGTATGGTAGGAAGTGTCGAACTCCTTTATTTTGGAACGAAGTTGGAGAACAGAATATTGTTGGACCAGAGTTTGTTGAGGAGACTTGTCGAGTGGTCGACATTATCAAGGAAAGGGTCCGAACAACTCAGAACCATCAGAAGCAATAGGTGGACAATCGACGTAGAGATCTCGAATTCAGATAAAGTATTTCGGAAAATATCTCCTATGCGTGGTTTAAAATGGTTCGAACAGAAGGGAAAACTGTGTCCTAGATATATTGGACGTCATGAAGTTCTAGCTAGACGTGGAAAGGTAGCATATCAGTTAGCACTACCACCATCAATGTCTAGTGTACATGATGTATTCCATGTCTCACAATTAAAGAAGTACGCCAGAGATCCAACACACGTGTTAATAGCGGATCCACTGGACTTGACTGAAGATTTAACGTTCGAAGTGCTTTTGAAATTACTAGCTGGAAGGTTCAACGTCTTCGCAACCGTGACATTTACTATGTTAATGTTACTTGGAGAAACCAAAATGAGGAAGAAATTACATGGGAAGAAGAGAATGCTATGCAGAAGCAATATCCTCACCTATTCGACTCAGAAGGTATGTGTAAATTTTGAGGACAAAATTTATATAAGAAGGGGGGAGTTGTAAGACCTGCACTCCACTAACCCGTTTAACTATGTCGTGCCAGGTCTTCCCATCATTCCTGGACCAAGTGGACTGAGCGTGTGAAGATGGATAACAAACCAGGTATAAAAATCGACTCAACACCCAAAACTGTATACATATGGTCGCATACCTAGGTAGGTACGGTTGACCATATGAAAAGGAACAATGGTCACTGATCAATGACCCTACGATTGATGATTTCAACCCTATGGTCAACTGGTTCTGCAACCGTAGCCATCGACCGTGAGACCCCAGATTAGACTCTCAGTTTTGAAACTTTCCTAAACTAAGGGATTTCTTTCCTAATTGAAAGAGGACTCTATATGGAGAGTTTTCCTCTATATAAAGGATGTCCCTCAACCCTTTTTCACTCTTTTAGAACATTAGTAAACCCTAGAGAAAGAGAAGGAAAAAGAAAGAAGAGAAGGAGAAGTAGAAAAGGCTAAGGAGAGGATTTTGCTGAGAAGAGATTGGCTCTCTACTACAGGCAAAGGTATGAACCTAATCTCTAGAGATGTAAAATCTAAGGAATAAGACTTCTCTGGAGGTTAGGAGATATCAACCTATTATGATCTATGTGATTCCTTAAGAAAATCCTAAGGATAACCATGAGGGATGAGTTTGATGATTAGGGTTGATAAGAAACTACTAATGATGGCCATAGAATGACCTTAGGATAAACCCAATTGAAGAGAAGATGAATTGATCCAGAGAGAACTCGAATTGCATGTAGTCTGTGACCAAAAATCTCAAGGTCGCAGCCATAGCATGACCAGTCTGATCAGAGGATCGACCATAGGCATTGGGGAAGATTCAAGAATCATATGGTCGCAGCTACGGTCGCACCATATGCGATTGTAGGGTATCGACCGTAGGCAGTAAGGTCGACATAGTGTGAGACCATAGGACCAATCAGACACCTATCAGTGCTCTGTTTCGATTTTTGACTATTGTAACATATTACATATGAACCCTAACTTAAATTCATATATATTTTAGGTTGTTAAATTGATTGACAGAGAATTGCAAGGCTTAGAAGGAGATCGAGTATTGCTAACAGGTAAGGGGACAAGACCTAAACTAATTGGATATTAACAAACTGCTTTATTTTTATTTAGTCCAATGCCATGATTGATTCTATGCGTGTATGCTCGTAATGTGCATCTCTCATGTCATCCAATATTTCTTCTATTACTGCTCATGTATATTTAATTCAGTTTATTTACAACATGATGATGACGATGATGCTAGGAATAGGCATGCGATTGTATGTGTGTGGTTGGTGTATTGGATGCGAGTGGAGCTACAGGAGGAGGACGTGGCATGGTGATCTTTGTCCTCGTCATCAAACTCTAGCTCTATCTCTACTCAATTCTTGCCCACTAACATCATCGTATCACCATTACCTTAGCAGAACTATTACATCGTAGGACATCAGGGTGGTGGTCTCAGACCGTGTGGTCTCTGACTCTGCCAGGGGGCCTTAGCTCTATCTCTATGGAGGTATTGAGGGATGCTAGGGTGAAGCCTTATATACACTGTTTGGCATTAGGATTGGTTAGTTGCGAGCCCAGTTTGCAAGCCCTCGCCAGCAGGGGCTTACTGTGTTGGTATGGGTAGGGCATCAGGGAAAGTGTTGGCGGTGTTTGATCTGGACACTTTAGCTCTATCTCTATTCCATGGTGGGCGTAAGTGGGATGGCAATGGTGTTTGATCCATTGGGCAGATTCACACACTCGTGTATAGAAGTGTGGGGGCCACCAAACCATTCTATAGCACATTGCAAACTTAAAAACCAGACCAAAGATATGAATTGAATGCATGCATATGTTTGTTGCATTGTTTTATTTGCTCACTGAGCCGTGATATGTGCTTATCCTTTCGACATCGAATATTTTTAGTTGGTGATACAGGTCTTACTATTGAAGACTATGTGAATGCGCCGATGTATAGACACGTTGTGGCCATGGACTTAGAAGTTGTTGAAGATGCACATGATTCATCATGCGAGGGCAACCAGTGCATATTCGATTAGTTTAGCTATTTTTTATTATTGAAACATGTAATGGATTAATTATTTTTATGTCTTGAGTTTTGGAGATAATCGGATTAATTATTTATTATCATTGTTAGACACTTAGTTTATTATCTATAAGACTTTCACTTATTTGTTTATTACCTCTGATTATTACTGTGGAATGTGTGTGTGGTTTGATATAGTGGGTACAACCTATACGAGACCTGGTTGAACCGTTGATTTATTGGCAGTTCATCACACTAATCTGGTTAGACCAGAATTGGGGTGTGACATATTAGGTTCCATATATCAATTTGAAAAGAACTTATTCTATTCGATCTACCCTACAGAGTCAAGTCCATACCTTAAGCTTGCTGTAGAGAGATAGAACTCTTCTCTGCAAAAACCTTCCTCTCAGCCTTCTTCTCCAAATCTCCTTTTCCTTTTCTTCCTCTCTCTCTTTCTCTCTTAGGTTTAGAGTTTCAATTTAGGTTTTAAAAGAGTGAGAGAGGCTAAGGGATGTCCTTTATATAGAGAAAAACCTTCATATAGAGTCCTCTTTTAATTAGGAAAGAGATCCCTTAGTTTAGAAAAGTTTCGTAAACACAGAGTCGGTTTTGGGTTAGTATGGTCGATCGTGCCGTCGCATAATCCGTCGACCATACGTTTTCAAAATAGTTGACCATACATTGTACGGTCTCAATATGGTCGACCATACGTGCAACCGTACCCCTAAAAATGCCACTGTACGTCCAAAATTTACTAGTTTTTAGTTTTTGACTAGTTGCTTCCACACAAACTTAAACAGTCAACCACACCAACAAAATTTGACTTGTTGCTTGCCTCATCTTGTGGTTTCTTTATACAATTGGTTCACTTGAGCCGATTATGATGGAAAGACCAGTCACGACATGAGAAAGTAAGGTTAGACTAGGTTAGTGGCGTGTGGGTCTTACAACTCCACCACACTTAAAAGAAATTTCATCCTCGAAATTTGCATGTACGGATCTTACAATTCCCCCAACCTTAAAAGAAATTTCATAATCAAAATTTACATGTACCTTCCGAGTCGAATAGGTGGGAATACTATTTTGGCATTGCCTTTTCCTGTTCCCATGTAATCTCTTTCACTTCTTGGTTTTTCCAGGTTACTTTCACGTAATAAATATCCCAGCTCTAGAGATGTTGTACCTTTCAACTGGTGATCTAGGCTGGTACCACTTCAAAGGTCAAGTCTTCTATCAAATCCGGTGGATCTACGGTCAATACCCGTAATGGATCTCTAACGTACTTTTGTAATAGAGACACTTGAAATACGTTGTGTGGATGGTAGTAAAGCTAGTTGATATGCAACTTTTCTACGTCTCTCCAAAATTTTATAAGGTCTAAAATATATATAGTACATAACTTTCCCTTATTGTCGAACAGCTTCAAACCATGCATAAGTGACATCTTCAAGAACACTTTGTCATTTACGGCGAACTCGAGGTCTTGGTGTCTCTTCTAACAACCTTGAGCTGTCTTGGCCCTTTTTCTTTGATCTTGTCTGCCACTTGATAGGTTTCTGTAACAAACTCAGGTCTTACAATTCCTCATTCTCTAACTTTATTCCAAAATAAAGGAGTTCAACATTTCTATCGTAGAATGCTTCATAGGTGACATCTATATGGTAGCGTGATAGTAACGTCGATCAATGGTAACTTTTCATTTTAAGCTCCTTTGAAATCAATTTCACATGCTTGGAGAATACCTCTTAGGATCTGTATAGTCCGCTCTGATTGTCCGTTGGTTTGAGGGTGAAATGCGGTACTAAACTTCAATTTTGTTCCCATCGCTTTGTATAGTCCCTCCCAAAACTTTGAGATAAAACGTGAGCCTCTATCTAACACTATGCTCTCAGGCATAACATTTAATCTGACAATATTATCCATATACAGCTTAGCTAGCCATTCTAAAATACACCAAGGTGTATAGCAATGAAACAAGCCGTCTTCATAAGGCGATCAACAATCACCCAAACTGCGTCAATCAATCTGGGAGTCACTGGTAAATCGGTGACATAGTCCATTGTAATGCAGTTCCACTTCTAAGCTGGCTCTGATAGTGGTTGTAGTAAGCCTGCTGGTCTTTGTCTTTCAACCTTTGCTTGCTGACAATTCAGACACTGGAACACGTATTTAGCCACAACTACTTCCATTCTCTTCCACCAAAATAATCTCTTCATGTTTTGATACATTTTTGTACTTCCAGGATGTTCCGCTTTTAGCATTATTTTGTATCTAAGATCCGAGTTTTTCACTTTTAGGTATGCATAATCATCCTCCATATCTCAGGATCTTCACCACTTCCAAAGTAAGTCAGGGTTAGGTATTCCTTTCTCTAAATCTTCTTGCATCGCTCTTAAATACGGATCTAGCAAAATGACTGCTTTTACTTCATCCATCAAATCCGAAATAATCTTTAACACTACGAACACAAGCAAGGAATTATTGCTCCATAAATCATCCATAAGTTCTCGCTCAATTGGATCATCACGAGTTTCTATTATATGTTGCCCTTCTTCTAAATCTAAATTTGTTACCGTGGAACACAAGATGGGATTTATACCAGGTCCTCCTTTTGGCTTCATTGTTCCCCTTTTTGCTCAAAGCTTTAACTACCACATTAGCCTTGCCTGGGTGATACTATTTCACAGTCTTAATCCTTCAGGAGTTCCAACCATCTCCATATCTTCGGGTTCAACTCTTTCTGGGTGAGGTGAAAAATAAAACTCTTGTAATTCGATTTAATCTGAAATTTTTCTCTGTATAGATAATGTCTCTAAGTCTCAATTGCATGAATCACCGCTGCTAACACCAAGTCATGAGTAAGGTAACTCTCCAAGTTGTCTTGAAGCATATGAAATCACTTGTTCACCTTCCATCAACCCGCATCCTAGACCCAATCTGAAACATCGATGTATAGGGTAAAAGGTTCCCCTGGTGCTGGAATAATCAAGATGGGAGCTGATATCACCCTTGCTCTTAGAGTCTGGAAACATTCTTCACACTTGTCAATCCAAATAAACTTTTCTCCCTTCCTGGTTAGCTTGGTAAGAGGTATTGCGATCCTAGAGTAGTCCTCCATAAATCGTCTGTAATGACAAGCTAAACCCAAGAAACTTCTGATCTCTACAATGTCCTTAGGCACTTCTATGATTCCTTCTATCTTATTGGAGTCCATTTTTATCCCTTTTGATGATATTATGTGACCCCAAGAATGCAATCTTGTTTAACCAGAACTCACATTTCATGAATTTGGCATAGCACTTCTCCATTCTCAGCCATTGTAAGGCTACTCTAAGGTCCGTTACAAGACTTTCTTCGTCTTTGGAATAAACCTATATATAGTCTACGAAAACTATGATCGATGTGTCCAACATGTCATGAAACACCCGGTTCATTAGCTCTATAAAAGATGTAAGGACATTGGTCAAATTAAAAGACATAACCAGGAACTCATAATGTTCGTACCTGGTTCCGAAAGCTATCTTCAAAATGTCACTATCCTTAATCTTCATTTGATGATACTCCATCCAAGGTCGATCTTAGGGAACACCTTTACACCTTGCAGCTGATTAAATAAGTCATCGATCTGAGGTAGTGGATATCGGTTCTTAATCATGAGCTTGTTCAATTCTCGGTAGTCTATACATAGCCGAATACTACTGTCTTTTTTCTTCACGAATAGCACTGGTGCTCTCCATGATGAAATACTTAGCCTATTAGAACCTTTGTCTAATAATGCTGTAGTTGAGTCTTTAGTTCCTTCAACTCTATAGGAGCTATTCTATAAATCATCTGCTTCCGGAAGAAATCAAAGAATTTCTTGGGAATCCTACAAGATCAATTCGTTCTTTTTTCTCTGACAGATGGTCAGAACTTCATCTGGGTTCGAATCCTACCGAGAGGTCCACTAGAGATCAAATTGTTGAAGAAAGAACAAGATGTTTCTTTTGTCCCTTCCAGGCGATCGGAAAATAAAGAAATGGTTGATATATTCAAGATAATTACGTATTTACAAAATACCGTCTCAATTCATCCTATTTCATCAGATCCGGGATGTGATATGGTTTCGAAGGATGAACCGGATATGGACAGTTCCGTGCCTTAGACACAGGTGCCAACCCTGGGAACAAGTGGATAACGACTCGGTTGCACGATCAGGTGGCAACCAAGATAAGTCTTCTAGAAACACATCAAGGAATATTTGTATCACGTCAATTTCTTCCATCCGTGGTACTTATTTAGTAATGTCTACCATAGATACCATATATCCAACTCTTTTCTTTTCAAAGCATCTCTTCGCCTTTAGTGCAGAGAGGATAAGCTTTCGCTTCCTAGGCAACATGCTTCCAACAAAACAAAATTATGTGCCATCTTTGTTCTTAAATGATAATCTCTTCTATGCACATAATAACTTTGAAGAGTGTTGAGACAACCAGTCTATTTCAAGATGACATCAAAGTCTGCGATCTCAAATCGAATTAGGTTGCATCCAAATTCTATCCTTCCATATGATTCGGACATTGTTCATAACACTCATCCAATACAACATCTAGTCCGAAAGGGCTTGAAAATCTGGTATAAGGTCTTAAGAGCACATCTAGCTCCTTCATCTCTTATGGTTTTTCAAGACTATTGCCAATAATCTCATATTACACTCATTAGCTTACATCTCTTTTATCGCTGTTGTTCCACCCTGATCTCTCTATCATATACCTTGAAAAGTATCTTGTGATCGTTGCTCACTTCATATCCCAAGTCTACTTATAAGCATTAGGGTATATGCTTATAATGTCTTTAATTTTGCCAAATTCACTTGGTTTTTTACTCAATCATCTCACTCAACATTGGGCATAATTCAATATTGCTTGTACTAATCCAAATACTATCAATGCCATGATTTTTGACTTCATCCTTGTATCCACTCTTAGATATTCTTTTAGAAATCTTCTTCCTTGTCAAAATTCATACCGATATAGCCATCTATAACTCTGTTCGAGTGTTATCTACTATTTACTAGCCGCTCTTGGTAGTTCTCACTTCTTTCTCATGCACTCTTTTATAGACATGACTCATATCCATCCATCTAGCAATCTCAAAATAGATTCTCTACTACTTCATCTAAGATTTATTGGCTATAGAAATTATTTTGAATTCAATCGTCTTCCTTCTAATAATTCCTTATTAACTAAATATCTTATCGTTGGATGTCGAAAAATGTAAGAATCATAATACTTATCCAAAAGCGATTCATTTCCTTCTTTCGAATTCAGTATAATAATGAACACTTATTTAATCTAGTGAACCTAAATTTAAAGGATCAAGAGCAAATCTATGGTAATCCAATCGGCATCCAAAGGTCGTTAGGTTACGTGGTGATCCTAATACGAGGAATAGAGATTCTACATCTCTTAACCTCATTGGTCAAGACACTACTGGAATAAATCTGGAAAAAATTGTAGTACATCAATAAATCAGCTATAAAATTGAAAAGATGTACATTCAGAATGATTAAACCTTTAACTGTTCATTCGGTTCATATCTCTATTCATGTTGTCGATCATAAGAGTAGCTTAGATTGGTATAGTCAGAATTAATTCTGAGGAAACAATATCTATAACTCTAATTGACAGGTTGAATCGAGAAGGTATCCTATCAAGGCACGAGAATTTAAAATCAGGTATGTGCATCCTCTATAATCATAAGAGTAAGTCAATGATGCACCGCATCCTATATAAACCTATCTAGTTATATGGCCAAAGTAGATTTAATCCCTTGATAAAAAAAATTCGAGCTTTGTCTTCAGAAAACCTCAATCCTTATCGGATCATTCTACCATGGGTCAGCTATCCCATACATCGGTGGCTGATAAGGGTATCCCACCTTGATACACTGCTTGTTGTGCACTAAGCTTCTGTACTGGGGTATGCATTACTGGGACCTACTGTATGGTAGACACTATGTTATGGTCAACGGGTGATGGAGTGGTATGGTTGTTCACCCCTTTGACTTGCTTCAGTTTGATGATCATTATTTAGCATCTGCTCATATGGGTTCTCATTATCCATTATTTACCAGATAGTGGTGGGGTCAGGTTGCGGCCTCTTCTAAATGCTCAACGGTGATAGATTAATGTGTGGCGGGTCTCACTCAGAATCTCCACGTCACCCAGGAGTATAGTTTTATCTTCTTTTATAGTTACTCTCATTTTTTTTGTATGGCCATTATTCTCCTATCTCTGTTGGATTTGGTCTGAAATCTTTCCCTTTACCTCTGCAGGGATTTAGGCATTACTTACCCTTTTTTTTCCTCTGTCATACATCGAGTTCCATATCTCGTTAGTACCAACACGATATTCTAATTTTCAGCTTTATCGATGCTTCCTTCTTGTTACTATACTATATCCTTTGTATACTCAGGCAACTATCCGACTAATAAACTGTACCATATGTTATTTGTTTATCAAGATACATTTAGATTTTCTTTTTCTTCTGTCTATATATATATATGGTTTCACCTATTATACGTACATTATTGTCTTATTTAAGTTCTATCTTAACCAACACAGGTACTTATGGTGTGTTTGTATTAAAGCTTTTAAGTTTATCCTAACTCAATTCATGACTCTTATAGAAGTATTTAAGTTTGATGGGCAAGGCCTGAGAGCTCTCATACCAAGTTGTCACACCCCAATTCTGGACTAACTAGTAGTGTGATGAACCGTCATAAGAACCAATGGTTCAAACCAGGATCTCATATAGGCTGTGCTCACCTGGTTAAACCAAACACATTTCACAATAATAATCAGAGTAAATAATTAAATAGCGGAAGTATTATTGATAATGAACTAAGGTTTAACATGATAAATAAATATTTAATAAGTTATCTCCAAGTAACCAAAACATAGTTAATACCTATTACAAGTATCAAAATACAAAAGTTAACCACTAAGCATAACCATAGTTGAAACACTTACTTGAAGAGTCATATTCATCATCCATAGCTTGCACATCCATAGCCGCCATTTTTCCATACGTTGGTGTATCCATGTAGTCTTCAATGGTAACACCTACAACATCAGAAACTAAAAGAATTACGCACGCAAGGGTCAGCTCTCCAACTTATGCTCAGTAAGTGAACAAAACAATGTAACAAACATATGCATGCATTCAATTCATATCTTTGGTCTGACTTTTAAGTTTGCAATGTGCTATAGAAAGGTTTGGCGGCCACCGTACCTCTATACACTGGTGTGTAAGCCCACCCAATGGATCAAACACCATTTTCGTCCATATCCACCCCATCATGGAATAGAGATAGAGCAAAAGTGTCCGGATCACACACCGCCAACATTTTCCCCTGATGCCCTACCCATACCAACACTTAAGCCCCTATTGGTGAGAGTTTGTAAACTGGGCTCACAACTAACCAATCCTAATGCCATCCAGTGTATCCAAGGCCTCACCCCAGCATCCCTCAATACGTCCATAGAGATAGAGGTAAGGCCCCACAGAATCAAAGACCACACGATCCGAGACCACCTCCCCTGATGCCCTATGAGTAATAGTTCTACTAAGATAGTGGCGATACAACGATGTCAGTGGGCATGACTGGAGTAGAGATAGAGCTAGAGTCTAGTGACCAGGTTAGAGACCATAATGCCACGTCCTCCCCCTGATGCCCCACTTACATCCAACACACTAACCACACACACATAATCACATGCCTATTCCTACCATCATCAATCAACATGGCAACAAATAGATAGAAGTAAATACGCATGACCAGTAATAACAGTAATATTGGATGACATGTGAGATGTACATTACAAGCATACAAGCATAGAATCATTCATTGCATTGGACAAATAAAATAAAATAGTTTGTTATTATCCAATTAGTTTAGGTCTTGTTCCCTCACCTTTGATTGATGTTTGTTCCTCTCCCAAGCTTTGAAAGTCACTTTGAATCTATTGGAAACTTAAACAATTAATGTATTTATGTTAGGGTTTAAGTTTACCAAGCTACAGTAGTCAAAAATCATATCTGGTCTCAAAATATACTTGTTGTTATTGTATGGTCGATACCCTATGGTCGATCCTATGGTCTCAATATATGCGACCATATGACATACGGTCAATACCCTATGGTCGCACTATATGTGGCCGTACCTGTGCCCATACATTTCCTGAATTCTTCCCGAATGGCAGTGGTCGATACACTGGTCACCCTATGGTTGACCATAGTTGCGACCATAGGTAGTCAAGTTAATTTTTACTTCTCATACGAGTTCCTCCTCTGGCTCATCAATGGAATTCATCCTAAAATCATTATATGACCTTTAATCATAGTTTTTCCTTATCAATTATCCCTACCCTACTCTCTATGGTTTCCCATGGAAAACTTATAACCGAATCATTGTATTAGGTTCCATATATCAATTTGAAAAGAACCTATTCTATCTGATCTACCCTATAGAGTCAAGTACATACCTTAAGCTTGTTGTAGAGAGATAGAACTCTTCTCTGTAAAAACCTTCCTCTCAGCCTTCTTCTCCAAATCTCCTTCTCCTTCTCTTCCTCTCTCTCTTTTTCGCTTAGGTTTATAGTTTCAATTTAGGTTCTATAAGAGTAAAAGAGGCTAAGGGACATCCTTTACATAGAGAAAAACCTCCATATAGAGTCCTCTTTCAATTAGGAATGAGATACCTTAGTTTAGGAAAGTTTTCTAAACACGGAGTCAATTCTCGATTCGTACGGTCGATCATGCGGTCACGTAATCCGTTGACCATATGTTTTCAAAACAGTCGACCATACATTGCATAGTCTCAATATGGTCGACCATACGTGCTACCGTACCCCTAAAAAATGCCACTGTACGTCCAAAATTTACTGGTTTTTAGTTTTTGACTTGTTGCTTCCACACAAACTTAAACAGTCAACCACACCAACTAAATTTGACTTGTTGCTTACCTCATCATATGGTTTCTTTATACAATTAGTTCACTTGAGTCGATTATGATGGGAAGACCGGTCATGACACGAGAACGTAAGGTTAGACAAGGTTCGTGGAGTGCGGATCTTACATTCAAGTCCGATAAATAGGTACTCTTCTTTTTCTTTCAACTTTTGCTTCAATGTCCATGCAAAAGCTCTGTTAGAATTTCTACTGCTTTCTCACGTTTTCCTGGTGCAACAATAAGTTCTTGTTTCATTTTGCCCTTCAAAAAAAACATGGTGGAGGAGATATTTTGGTCCGCCAAGTTCTTGAACTAGAGAAGACCTAGAGACCCAGGGTTTTACCAACCCCTCAAGAGCAGGGCTATAAGATCCTCACTCCACTAACCCGGTCTAACCATGTCGTCCCAGGTCTTCCCATCATAATCGGCTCAAGCGAACTAACCGTATGAAGAAACCAAAAAGCCAGTATGGACCAATCTCTCGTAGGTTTTTCGATCAGTAGTGTTAAGTTATCCGGTCCTCAGGATTGGCGACTGGTCAGTTGACCCATCAAGCCCAAATTTGACTCCATGATTAGGAAAGTTTCCTGATTTGAGAAGGCTACTCTCCTAATTGAGAGATGACTCTATATGGAGACTTTCTCTCTATATAGAGGCCATCCCTTTATCTTCTCTCACTCTTTTAATCATTCTTCAAACCCTAGAAGTTAAGAGAAAGAGAGGAGAAAGAGGAAAAGAAAGCTTGGAGAGGAAGAAAGCTTAAAGAAAGGAGAGGAAGCTCTGCAGCGAGGAGAATTACCGTCCAATCCCAACCAACCTCATTGAGGAGCCAACAATAAGTCCCTTTATCTATGTAAAAGGTTAGATTGTACTAGGATGTGAGATTGAGATGTGTCGGATCAGATCCAATACCATGAACCCAGTTCTAAAGACTGTTACACAAATCTATGATAATGTTAGATGCTAGGATTCTTTGAAAAATCAACCTTAAGGAATTAAAGGCCATAAAATGACCATAGGATGGATCCCATTGTTTAGCCGAAGAATCAACTCAATAGGAATTCGGACTAAAAGACAAACTTGGGATATGACTCAGGAGTTGTCCAGTCCCTTAACCGGTTGACTATATAGAAGACCGGTGAGGCGATCGATGGCTCTTGGGAAGTATGATAGGGTTTATCTAGTGGACTCATCGATCGACCAAAGAAAGATCGGTGACTCGATCGGACAATGTCCAAAAGACTTATATTGGAGACCAGACAGTGAGTCTGAGAACAAAATTTGATGGAATGAAACCCTAATCTAAGTTTACAAATTGATTAGGCTTTTCCCTAGTTCAAGGTAGTTCCCAAGGCTTAGAGGAGTAACAAAAATCGTTCACAGGTGAGGGAACAAGACCTAAACTAATTGATTAATAACAAGCTACTTTTCTAATTTTTTTTGTTAATCTAATTGATGTCGTGTTTTGCATGATTATTTGTGCATCTCACATGTCATCCAATAACTGTTATTTCTATTCATGCATATTTTATTATTATTATTCTATGATGATGTTGATGATGATGATGATAGGGATAGGCATGTGTTTGTATGTAGTTGGTATGTTGAATGAGGAGAGGTTAGAGCACCAAATCATTCAACACACTGACATTGTCGTATCACCATTACTTTAGCAGAATTAGTACGTTATAGGGTATCAGGGGGGCGATCACGGTGTATGGCTGTTAGCTTTGCCAGCGGACCCTAGCTCTATCTGTATAGGCATATTGAGGGATGCTCGGGTAAGGCCCTAGATACAAATATAATGACATCTAGGATTTGTTAGACACGAACCCAATTTGCAAGCCCTCGCCAGTAGGGGTATACGTACTGGTATGGGATAGAGTATCAAGGGGAGTGCTGGTGGTGTGTGACCTATTAGGCTCTAGCTCTAGCTCTATCTCTATTCTATAGTGAGTGATGTGGGGCGAGAGCAGTGTGTGATCCATTGAGCGTGCTCATACTCTTATGTATGGAGGTGTAGTGGCCACCTATCCTTAACATAGCATACTGCAAACTTATACCAAACCAAAGATATGAAAATAACTGCATGCATATGTTTGTTGCATCGTTGTATTTACTCACTGAGCTATGTTGTATACTCACCTTACGATATCGTATTTTTTTTAGTTGGTGATGCAGGTACAACTATCGAGGATTATGTTAAAACACCATCGTACAGATATGTAGCGGCCATGGATGTGCAAGTGATGAAAAATGAGCATGACTCTTCATGTGAGTGTTTTCATTGTGTCTATGCATAGGCTTAGTTTTATATTTTAAGTTATGGATGTAAACAGATATTTATTTACATTTTGGTTACTTGGGGATAACTGGTTTAATAATTATTCAGTTCAATATTAATATAATTTTGTTATTTATTATTATCTCTAATTGTGTGGAATGTGTATGGTTTGGATTGTTGGCATGGTCTTATGAGATCCCGGCTTAAACCTTTAGTAATGATTTATTCACACTTCTGGTTCATCTAGAATTGGGGTGTGACAACTTGGTATCAGAGCTCTAGAACTTGGCCAATCAAACATGAATACATTCACATGTGTATAAACTAAGATATGATAAAAATAAAAGCTTTAATACAAGCCCACTATAAGCACATTGATGGTTGAGACAGAAGCTTAAAGCAAAACAATAATGCACATAATGAAAGGTGAAACGATACAATATATATATATATATATATCTGAAACCAAAAGAAAAATAATACGTATCCAAAAGAAACAAGGTACGACCCATAATCGGGCGGTTACCCTGAACATATAAACCAAAAATAATATTGTTCTGAAACAAAAGAGTAGTAAAAATAATAAACTATCGCTGAGCTAGTGAAGGATGAAGTGGTGACTCCCAATCTTTATAATAATCCTCTGCATAGACCCTCCAAGCCAAGCTATCTGCTCCTGAGTAGTATGAAAACTCTCAGCGAGGTTTGACACTCGTCCATTCATCGCTTGCTAAGCATTAAGAAGGGGCTGCAACTCGACCCACCACCATCTGGGTCAAGACGAGTAATGAGAACTCAGCTGAGCAGATGCCAAATAATGATAATCAGACTGGGGTAAATCAAAGGGATTAACAATCAGGCCACTCCAACCAATCTACTTAGACCACCAAGTGCCTTGGCCAAGGTTATGACGAATTTGGCAGGCAAAATGCAAGAGCAACAAAAGATGTTACCGGCTATGCAAGTTGCCATCGGGTAGTGAAGCTATCAATGCTGCAATAATACCTCCAGGTCAGACCAGTATAGTACCAGTTGGTAGCAACACTGTACCTATAGCACTTGTTGGCCATCACACGGCACCTACAGCATAGCAGGTCCCAGTAATGCATACCCCAGTGTAGAATCTTGGTGCACAACGAGCAGTGTATCAGAGTGGTTACCCTTATCAGCCACCCATGTATAGGATAACTACCACAGCCCATTCTAGGGAATCAGGCGTGATATCCGATTCATCCAAGAGATAACCCATAATCTTCTAGCAATCAACAACCAAAATAAACTACTAACAAACCCCACAATCTACACACACAATATCAACAATAATCAATAATAGTTAATAATAATTACAGTGAATCATAGAGTTGCAATGAAATCATAATATAAAACAGATGCTTCTAATGTTATCAATACATAATATGTTTTTTATGTCTTACAAACTATTCACATATACCGTCCAAATTACATAATTCCCCATACTAAATAACTAGAATAAATCTGAAATAACATATTGTAGATAGATCAAACCGTATCTATCTACAAATATCAAAATAGAAGTGAAGCACTGACTTAGGTCCTATAAACACAATCTTTATAGGTATAGCCCTCGACATGACCCCTCAGGGGCCTACTGCCAAAAGAGGTGCTCTCAACATCAACAGAATCCATAGCAATAGATACAGTAGAGGTACCTGCAATCAAAGCTAAAAAGAATTTGATATCGACGGGTGAGCTGCCATCCGAGCTCAATGAGAAGTCAGGTATCCAATGCAATCCTATGCAACAATTTATAAATGGAATACAAAAGCAAATAAACAAGCAATTTGTGAGTGATAATCAAATGTGTATGCAATCATGGTCGGCCTTTACCCTAGCTCAATTGCATCCCATGGTTGAGCCATCATTGATCCGGAGCACTCCTCGATGAAACAATGACACCCCTGACCCGAGCACTCCTCCTTGATCAGTGGCTTGCACAACCCATGAGTGAACCGCCATTGATCCCGAGCACTCCTCATTGAATCAATGACACCCCTGATCCAAGCACTCCTCATGATCAATGGCTTGTCCATTCTTTACTAAAGCACAAGTCATTTGACCAAGCTGATGCATGATGTATGAGCATATAATAATTAGGGTTACAACCCAGCAGAGATCCTCGGCTCCACTCCCATGGGCTGACCATGTCCCCACTAAGGTGTAACTGAACATATGACCATGTATTGTGCCCCCACATATTACATGATCATATACCCCACACACAGACATATCCATATCCAATCAATCAATCACCCAACATGGCATGTGCACGTAATAAGTAAAACTATACTCTAGCAGGAATCCCCGTTCCACTCCCATGGACTGACCGTGTCCTCACTTGAATATAGAGTGCCAACATAGCACATGTATCGTACTTCCATACTCTACATGCCCATCATACATGGTCTTATCCAAAATTCTTCAAGATTTTAATGGTATCACCTCACAGCAACCATCTCCTACATCTAAGGAAAACTATCTCACATACGATACCAATCCATGATTAGATTGTATCAAATCTCAAAGGAGATAAGGGAGCCACCTCATGACAATTTTCTCATGGATTTGAATTTGAGAAGATTGTATCTAATGTCAAAGGAGATAAGGGAGCCACCTCATGAGAATATTTTCATGGATTGTATCTGATCTCATGGATTCTCATACAAGCTATAAATGGTAAGCTATAATCCCCATTCTTATAAATCTTAGGATATTATTTTATGTAATCTTGGGATTTTATCAATCACCTTGTAACTCTATATATTGTACAAGATTTCAATACAATGAACACTTTGAAAATTAAACTCATTATTTGGTTTAACATGGTATCAGAGCCTCATACGACTAATGTCTACACAGATCTTGCCTTGTTTTTTTTTTTAGATATGTCTACCTCTACCTCTGTTACTAAATCATCTTCTCCTTCACCTACTTTCTCCACATCCAACATAGTTTCTCTACTTCCTGTAAAACTTGATGGGACCAACTACCTCATATGGAAGTCCCAGTTTCTTCCTTTATTAGCAGCTCACGATCTCTCCAGCTATGTAGATGGCACCATAGTTGCACCCCCTAAAATATTGCCTGCTACACTAGATTCCACTTCAACTGCTATTAGCACTCCCAATCCAGCCTTCTTTTTCTAGTACAAGCAAGACCAAATCATCCTCATTTGGATAATTTTCTCTCTTACTACCAACCCTTCAGCACACATCATGGGACTCATCACTTCTCATGCAGCATGGATGGCCCTTGCTAAGGTATATGCCTCTTCCTCCCAAGCCCGGGTCATGTAACTTAAATACCGGCTTCTCCAATTAAAAAATGGAAATTCTACAATGCCAGAATACATTCAATGTATCAAAAGTTTGGTTGATCATTTAGCTGCAGCTGCCCACCCCGTTTCAGATCCAAACATTGTTCTCAGTATTGTGCGAGGCTTGGGTCCCGACTACGACTCACTTGCTACCTTTGTGACTACTTGAGTCGACCCTTTATCGCAGGATGACTTTATTGGACTGCTTCTTAGTCAGGAGATTCTCAAAGACACCCGTACTAATCATACAACATTACCGTTGGTCGAATGAAATATGGCTCTCAAAGGGCAACACCAGTCCTATGGTTCCCCTTACTCTCATTATAGAGGTTGGGGTGCTTGGGGTGGAAACCAAGGTCGCTCTAGTGTACGAGGCCAAGGGTTCTACTCCCATTTTCCAAATCAGTAACCTTGACTTCCATCTCCACCTATTGTAATACCCGCACGCCACGAACCCGCTCTAACCTTACATTCTTGTGTCGTGACTGGACTTTCCATCATAATCGGCTCAAGTGAACCAATTGTATGAAGAAACCACAAGATAAGGTAAGCAATGAGTCAAATTTAGTTGGTATGGTTAACCGTTTAAGATCTTGTGGAAGCAACCAGTCAAAAACTAAAAACCAAAAAAATTTTGGTCGTGTGGTAGCAGGTGTGGTCGATACATGTGGTCGGTACGTATGGTCGATACATGAGACCACAGATGAGACCACATCATCAGACCACACATGAGACCACACAACGTGTGGTCGCACGTTTTGAGGTATGTGGTCGACGGGTTCTGCGACCACACGTGAGACCATACGATGCTGAACTAACTCCGTGTTTAGGAAACTTTCCTAATTTGAGGGGGGTTCTTTCCTAATCTAAGTGGGACTTTATATGGATTTTTTCCCTCTATGTAAGGGATGTTTCTTAGCCTCTCTCACTCTTTTAGAACTCAAATTGAAACCCTAAACCTAAGAGAGAAAGAGAAAGGAAGAGAAGGGGAAGAAGGAGATTTGGAGAAGAAGGTTTTGAAGAGAAAAGTTCTATCGCCTTACAGCAAGCTTAAGGTATAGACTTGACTCTGTAGGCTAGATCAGATAGGATAGGTTCCTTTTATCAAGTTGTTGTGTTGAATCTAATGCAACAATTTTGGTTATGGAATTTCTAAGAAAAACCATGAGAAAAGATATTAGGGATAATGGTTAATGAGAAACTGTAAATAATGGCCATGGAATAATCATAGGATGAACCCAAGTGATGAGCCGAGGAATCGACTTACGAAGAATTTGGATTGAAGAGAAAAAGTGACCAAACATCATGTGGTCGCATGGTGTGGTCGCATAAAATGCGACCACAGGGTGACCAGAGGGTCAACCACAGCTATTCGAGAAGTTCCCAGGAAAGGTGTGGTCGCATGGTGTGGTCGCATAATCTGCGACCACAGGGTCTAACCACACAGTGTGTGGTCTCATATATTACAACCATAGGTCTGACCAAACATTCGACCACACGTTAACTACAAGCATATTTTGTAACCAAACAAGGTTTTTCACTGCTATAACTTGGTAAACATGAACCCTAACTTAAATACATTAATTGTTTAGGTTCCTAATAGATTCAAAGTGACTTCCAAAGCTTGGGAGAGAAACAAACATCGATCAAAAGTGAGGGAACAAGACCTAAACTAATTGGCTAATAACAAGCTGTTTTACTTATTGAGTCCAATGCCATGAATGATTCTATGCTTGTATGCTGGTAATGTGTATTTCACATGTCATCCCATATTCCTGTTATTACTGCTCATGCATATTTAATTATCTATATTTATAACATGATGATGATGATGATGCTAGGAATAGGCATGTGAATGTATGTGTGTGGTTAGTGTACTTGATGCGAGTGGGGCATCAAGGGGAGGACGTGACACTGTGGTTCATCCTGGTCACCAGACTCTAGCTCTATCTCTACTCAAGTTTTCTCCACTGGCATCATCATATCGCCATTACCTTAGTAGAACTATTACGTCATAGGGCAACAGGGGAGGTGGTCTCGGACCGTGTAGTCTCTGACTCTGCCGGGGGGCCTTAGCTCTATTTCTATGGACATATTGAGGGATGTTGGGGTGAGGCCTTGGATACACTGTTTGACATTAGGATTGGTTAGTTGAGAGCCCAGTTTGCAAGCCCTCGCCAATAAGGGCTTACATGTTGGTATGGGTAGGGCATCAAGGGAAGTGTCATGTGGTGTTTGATCCGGGCACTTTATCTCTATCTCTATTCCATGATGGGTGCATGTGGGTGTGAGGACAATGGATTTTCAATATCCTTTACGAAATCAAAATAGGCTCTCACCTTGGTTACTTTGTTCATCCACGCCAATTGATGGAGTAAAATGTGGAGTCGCCACCTAGATAAGGTCTAGGACCTATAAATGGTTTCTCACTTGGAGAGACACTATCACTCATGCTCAATGGATTGGCTTCTGGTCTTAACAGAGAAGGGTAAGTGTCAAGTTACGAGTTGGGAAGGTGTTAGGCACCCAACTCGCCCGGTCAATGCACCGGTCTCCTTCTGTCCTATCCTTTCCTACATTCTTGAAACTTATGTATGTTCAGGTCATTCAATTTAACCTAACTAGGCAAATGGGGAACCCTAGACCAAGTTTCTAAGTTGTTCTAACTTAGGGTGCCGCCACATAGACTTGAAAAAATAAAATAAAAGTCAATAGACAATAAATGGATCAATGAACAAATGAATGGATTAAAAAAATGAAATAATCATGAATAAACAAATAATGAATTAAAAGAATGAATAACACAGAAAATACAACAGATAATGGATGACCGAGCTCGAGATCAAGCCACCTACGTATCCCTGTGCGGCGGGAATCAGGCCAAACGTAGTTCGTGCTGGGGGTTGTGGTTGTGTGTGAGGTGCTCCCTTGACAAAGAAAGCACGTGTGACCGTGCGCGAAGGGTGAACTACTCAGAATTCTCTCCACTTCCCGCTGCCTACGTATCTCTTTAGAGAATCAGGTCAAACGTAGTTCCCATCAGTTAATGGGCTGCTGGACCCCTAATGGCATCACTTAAGAAGTGCTTGGACCTCAGAGGTACTCGGACCTCAGCTCCCCACACTCGGTAAGGCATCACTCAAGAGGTACTCGGACCTCGACTCCTCGCACTCGACAAGGCATCACTCAAGAGGTACTCGGACCTCAACTCCTTGCACTCGGCAAGGCAAACTCAAGAGGTACTCGGACCTCGACTCCTTGCACTCAGCAAGGCATCACTCAAGAGGTACTCGGACCTCGACTTCTTGCACTCAGCAAGGCAAACAAACATTCCGAAAGTGATCGGTCCGCACACCGATTCCCAAACATGGGAGATGATTGGCCTAAGGCCAAAGACAAAACTAGGTAATAGCTAGGTTGGAGATCAGACATTATCCCAACCGTTGCCTGACACATGAAGACACAACAACATTTCTGTATTTTTTTCTTTTCTCTCCTTTATTGATATTTTTCTTTGAGAGGGGGGAAACAATTATGTAACGAACCCTAATGGTTGAGCGGACCCATGGCTTAGGTGGGGCCCACCCCAGTCAACATGGGATTTGGGAATCCCAACAAAGATAGACTCATTGGAGTCATCCTAAAAAGAACTCACAACATTGGGGAAGGGGATCCCTAAACTATCACACCCATGAAGTGGGAGGATGCATCACTTGAAGGTAGGGCATATGTATTAAGCCAAGCATTCGAAACAATTCAAGCATGTTATATGAGAAAAAATTAGCTTATCTAAGCTAAGCATCAATGGGACTAACCAAGCATGGAATTGAAATATCCATCGAGTGAGATATGACAAAACAGTATCATGGACAGCCATATGGCAAGCAATAAGCACATTACACCGAGCATGAATCCAGATATTTATCAAGTAAACCCTAGTATGGAATAGGTTAAACAGGTAGAATGGTCTCGTCTTTAGGAAAAAGCATGACCTAGTAGGAGCCTTAAACCAAATTAGACCCATCCAATTTAAACCAAACCATGTTTGACATTAAGAGTGAACCATCAATCCATAAAAGTTGACTAACACAAATAAACCAAATTTGACCATGAGAAGCAACTAACTCAACCCAAACCAGATTTATGCCATTCAAAATGAAATTAGATTAAACATCCAAATTAGACAAATTCAAGCACCATCTCAAATCAGATTCAAATATGGAATGGTCCAAACATGGACTGGTTAAGCCCTATAGCTAAACCCTATTCATATCAATAGAACAAACCAGTTCTTGGCACAAAAATGGATCAGATTTAGGCACACATTAAAGCATAGCAAAATCCATCTCAGATTATTAATTTTTTCCACTGTGCCACCGAAGCCTGTGAATAAAAATTAAGTTTCAAGGATTAAGTTCAATCAAATGGGGCTTTTCTAAGAACATTGAACTGACTTGATTTTCCATTCATTTAGAAATCATGCTTCTAATGCCATCAGGGGAAAGGATGAGACAAGAAAACATCCTCAAACAAACACATCAGGCATTTTCCTAACCAGAAACATAAGAGAAAACAAACAATAAGAGAACAGTTTATCCAAAACCTGCCCTAACCCAAATCGGCATTACACATTCCAAAGTCAACCCACTTCTATCACCTTACTTCCACAAGCATTCCAAGTCAGGTTATTTTTGAAAATTGCAAACAAGAACCACATCTGATATGTGCATCAATGATTAAATGCCATAAAGGAAATCATATGGAACACCAACTTCCAACACAAGACTAAACCCGATTCTAGCATAAACTGAGAACTCATGGAGATAGAGACCGGTTTAAACAATCACAGCAAGGCCATTTAAGCATTTAGAACAAACCAAATCTCAGATTCAAATTTCGACGTGAGCATCTAAAAATCCAAAACTGAAGAGTCAAATCAAAATCACTTACTTGAATAATGAAGCTTGAATCAATCAATAGAGATTATGAAATCTCTTGCTTTCCCAGAACAAAACCTTCTCTCTTGTGAATAGCTTTTTGGAGGTTCTCTTCACTTCATTTGGTTGCCTCTTGGTGAGTTATGAACGCCATAGCAGCTCGGTATAGCCCATTGAGCTCGGAGCGGATAGCTTTGTAGAAGAATAGAAATATAAGAATTGGAGACTTATGAGCAGAATTTTTCAAGCAAGGAAAAGAAGAAGAAGGATCCACTGGATTTACAGGTCTGGTAATTAGAGTTAGACCTCAATCTCGGCTTTGAAGATAACATGAAGGGGAAAGCAGAGGCTGCTCTCAAAATCCCCAATGTCGTGGCGACATAGCTATAGTTGATAATCGCTGCAACCTCTAATCAGTTTCAGATTTTCAACTGACTCCAAAGATGCAAAAGAGAAATCGTTCTCTCTTCCTCTCGATCTCTTCTTCTAGTTCTTGAATCGCAGTCACACACACACACTCTCTCTCTCTCTCTGCAGTCTCTTCTTTTTCATGGTTCCAGCCGCCCCTAATTCTTCCCTATTTCTTCTCATTCAATCCTTCATCTCACTATTTCTCTTGTTGCAACCGCAGCTCTTTTTTTTTCTTTCCTGAACCAATGGCTGTTGTTCCCTCAACTCCTCTTTCTCTCACTCTTGCAGGAGCAGACCGACAAACCCCTTCCTTGTTCCCTTACTTCTTGTAGCCGCAACTCTCTAGCCTTCTCTTTCTTTCCCTCCCTGCAACTAACGAATCCCCTCTCACTCCATCTCTTTCTCTCCTCTGAAAAACCCCCCTTGAGCTCTCCTCCCTTTTTTCGGCTTCTTCTCTCCCCTTTGCTGTTTTCCTTCTGCTACTGCTCTCTTTCTCTCTTGATTTCTCTCTGCTCTCATAGCTCCACGTCTTCTTCCTTCAGCTGCTATTTTCTTTTCATTCTCCTTGTTTTTCTCACTCTCCCAGCCATCTCTCTCTCAAACCCCTATTTTTGCAACCATCGAATCCCATTTCCTTTTCTGGCCGCCATCTATTCTCCCCATTTTTTTCTCCTACTTCTTCTCAGCTTCTTCTCTCGGATCTCTTTGGTGGCCACGACCTCTTCTTCTTCCTTATTTCCAGCAGCTCCTCTTTTTCGGATTCTCTAATGTAGCCGATGACACCTCTTCCTACTTCTTCTCTCCCACTCAAAACAGTCGGCCTCTTTTCTCCATCATGTTCCTCTCTCCCCTTTGCTGCCGCCTCCCTTTTCTTCCTCCTCTCACGACACTCCCTTTCTTTTGATTGTCTAGGGTTTTTCTCTAACCCCTAATCCAAGGGCCAAGATCCTTCCACTTGATTTCCTTTTAACCCAACACATGTGATAAAATGAGAATAGAAAAAAAACTAAACTCCTACACAATTGATATCCTAAGCCCAAACCCAAGCCCATTAGCCTATATCTTATTAACACCTAATCTAAACCCATTCTTTAATGAAGCCCATTAATAAAGTAAGCCCATAAAAATACAAAAAAAAACCCAACATAATCCTAATAGACTCCAAATTCCTAGTTAGACTATCCTAAACCCAAACTCACTCAATTTTTTTTGTAATTTTATAATTTTTCTTCTTTTTAATGATTTCTATTTTTTTATATTTTTCCTAACAACCTAAAAATACAAGAAATTCTAATATGACCAAAAATGACAAAATTGCCCTTGATAAGAAATAGGCCAAAATGGGGGTCTTACAGTGGGACGGCATTGGTGTTTGATCCTTTGGGCGGCTTCACACACTCGTGTATAGAGGTGCGGCGGCCACCAATCTTTTCTATTGCACATTGCAAACTTATGAACCAGACCAAAGATATGAATTGAATGCATGCATATATTTGTTGCATTGTTTTGTTTACTCACTGAGCTCAAGTTGGAGAGCTGACCCTCGCACGTGAAATTCTTTTTAGTTTCTGATGTTGCAGGTATTACGGTTGAAGATTATGTCGACACGCCAAGATATGAACAGGTGGCGGCTATGGATGAGCAAGCTGTGGAGGACTATTATGATTGTTAAGCGAGCGTTTCAACTATGGATGCGCTTAGTTTTTAACTTTCGTATTTGGATATTTCCAATATGTATTAAATTATATTTTGGTTACTTGGAGATAACTGAAATATTAATTATTTATCATGATTAGACCTCAGTTCATTATTAATAAGACTTCTGCTATTTACTTTATTATCTTTGATTAATGTGGAATGTGTTTTGGTTTAACATGGTTGGCATAACCTATACGAGATCCTTATTGAACCGTTGGTTTATTGATGGTTCATCACACCATTCTGGTTAGTCCAGAATTGGAGTGTGACAACTTGGTATCAGAGCTCTCAGGCCATGCCCATCAAACTTGAATACTTCCACTATAGTCTATGAACTGAGTTAGGATAAACTTAAAAGCTTTAATACAAACACACCATAAGCACCTGTGTTGGATGACACAGAACTTAAACAAGAAAATAATGTACATATAAGAGGGTGGAACCATATGTATATATAGACTGAAGAAAAAGAGAATTAAAATGTATCCTGATAAATAAATAACATATGGTACGGTCTACAAGTAGGATAGTTGCCTGAGTATACAAAGGATATAGTACAGTAGCAAGAAGGAAGCATCTGTAAAGCAAAAAAATTAGAATATCGAGTTGGTACTCACAAGATGTGAAACTCAATGTATGATTGGGAAAGAAAAAAAATGGCTAGTACCGCCTAAATCCCTGCAAAGGTAAAGGGAAAGATCTCAGGCTGAATGCAATAGAGATAGGAGAACAATAGCTATACATCAAAAATTGAGAGTAACTATAAAAGAAGATAAAGCTATACTCCTGGGTGACTTGGAGACTCAGAGTGAGATCCATCACACGCTAATCCATTGCCCGCTAAGCATTAAGAAGAGGTTGCAACTTAACCCCACCACTATCTGGGTCGAGAACGGGAAGTGAAAACTCATCTGAGTAGATGCTAAATAATGATAATCAGATTAGAGCAAATCAAGAAGGTGAACAACCAGGCCACTCCAGCCAATCTACCTGGATTACCAAGTGCCTTCGCTACGGTTGTAATAAACTTGGCCTGACAAAATGCAAGAGCAACAACAGATGAGACCAATTATGCAAGTTGCCATAGAAATCACTATCCAAGTTGCCAATGCTACACCAACACCTCTGGGTCAAACCAAGTATGGTACAGATTGGTAGCAACACTGTACCCCAGCACCTGTTAGCTATAACGCAGTACCTACCATACAGCAAGTCCCAGTAACGCATACCCCAGTGCAGAAGCTTGGTGCACAACAAGTAGTATATCAAGGTGGTTACCCTTATCAGCTACCAATGTATGGGACGGCTGCATCATGGCAGAATGATCCAACAAGAGTTGAGGAATATTTTCTGAATATGATGCCTCAAAAGTTTTCAGCAAAGGATCAAATCTATTGTGGACATATAACTAGATAGGTTTATATAGGATGCGGTGCATTATTGACTTACTCTTATGATTATAGAGGATGCACATACCTAATTTTAAATTCTCGTGTCTTAACAGGATACCTTATCGATTCAACCTGTCAATTGGAGTTATAGATATTGTTTCTTTAGTATTAGTCCTGATTATACCAATCTGAGCCACTCTCATGATCGACAACATGAACAGAGATATGAACTAAATGAACAGTTAAATGTTTAATCATGTTAAGCCTACATCTTTTGATTTATACCTGATTTATTGATTTAAAAAACTTTCTCCAGATTTACTCCTGTAGTGCCTCGACCAATGGCATTATATACTCGATAGAACCTGTAATCATGAGGTTAAGAACTATAAAACCTCTATTTCCATATATTTGGACCACTGTGCAACTTAATGACCATTTGAGGCCTGTTGGATTGCCATAGATTTACTCCTGATCCTTTAAACCTTAGTTCATTAGATAAAGCAAGTGTTCGTTATTACCCTGAATTCGAAAGAAGAAAATGAATTGCTTTTGGATAAACATTCTGATTCTTACATTTCTCGACATCCATTGATAAGATGGTTAGTTAATAAGGAATTATGGGAAGTAAGATGATTAAATTCATATTAGATTCTATAGCCAAGGAACCTCAAATGAAGTAATGGAGGATCTGTTTCGAGATTACTGAATGGATGGATATGAGTCATGTCTATAAAAGACTGTATGAGCAAAAAGTGAGAACTATCAAGAGTAGCCAGTAAAGAAATAGATAGCATTCAAGTAGAGTTAAAGATGGCTATATCGATATGAATTTTGACAAGGTAGAAGATTTCTAAAGGCAAATCTAAGAGTGGATACAAGGATATAGTCAAAAAAATCGTGGCATTGATAGTATTCAGATTCGTACAAGTAATACTGAGTTAGGCCCAATGTCAAGTGAGATGATTAAGAAAAGACCAAAAAAAAGTTTGGCTGAATTAATTTTATAAGCATATACCCTAATGCCTAGAGGTAGACTTGGGATATGAAGTAACATTCACAAGATATTTTTCGAGGTATATGAAAGAGAGATCGGGGTAGAACAACAAGGATAAAATAAATATAAGCTAATGAGCTTTTCAATATATGAGATTATTAGCGATAGTCTTTGAAAAACTAAGAGATAAAGGAACTAGACAAGCTCTTAAGACCTTTAAACCAGTTCAAGCCCTTTTGGACTAAATGTTGCATTAGATGAGTGTTATGAGCAATGTCCGAATTGTATGGATGGACAGAAGTTGGATGTAACCTAATTCGACTTGAGATGATAGACTTTAACATCATCTTGGGGATAGACTAGTTGTCTCAACGCTCTACAAAGTTGTTATGTGCATAAAAGAGGTTATCATTCACGAATAAAGACGGCATATAATTTAGTTTTATTGGAAGCATGTTGCCTAAGAAGTGAAAGCTGATCCTCTCTATGCTAAAGGCGAAGAGATACTTTGAAGAGAAAGGAGTTTGATATATGGTATATGTGATATATGTTACCAAAGAAGCACCACAAATAAAAGATATTGATGTGATGCATAAATTTCCTGATGTGTTTCCAGGAGACTTACCTGGGTTACCATCTGATCGTGCGATCGAGTTCGTCATCGACTTGTTACCAAGGACGATACTTGTGTCAAAAGCACCTATAAAGTAGCTCCTATGGAGTTGAAGGGATTGAGACTCAACTACGGGAGTTATTAGACAAGGGTTCTAATCAGCTAAGTATTGCATCACGGGGAGCACCAATGCAATTAGTGAAGAAGAAGGGACGGAGTGTTAGATTATGTATAGACTACCGGAAACTAAATAAGCTCACGACCAAGAATCGATATCTACTACCTCAAATCGATGACTTGTTTAAATAGTTGCAAGGAGCAAAGGTATTTTCTAAGATTGACCTTGGATGGAGTATCATCAAATGAAGAATTTGGACAGCGATATCTCGAGGACAACTTTTAGAACCGAGATTGGGCATTATGAGTTCTCGATTATGTCATTTGGATTAACCATTGCTCAGCATATTTTATGGAGCTTATGAACCGGGTGTTTCATGATATGTTGGACATGTTGGTCAAAGTTTCATAGACTATATATTGGTTTATTCCAAAGATAAAGAAAGTCCTATAACAAATTTTAAATCAACTTCACAACGGTTGAGAAAGGAAAAGCTTTATGTTAAGTCCAAGAAATATGAGACCTGATTAGACAAAGTGATCTTCTTAGATCACATAGCATCATAAAAAGGGATTAAGTGGACCCTATTAAGATAAAAGTAATCATATGGTGAGAAACACCTAAAGAATATTACGAAGATCAGAAGTTTCTTGGGTTTAGCTGGTTATTACAGACGATTTGTGGAGGACCACTCTAAGATCACAAAACCTCTTATCAAGCTTACTAGGAAGGGAGAGGAGTTCAATTGGATTGACAAGTGTAAAGAATGTTTTCAGATTCTAAAGCAAGATTGATATCGGCTCCCATCTTGACCATTCTTGTACCAGGGGAACCTTTTACCCTACACACTGATATTTTTGGATTGGGTTTAGGATGCGGGTTGACGTAAGGTAAACAAGCGATTGCATATGTTTCAAGATAACTGAAAGAGCATGAAATGAATCACCCAACTCAGGGATTGGAGTTAGCAACTGTGATTCATGCAATCAAGACTTGGAGACATTATCTATACAGAGAAGAATTTCATATTAAATCGGATTACAAGAGTCTTACTTATCTCTTCACCCAGAAAGAGTTGAACAGGAAGCAAAGGAGATGGTTGGAACTCCTGAAGGATTAATACCATGATATTCAATGTTACCGGTGCAAGGTTAATATGATAACTGAGGTTTTAAGCAACAAGGAATAATGAAACCAAAAGAAGGACAACCTTGTCACACCCCAATTTTGGCTGAACTAGAAGTGTGAGCAAACCGTCACTGAACCAACGGTTCACACCAAAACATAAATAAATATTCTTACACTAACTGTATCTCCAACTGAAAATAAATCAAATCAAATCCTAAAGGTACACGCAGAAAGGGCACTCGCATGAAGCGTCATGCTCGTCCTCTCCTGCTTGCACGTCCAAAGCAGCCACGCCTCCGTACACTGGAGCGTTCATGTAATCTTCCACCGAATAACTTGCATCAACATCTAAAAATAGTTTGTACACAAGGGTGAGCTCACAACTTAGCTCAGTAAGATAATCAGACAATGCAACAAACATATGCATGAGTAACATTCACATTATGGTCTGGTTTTAAGTTTGCAATTTGCTATAGAAAGGATTGGCGGCCACCGCACCTCTATACAATAGTGTATGAAGCCCCCGAATGGATCAAACACCACTGTCGTCCCACATGCACCCACCATGGAATAGAGATAGAGCTAAGGCGTCCGGATCAAACACCGCCAACACCTCCCCTGATACTCTACCCATACCAATACGTAAGCCCCTATTGGCAAGGGCTTGCAAACTGGGCTCGCAACTAACCAATCCTATATGTCATCACAGTAGGCCCTATCCTAGCACAGCTCCCTACGGCATAGAGATAGAGCTAGAGTCAAGTGGCCAGGCCGGAGACCACAGTGCCACTTCCTCCCCCTGATACCCTACCCGCACCAAGCATGCTAAGACAAAACATTATGAAAGGTGCTAGTGTGAGGAATGATCCCAGACCTCTAGTCCTTCCCAGTCCACACACCAACGAAAACAATCACATTCCTAACAGTCACATCCTAGCATAGCGAGTATGCATGAACAATAATAATAACTGAAAGTAAAGGATGACATGCGAGTATGCACGAACATCCTACTATAGAATCATGGTTATTAACAACGATTTACTGTTTATTAAATTATTAGGGTTTAGGTCCGATTTCCTTACCTGACGCTTGTTCGATAGCTCGCTCTGCGTCACAAGGTCCAAACGTGCTATCACAATGTCCTACAAAATGTTAGGTTTAATTAGAATAGTTTTTCCTCAGGTTTACGTTGATCGAAAAACCAACTAGATCAAAAATACTCCTCAAAGGGCATACCGGTCACAGTACCGATCGCGGCACTGTGGGGAAAGCTGCGACCGGTATAGTCGATCGGTCCCCACAAACCAGTCCCCGGGAGGTACCGATCGCAGTACCCGTCGCACATGGTGTGACCGGTATGGTCGACCGGTATGTCTTCGGAAGACCATACGCTTGGTTCTTGTTTCCGTCGATCACCTTCTATTGATCCTAGGGTTTCTCCTACACATCCTAGGTCTGAGCATTGAGTTAGAGTTGTTTCCAACTCCATTCAAGTCCTAGCCTCGATGATCTTCGACTTAGAACTTGAATCTAGGGTTTACTAACTAGATTTGGGTTTGACGGCAAACAGGGTTTAGATCAATACCTATTTTGCATGGTATTGATCCAATCATAACTAACCATCCTAGAATACTTAATGTAGAGGAAGGTTTAAGCACTTACCGTTGACTTACGAGTAATGTGTTCTTCATCAAACGGCAATGGTGGCTCTTCCCTCTCCTTCCTAGCTTCTTCTCCTTCTTTAACCTCTTTCTCCTCTCTAGGGTATGTGAGAATCAATAGAAGAGGTTTTAGGAGGTTTAAGGGTCCTTATATAGGCTAGGGTTAGGTTTAGAAAGCCTCCTAACATTAGGAAACTCTTTCGGTTCGAAATTTGGAAAGTGGGACCCATAGAGATCCTTTTCCAGATCCAAGTCTGCGCAGGCCATACCAGTCGACCATCGATAGGTACCAAGACCGGTACCATCGACCGGTATCCAAATTTTCATACTTGAATTGGTCTGATTGGTCCGATTGGTCCAATTTCATACCTGGTTGTCATCCACTCGTTTCGTCTGGACCAGTGATGATTGGAACACCTGTTACGACATGAATTAAAGGTTTAGATCGGGTTCATGGAGTGCGGTCTTACAACTCCCCCACCCTTATAAGAAATTTCATCCCCGAAATTTGCATGTAAGTTTCACAACTCCCCCACCCTTAAAATAAATTTCGGCCTCAAAATTTGAACGTACCTTGGTCGTCGAAAAGGTTAGGGTATTCCTTTCTCATTGCGTTCTCTTCCTCCCAAGTAATTTCTTCCACATCTTGGCTTTTCCAATGCACTTTTACATAGTGGATATCCTTCCTTCGGAGATGTTGTACTTTTCGGCTAGTGAGCATCACAGGTACAACTTCAAACGTCAAGTCCTTTTGTCAAGTCTGGTGGGTCTACTGTCAAGATGTGCGATGGATCCTTGACATACTTCTTCAATAAAGAAACATGGAACACATCATGAACACTTGACATGGATGGTGGTAGAGTCAGTTGATATGCCACATTGCTACGTCTGGTCAAAATCTCGTATGGTCCCATATACCTGGGGCATAGCTTCCCCTTCTTACCAAACCGTTTCAGACCTTGCATAGGTGATCTTTAAGAACACTTTATCACCCATAGCAAACTCCAGATCTCGACGTCGGTTATCTGCATAGTGCTTTTGTCGAACTTGAGCTATCTTCACTCTTTCCATAATTTGATCAATCACTCGACAAGTTTCTTCGACGAACTCTGGTCCTATAATCCTTCTCTCTCCCACCTCATTCCATTACAGAGGTGTACAAAATTTCTACCCATAGAGTGCCTCGTATGGAGCCATTTGGATCGTAGCCATGTAACTATTGTTATAAGCAAACTTGATGAGAGACAGCTTCTCGTCCCAAGCTCCTTTAAAATCTAGGGCACATGCTCGGAGCATATCTTCTAAAATTTGAATAGTTCTTTCTGACTGCCCGTCAGTCTGAGGATGAAAAGCTGTGCTAAACTTCAACTTGGTCCTCATGACTTTTTGTAATCCTTCCCAAAACTTTGATGTAAAACGGGGATCTCTGTCAGATACTATACTTTCTGGGACACCATGAAGTCTAACTATATTATCCACATATAGCTTGGCCAGCTTCTCCATGGTATACTGAGGTCTGATCGCGATGAATCGAGCTTTCTTAGTAAATCGATTGACTATAACCCATACTGCATCCACTGACCTTGGTGTCAAGGGTAGGCCAGTGACGAAATCCATTGTGATACAATCCCACTTCCATGCTGGCTCCGATAGTGGTCGTAGCAAACCTACGGGTCTCTGTTTTTCTGCTTTAACTTGCTAAGAATTTAGACATTCGAATACGAATCGAGCTACATCCACTTTCATACCCCTCCACTAATATAATCTTCTTAAATCATGGTACATCTTGGTGCTTCCTGGATGTAACGAATATGGGGTGTAATGAGCTTCTATCATAACTCGATCTCTGATATTTGAGTTCTCACTCTCAGGTATACATAATCGTCCACGATACCTGAGTGCCTTGTCTGAATCGAAGGTAAAGTCAGGATTGCTTTTACCCTTCTCTAGATATTCTTGCACAATCTTGAGGTGTGGATCCTGTAGGATTGCTACTTTAACCTCATCTATTAGATCCGATGAGATTTTCAAGGCTGCGAACATCAATGTAAACTTATGAATTAAGCCATGTTCCATAGGATCTCCTGCAGTCTCTAATATATAGTCTATATCCTTCTCTATTGAACCCGAGGCTGCAACACACAGTGCAGCGTTTGTACTAGGTCCTTCCTCCGGTTTCAATGCCCACTTTCTACTTAAGGCATCAGCCACAACGTTTGCCTTACCCAGATGGTACTGGTGTAAGCACCCCATTTTTGCCATCCCAGCTAAACAAAGTCCTACTGGCATGTGGACAACAAAAGATGAAAGATGATCGAAAGTTTGGATTTTTGACTGTGAATTTGAGGAAGTTTTCAATGGGTCTATGAATTTGAAGAAGTTTTCAATGGGTCCACAGCAAGGTCATGGGTTATAATTCTGCATGGATGCATAGGTCATAGAATTATCTTCGAAATGAGACCAGAATTGCTCAATTCTGATATCAAATGAAGAAGATATGACCATTTTTAGTCGGATGATACATATAAGGGAGGTTTCTGAAATTATTATTAATAATCCTAGGGGCGTTCATGCAAATTATCGTAAGTCGGACTGTTTGAATTTCAAATCATCATATCTTCATCATCCGACATCGGATTCAGATGATTCCAAGGCCATTATTCTTCATTCATGATGTTCTACAAAGTGGACGTAAAAAAATTCCAGGTAGAAGTCACCAGTGGGTCCCATGCAAGCTTTCATGTAAAATTATCGTTAGAACTTCAAAGCTTCATATCTTTTCCGTTCTACGTCGGATTCAGACGATTCCAAGGCCATTGTTCTTCATTTGTGATGTCCTACAAAGTGGACGTGGAAAATCTCGGGTAAAAGTCTCCGGAGGGTCCCATGCAAAATTACATATGAAAATGGTCATTTAATATTCAAAAATTCATATTTTGATCATCCCATATCCAAATCAAGTGATTTCAGTCTCGTTATGCTCTATTTCTAGTGCTCTACAAAGTGGACGTAAAATATTTTCGATAGAAGCCTCCGAAGGATCTCATGCAGAATGGTCAGTCAAATTATCGATAATTGGCTTGCTTAAACTTCAGAAAGTCATAAGTTGGCCATTTTATTTTCAAATGAGAAGATTCAAGTTTCAATATTCCTCATTTTTACTGTTCTACAAAGTGAACGTAGAAAATTTGGAATAAAGGTTATCAAAAAATTTCATGCAGGATGACAACGGAAATGACCCATGAAATAATAGAGAGAGAAAATCCAATTAATTCCAATCAATCCAGTCAACTCAGTTCAAGCCAATTTTGGTCCAACCTAGCTCAACCCATATCAGTTTAACTTAGTCAACCTAAGCCAGTCTCAACCCATTTCGAATCAGTTCATCCATGTGCATAGTATTTATATGTTATATATATTGTATACTACATATATGTATGTTATTAAATATATGTGTATATATGTATATAATATATGTTATTACATATAAGAGATAAAATCCAAAAGATTTTGGAGAAGAAAAAGGAAAGAGGAGAGAGAGGAGACGTGAAAGAGAAAGGGGATTTAGGGTTGAGATAAAATCCAAAAGATTTTGGAGAAGAAAAAGGAAAGAGGAGAGAGAGGAGACGTGAAAGAAAAGGGGGATTTAGGGTTGAGATAAAATCCAAAAGATTTTGAAAAAGAAAAAGGAAAGAGGAGAGAGAGGAGATGTGAAAGAGAAGGGGGATTTAGGGTTGAGATAAAATCCAAAAGATTTTGGAGAAGAAAAAGGAAAGAGGAAAGAGAGGAGACGTGAAAGAGAAGGGGGATTTAGGGTTGAGATAAAATCCAAAAGATTTTGGAGAAGAAAAAGGAAAGAGGAGAGAGAGGAGACGTGAAAGAGAAGGGGGATTTAGGGTTGAGATAAAATCCAAAAGATTTTGGAGAGAAAAAAGGAGAAGATTGGGATAAAGAGAGAGGGCACGGTTTTGGGGAGAAGAAAAAGGGAGAAGAGAGAGAAAAGAGGGAAAGAAATGTGAGGGAGAGTGGTTTTTCTTAGAGGACTCGGTTTTGGAGAGAGGGAGAGGATTTTTCCAAAAGAGAAAAAAAAAAGGGGAAAAAGAAAAAAACGTGAAAAGCTTTTGGGGCTAGGTTTTGGGAGAAAAAAAAGGAGAAGAGAGAGAAAAGAGGGAAAGAAACGTGAGGGAGAGTGGTTTTTCTTAGAGGACTCAGTTTTGCAGGGGGGAGAGGATTTTTCCAAAAGAGAAAAAAAAGGGGAAAAAGAAAAAAACGTGAAAAGATTTTGGGGCTAGGTTTTGGGACAAAAGTAAGGGAAGAAGAGAGAAAAAAGAGGGGAAAGAGAAAAGAAAGGGGAAAGAGAAAAAATGTGAAACGCTTTTGGGGCTAGGTTTTGGGAGAAAAAGAAGGGAAGAAGAGAGAAAAAAGAGGGAGAAATAAAGAAAAAAAAGAAAAAAACGTGAAGAGGGGGAGAGGCTCACGGTTTTGGGAAAAACCGAGAAGAAAATGGAGAGCTGCGGGAAAGAGAAGAAGGAATGGGGAAGAGCAGAAAAAAAGAAGAAGTAGAGAAGAACATAGAGAGAGAAAGAGGTAAGTTGGTTTGTTTCTGTCTTTCTATTAAGTTTTTTTTATGCATATGTTGTTCATTCCACTTGCTGCCCATATCTTCAATTACCCAGCCATCCTGTCCAAAACCAAGCCACCTGACCATCCACCATTCCCATATAAACCCAGCAACACTTAATCTACTCCAACCGACACACTCCCGTGCCTTCTCAGCCACCCAAGCTTGCAACCTATAATCCTCATGCACCCGGCTACCTGGCCATGGAAAAATCATCATCACCGCAACTCCATCTCCGTGATTCCCCACCCATCGCTGCTTTAGTCCCACCAAGCACCAAACCTAAGCTTCCACTCACATAATCATCTAAACGCCTGTCCAGCTACACTTACAATCCCATCTCTTCACTCTTGTCTAGCTGGATCATTAATCAAAACCCAGCCACGGCCAGGCAGCTTGCTATCATCTGCAGTACCAATTCCATCGCGTAATACCTCATCAAATCCATCGCCTTACACCTGCTCACCACCATATCACTCATCACCCAATATACATCCAATCACCAAATCCCAACAGCAATGCACCACTTCTCAAGATCTGTCCACAACCATACAAGTCATATTGCAATCATCAACATCTATCATCTCCATTTCTGATTTTCCAGCTGCTCCCGAATTACCTTCATCATCTTCATTATGATTAATTTAAGCGAATCTGAATATCATGGATACAAGTTGTTTTGATACATATGATGCCACATAATTGCCATATTTGATGCTCACATTGCTCACATGCCATACTTGGAATGCTTTCACATGTTATCTTTGGGTGCTTACATGATTCTTGTTGTTTTGGAATGCTACACATGCTTATTGCCATATTTGTCTGTTACTCATGCTCACATGCCATATTGGATGATTACTGCCATGTTTGGATGCACACTTACCATGTTTGTATTGATTCACATGCTCACTTGCCATCTTTGACTAATTTGTTGCTAAATTTAAATATATTTTCAACATGTTATATTTGGATGCTTACACTGCTATATTTAAGCTCACATTGCAATGTTAGATTGTTTACATTGTACAACAACTAGGGAAAGATACACCCTAAAATGGAAAGAATTGAACAATTAGGGTAGTGAAACCCTAAAAATGGAAAGAATAATTAGGGCAAAAATAAACCTTAGAATAAAGAGAATAATTAGGTATGAAACCCTAAGAAAATGAAATCACAATGAAAATGGATAGGAAACCATAAAAAACCTAAGAATGGAAACAATAAAAATGGTAGGAATTTAGGTCTCATCCCTAGATCCTATTGACAAAAATAAAAAGAATTTGGTACACATCCCAAATAAAAATGGTAGGAATTTAGGTCTCATCCCTAGATCCTATTGACAAAAATAGAAATAATTTGGTATACATCCCAAATAAAAATGGTAGGAATTTAGGTCTCATCCCTAGATCCTATTGACAAAAATAGAAAGAATTTGGTATACATCCCAAATAAAAATGGTAGGAATTTAGGTCTCATCCCTAGATCCTATTAACAAAAATAGAAAGAATTTGGTACACATCCCAAATAAAAATGTTAGGAATTTAGGTCTCATCCCTAGATCCTACTGACAAAAATTGGAAGGATTTTGGTACACATTCCAAATCCGACTCTCACAAATTTCGAACTACATCATACCTGATTTCTAGGGCAAACCCTAGAATATGTAGGCAATTTGGGAATCCCAAATACGGTACAAAGCCACCCATCAACCATACATCTAGCATAAACTTCAACTTGAACAATAAAGAATCTAATTGAAACAAATGCATAAATCACTTCCATAATCATTAATCACATAAACCATTTTGAACTACATTTTTGGACTTGATTTCCAGGATTGGAATACGTAGGCAGTTTGAGATGTCTTACACATCTCAGATTCAGTCCAAGACCGAACCATCTTTGGTCCAGTTCACTGTATAATATTGTACATTACATTTGCTTGTTTATTTGCTTTAAAACATGATTGGCTGAACCCTAGGTTAGAATAACTTAGAAACTTGGTTTAGGACATCCCCCATTGAACCCTAGTCATCCAATTGACCAAGCACAGTCAAAATTAGAATTTAAGGAAAGTTTAGGAGGCCGATATTGATCGGGCGGTTTGGGTGCCTAACACCTTCCCATAACCATACTCTGAATACTTATCCGATCTCTTGCAGACCAAAGAACCGATACATTGGGTCACGAGTCAATAGAAGTCTTACCTTAGGGTGAGGCTACATTTTTAGAGGTCCTAGACCTTAATCTAGGTGGCGACTCCAACAGATTCATCGATCTTCATCGATACATGATACACATTTCTATCCCGAGGAGGATCACATCGATTTTTCATTGTCCTCACAATTGGATGTCACAATCATAATCTTTTAATAACTCCAACCACCTTCTCTGTCTCATATTCAGGTCCTTCTGAGTAAAAAGGTAAGTTAAACTCTTGTGATCCGATTTAATCTGAAACTTTTCACCATAAAGGTAGTGCCTCCAAGTCTTGATTGCGTGAATGACCGCTGCTAACTCCAGATCATGTGTAGGATAGTTCTTCACATGCTCTTTCAACTGTCTTGATGCATAGGCAATCACCTGTTCTCCTTGCATTAACACACATCCAAGACTCAACCCTGAGGCATCCGTATAAAGTGTAAACGGCAAGCCTGGTGCTGGGATGGTCAAGATAGGTGCAGAGACTAGTCTTGACTTTGAAGTCTAAAAGCACTTCTCACACTCATCTGTCCATATGAACTTTTCTCCTTTCTTGGTTAGTCTGGTAAGTGGAACAACGATTCTTGAGTAATCCTCCATGAATCTTCTATAGTAACCAGCCAATCCAAGAAAACTACGAATCTCTGCAACTGATTTTGGTACATCCCATCCTACTATAGCTGTGATCTTGCTTGGATTACCTTGATACCTTCTGCAGATACTACGTGACCCAAGAAGGCCACTTCCTTCAGCCAAAATTCGCATTTCTTGAACTTGGTGTAAAGCTTCTCCCTTCTCAGCTGTTGTAGGGCTGCTCTCAAATGTGTTGCATGAGTCTCCTTGTCCTTTGAGTAGAGCAAGATGTTGTCAATGAATACGATGACCGAAGTGTCCAACATGTCATGAAACACTCGGTTCATCAGTTCCATGAACGACACTGGAGCGTTAGTCAACCCGAATGACATTACAAGGAACTCATAATGCCCATACCTTGTCCTAAAAGCAGTCTTTGGAATATCTCCTGCCTTGATCTTCAATTGGTGATACCCTGATCTAAGATCAATCTTCGAGAAAATCTTTGCACCCTGCAACTGATCGAACATATCATCAATCCTAGGCAAAGGATATCGGTTCTTGATGGTTAACTTGTTCAACTCTCGGTAGTCGATACATAGTCGTACGCTACCGTCCTTCTTCTTTATGAACAGTACACGTGCTCCCCATGGCGATATGCTTGGTCGTATGAAACCCTTATCTAGTAATTCTTGTAATTGGGTCTTCAACTCCTTTAATTATGTAGGGGCCATCCTGTACGGTGCCTTAGACACCGGCGCCGACCCTGGCATGAGGTTTATCACGAACTCTGTAGCCCTGTCTGGAGGTAGACCTGGTAGATCTTCTGGAAACACATCTGGAAACTCTCGTACCACATCTAGATCTTCCACCTTTGGCACCTCTGCAGTTATGTCAACCACAGACACTAAGTACCCCACTCCTCCCTTTTCTAAGCATCTCTTAGCTTTTAGGGCAGAGAGGATCAGCTTCCACTTCCTAGGTAACTTGGTTCCAGTAAAGCTAAACTCCTTTCCCTTCTCATCTTTAAACACAAGTTTTCTTTCGCCACATAATAAGCTAGCTAAATGATGGCCTAGCCAATCCATTCCCAAGATGACGTCAAAGTCTGTCATCTCGAGTTGAACCAGATTTGCTTCTAGGTTTCGGCCCTCAATACTAACTGTACACGACCCATAGCATTCATTCAACACCACTTCTACTCCCAACGGAGAGCAAACTATCAAGCTTGGGTTCAAACACTTGACAGGTAATTCCATTCGCTTCCCAAAAGAAATAGAAACGAAGGAGTGCGTGGCCCCAGAGTCAAAGAGTACTTTAGTGGGTACACCAGCTATATTTACAGTTCCTGAAATTAATTATCCCTTAGTTTTACATGCTCAAACACAACAAGAGTAAGCCAAATAGTAAGGGATGTAATCATACCAGTAACCACATCAGGTGATGCGGCTGCCTCCTCAGTGGTGATTGCGAATATTTTTCCTTGCTGTGGCAGTTGCTTCTTAGGTAGAGTACAGGTCATCGCATAATGACCCAATTGCTGACAGTTGAAACATTTAACATTTGGATTCTTTCCAGTAAACTGTGACGGTGGTTGCAGTAGTGTTCCTTGCAGGCGCCACAGCAAACTGAGCCCTGTATGGGCGGAATGGTCTAGTATTTCCTCCACCTGAAGTCTCAATAGCAGGCCTCTTCAGTCCCCTGTTTTGAGCATAGAAGCTGTCTCTTTGGCTGGATTTAATTATCCTGGCAATCTGCACAACCTCATTATATATCTTCTTCTCCAAACCCAAGACGTGCTCTCGGATACTTCCTCGCAATCCCATGGTGAACCTAAGGGTCTTGGTTTCTTCTTCTTGCATGCTTTTCGGAGCGAAGAAGAACAGCTCTTCATACCTCTGCTGGTAAGCATCAACAGTCGACTGGGATTGTTGCAGGTTTAAGAATTCCTTCTCCATTTGATCACGGAAACTCTTTGGAAAGTACTTATCAAAGAAAGCTCCTTGAATATTGCCCAATTGATCTGAGTGTGCTTTACCTCTAAGTATGAACGGGTAGAATTCCACCAGGCATTCGCATCTTCCTTGAGCATGTACGTAGCAAACAACACCTTTTCATCCTCCGTACAAGTCATCAGACGAAAGTTCTTCTTTATTTTAGCAACCCACTATGCAGGCACAATGGTTTCCCTGGTTTTCCTATGAAAGTAGGGGGTTTCAGTTTCAAGAACCTATCCACCGCTCGGCGTAGGTCATTCTACCCCTGTGCACTCATTCCATATCATGGTGGTGGGTACGGATAGATTCCTTGATAGGCAGATGAAGATGGAAATTGGTGTGGTGGTTGTAGATTTTGTCCTTGGCCCATTGGCCCAGTACTATCATCCATTGGTAGTGTGGTGTTATTTCTTCCAGACTCAGGCGTACCTTCCGTAGGGATATATCCTGGTGGCCTGAACATCTTCAGCGTCTCATTCAGGAACACCTTCTATTGAGCTTCCATCTGATAAACTAAGTTTGTTACAATTGTCTCCGAGTTAGTGTGAGGAGGGCCTGGTAAATTTGTTTGTGCTATGGGAATCTGCCCTTCTCCACCTTCTGAGTTCAGGTTTTGCTCATCAACCGTTCCTGTTTCCACATTATCCTCGTCGGGGTGCACCCTGGAGTGGTGACGCTTTCGTGAGCCTCTACGACCGTTTCCGCCTACCATCTCAGATTAGTCTGTTTGGATCTGAGAAGAAGACATAACACATGAGGTACAATCGAATAGTCATAATAGTGTTAGTCTTTAACAATTGCAAGGCGAAAAACCATAATGGAAACGTAAATTGAAAATTTTTAAGATTTTTCTCAAAATTTTCTAGGCTTCGAATAGTTGTCCGGTCGCAACATACCGGTCGCGGCACTGTATATGGTAGTGTGACCGGTATGTCCAGGCGGACAAACTTCTCGGATTCCCGAGAGGTACCAGTCGATGTACAGGTCGCTACCCTGTAGGGTATGGCGCGACCGATATAGTCGACCGGTCAGGATTTTTTCCTGACTGAGAGGTACCGGTCGACTTTACCAAGGGGGTACCGGTCGATCGGTATGGGCAAAACCGTCGACCGGTATGCCCAGACTCTTCTTTAAAATCGGGAATCTCACTTTTCCTTTCTTCTTCCTCTCCGGTGGCGATTCCTCTCTGGCTTGCTGAGTTGCTACAGTCTGACCAGTGGTCTTAGAAGCTATTTTCTTCCGATCAAGACCTAGAACATCGCCTCCAAGTAAGTTCCTCCCCTCCATTCTTCCTTTTTACATCGTTTCTTCATGGTTTCATGCCCAAAAAACTAGGTTTTTCTTAGTTTAGAAGATTCTAACCGTAGGAACTCTTTTCCTTTGGCTTAGGAAGGGTTTAGGGACCTCTACGAGCAAAAGCCCTCAACCAATTTGAGGTTCCACCAAATGGTTTTAAAAAAAATCAAATTTTTAGGTTTTTAACTTAGGTTTTTATAAAAAATCAAAATTTTCTGAAAATTCCAAAATTTCTTGTTTGATTGATGTATGATTGGCTTCCATGTGGTCTTGGGTGATGACGTAAGTCCTCCTCCCCAGGTTTTGGGTGAGTTTGAGGCTTTTGCTTAAGTTACTGTCGTTATGCTGCCAAAATTTTGAAAATTTCTAACCAATTTCTCCTTGTTTTGTCTTTGTTTGTAGCTCCAAATGTCTCAACGCAGAGGTCCGGGTAGTTCATTCGGTCTTTGCATGAACCATCCGCATCCTCCGGTTCCACAGCTTGATGGACGAGTGGTTTCGTTCCGAGGCGGCACAAGCCCATTTTCCTTGGTTTGATGAGAAGAACATTGAGTCAGGGAGACAGGTGAACCTGGAACAGCTGCAGCGGTTTGACGTTGAAGCAGCTTTTGGTAGACTTGGATGGTTGCCCGTCATCACATACACTGTGACCACTCATCCCAACCTAGTCAAACATTTCTACACCAACTTAGAGATAGAGGTAAATGTCAATGACTTCAACCAAGGCAGGGCACTCAGCCTTACCAGTCTCGTCAAGGGTGTCCCTATATCTTTCAACTCACACCAGCTTGCCGATCTTTTGGGGATTCCAAATGATGGGGACTTGGTCTACTACGCCCCTAAGATGAAGGGCTTTCTCACTAATGATCTGCGCCAGGAGATTTCGGAGCAGATACTTAACCCTGGAGCACCTATGAAAGCCGCTAACTTGAGGCCTATTCCCTGGGTATATTGTCGCATCATTCAGCACGACATCGTTCCCCAGAGCGGCCACTACAGTGAGTTGTCTCAGCTAACTCAGTACTTGACCTATTGCATCTGCACCGGGGAGCGGGTCTGTCTCCCCTACATCATTATCAAGACCATGCATCAGGCTACCCTGCCTGATCAGACCAGTAACCTTCCATATGGCCGACTCATTACTACTCTTCTGCAGCGATTCCAGGTGGACATGAGAGGTGAGACTGCAGTTGAGGACACCATGACCTCTCACATTGACTGGGATGCCATCATTCGGATGAAGATGGACAATCTTCCCATCAGTGATGAGGAGTTAGAGGCCCGTCCTCGTCCACTCAGGAGGGTAACAGCCACGGCAACAGCAGCAGCAGCAGCCCACTGCTACTCATGCCGAAAAGGCAGGGGATGATGATGAGGGTGACGATGATCAGATGGAGGATGTTCTAGCACCAGCACCACAGCCTACGCAGGCATCGGGACCATCTCAGCCTCCTCCCGATACCACGATGGGTATGTTTATGGAGATCCGAGATGCCCAGCGGGAGATGAGCCGTGACCTAGGGCGCCTTACTCACAGCCTTAGAGTCACACAGGAGCAGGTGCACTGGCTCAGGGTAGCCTACGAGCATGATTATGACATCGCTGACCCTATTCCTCCAATGCCCCCAACCCCATGATAGACCTCTTATTTTTATCTCTCTTTCACAGCATGGTTTATATAACAGGGTAACTGTCTGGCTTGTGGACTGTACCCTGTAGCAAAATTAACTTTTGATATGCTTTAGATAATTTATGTTTATAAAAATTTTCTTTTACTTATTATGAAAATTTACGATCCTTCTACTTGTCACGATGGTTTCTTTTCTAGAGCATGTGTAGTTATTAATTTCATATTTAATATAGTATATTATGCTCTTTCGTATTTAGTCTTAGGCATCAAACAAGTGCTTAAAGTTGTTTTTATTAAGACTTTTAAATTTTCCTATCTCAGTTCATTGACTTAGTTAAGTGCAATATGGTCTGTTGAACAAAGCCTAAGAGCTCTGATACCAAGTTGTCACACCCTAATTCCGACTGAATCAGAAGTGTGAATGAACCGTCACTGAACCAACGGTTCACACCAAAACATAAATAAATATTCTTACACCAACTGTATCTCCAACTGAAAATAAATAAAATCAATTAAATCAAATCCTAGAGGTACACGTAGAAAGGGCACTCGCATGAAGCGACATGCTCGTACTTTCCTGCTTGCACGTCCAAAGCAGCCATGCCTCCATACACTGGAGCATTCATTTAATCCTCCACCGAATAACCTGCATCAACATCTAAAAATAGTGTGTACACAAGGGTGAGCTCACAACTTAGCTCAGTAAGACAATCAGACAATGCAACAAACATATGCATGAGTAACAATCACATTATGGTATGGTTTTAAGTTTGCAATGTGCTATAGAAAGGATTGGTGGCCACCGCATCTCTATACACGAGTTTGTGAAGCCGCCCAATGGATCAAACACCACTGTCGCCCTACATGCACCCACCATGGAATAGAGATAGAGCCAAGGCGTCTGGATTAAACACCGCCAATACCTCCCCTGATACTCTACCCATACCAATACGTAAACCCCTATTAGCGAGGGCTTGCAAACTGGGCTCGCAACTAACCAATCCCATATGTCATCACAGTAGGCCCTATCCCAGCACAGTTCCCTATGGCATAGAGATAGAGCTAGAGTCTAGTGGCCAGGCCAGAGACCACAGTGCCACTTCCTCCCCCTGATACCCTACCCGCACCAAGCATGCTAAGACAGAACGATACGAAAGGTGCTAGTGTGAGGAATGATCCTAGACCTCCAGTCCTTCCCATTCCACACACCAACGAAAACAATCACATGCCTAACAGTCACATCCTAGCATAGCGAGTATGCATGAACAATAATAATAACTGAAAGTAAAGGATGACATACGAGTATGCACAAATATCATACCATAGAATCATGGTTATTAACAACGATTTACTGTTTATTAAATTATTAGGGTTTAGGTCCGATTGCCTTACCTAACGGTTATTCGATAGCTCGCTCCACATCACAAGGTCCAAACATGCTATCACAAGGTCCTACAAAATGTTAGGTTTAATTATAATAGTTTTTCCTTAGGTTTACATTGGTCAAAAAACCAACTAGGTCAAAAATACTCCTCACAGGGCATACCGGTCGCAGTACCGATCGTGGCACTGTGGGGAAAGCTGCGACCGGTATAGTTGACCGGTCCCCAAAGACCAGTCCTAGGGAGGTACCGGTTGCAGTACCGGTCATACATGGTGCGATCGGTATGGTCGACCGGTATGTCTCTGGAAGACCATACGCTTGGTTCTCATTTTCCGTCGATCACCCTCTATTGATCGTAGGGTTTCTTCTACATATCCTAGGTTTGAGCATTGAGTTAGAGTTGTTTCCAACTCCATTCAAGTCCTAGCCTCGATGATCTTCGACTTAGAACTTAAATCTAGGGTTTATCGACTAGATTAGGGTTTGACGACAAACAGGGTTTAGATCAATACCTGCTTTGCATGGTATTGATCCAATCTTAACTAACCATCCTAGAATACTTAATATAGAGGAAGGTTTAAGCACTTACCGTTGACTTGTGGTAATGTGTTCTTCGTCGAATGGAAATGGCGGCTCTTCCCTCTCCTTGCTAGCTTCTTCTCCTTCTTCAACCTCTTTCTCCTCTCTAGGGTTTGTGAGAATCAATGGAAGAGGTTTTAGGAGGTTCAAAGGTCCTTATATAGGCTAGGGTTAGGTTTAGGAAGCCTCCTAACATTAGGAAAGTCTTTCGGCTCGAAATTTAGAAAGTGGGACCCGCAGAGATCCTTTTCCGGATCTAAGTCTATGTAGGCCATACCGTTCGACCATCCACCGGTACCAAGACCGGTACCATCGACCGGTATCTAAATTTTCATACTTGAATTGGTCTGATTGGTCCGATTTCATACCTGATTGTCATCCGCTCGTCCCGTCTAGTCCAGTGATGATTGGAAGACCTGTTACGATATGAATTAAAGATTTAGATCGGGTTCATGGAGTGCGGTCTTACAGACCTAGTACAATAGCGGCATTTTGTTTCACAGCAACAGATTCAGATTTGGAAGAAGAGTAACATATAATAGAAACTCGTGATGATCCAATTGAGCAAGAACTTGTGGATGAACTTATGGAGCAATAGTTCCTTGGCTGCACTTGTGGCATTAAAGATCATCTCTGAATTGATGGATGAAGTAAAAGTAGCAATTTCGTTAGTTCTGAAGAACGGTGAAAGGAGATTTAGAGAAGGAAAAACCTAACCCTGACTTACTTCGGATGCGAAAAAGGTCCTGAGATACAAAAGATGATTATGCATACCTGAAGTGAAAAGCGCTGATCATAAGATACAAGATAATGCTAAAAACCATTCTATTACGTATTGGGTACATCCTAGAAGTACAAAATATACCCAAAACATGAAGAGATTATTTTGGTGGAAGGGAATGGAAGTAGTTATGGCTAGATGCATGTTTCAGTGACTGAATTATCAACAAGTAAAGACTGAAAGACAAAGACCAACATGGCTTACTACAACCACTATCGAAGCCAGTCTGGAAGTGAAACTGCATTACAATGAAGTATGTCACCGATTTTCCACTGACTCCTAGATTAGTTGACGCAGTTTGGATGATTGTTGATCGCCTTATGAAGATAGCTCATTCCATTGCTATACAACCTCGGTATGCTTTGGAGTGGCTAACTAAGCTATATGTGGATAATATTACCAGATTGAATGGTATGCCTGAGAGCATAGTATCGGTCAGAGGCTCATGCTTTATCTCAAAGTTTTGGGAGGATCTACAGAAAATAATGGGGACAAAGTTAAAGTTTAGTACCGTATTTTACCTTAAACCGACGAACAGTCGGAGCAGACTATATAGATCCTAAGGGATATGCCCCGAGCTTGTGAGATTTCAAGGAGGTTGAGTTGAGAAGTTACCGTGAATTGAAGTTGCTACCAAGCTACAATGTAAATGTCACCTATAAAGCATGGTACGGTAGAAATGTCAAACTCCTCTATTTTAGAATAAAGTTGGTGAACGAAGAAATTTAGGACCTGAGTCTATTGAGAAACCTATTGAGTGGTAGACAAGATCAAAGAAAAAGGGCCAAGACAGCTCAGGATTGTTAGAAGAGATGCCAAGACCTTGAGTTCGCCATAAGTGACAAAGTGTTCTTGAAGATATCACTTATGCGTAGTTTGAAGCAGTTCAACAAGAAGAGAAAGTGGGGTCCTATATATGTGTTGGACCTTATAAATTTTAGAGAGATGTAGAAAAGTTGCAAATCAATTAGCGTTACCGCTGTCCATGTCTAGTGCGCATGACGTATTTCGCGTGTCTCTATTAAAGAAGTACATTGGAGAACCATATCAAAGGTATTGACCACTGATCCACTGGATTAGATAGAAGATTCAACTATTAAAGTGGTACTAGCCTAGTTCACTAGTTGGAAGTTACAACATCTCCAAACTTGGATAATTATTATATGATGGTAACTTGGCGAAGCCGAGATGGAAAGAGGATTGTATGGGAAGAAGAAGATGCAATGCGGAAACAGTGTTTCCACCTATTAACTCGGAAGTAAAATCAAATTTTGAGGACAAAATTTATTTTAAGGATGGGGGAGTTGCAAGATCCGTACATTCAAATTTCGAAGATAAAATTTCTAATAAGGGTGGTGGAGTTGTAAGACCCACATGCCACGAACCCGGTCTAACCTTACATTCTTGTGTCGTGACCGGTCTTTCCATCATAATCGGCTCAAGTGAACCAATTGTATGAAGAAATCACAAGATAAGGTAAGCAACGAGTCAAATTTAGTTGGTATGATTGACCGTTTAAGATCTTGTGGAAGCAACCAGTCAAAAATTAAAAACCAGAAAATTTTGGTCGTGTGGAAGCAGTTGTGGTCGATACATGTGGTTGGTACGTGTGGTCGATACATGAGACCACACATGAGACCACAAAACGTGTGGTCGCACATTTTGAGGTGTGTCGTAGACGGGTTCTACGACCACACGTGCGACCACACGATGCTGAACTGACTCTGTGTTTAGGAAACTTTCCTAATTTGAGGGGGGTTCTTTCCTAATCTAAGTGGGACTTTATATGGAGTTTTTCCCTCTATATAAGGGACGTTTCTTAGCCTCTCTCACTCTTTTAGAACTCAAATTGAAACCCTAAACCTAAGAGAGAAAGAGAAAGGAATAGAAGGGGAAGAAGGAGATTTGGAGAAGAAGCTTGGAGAAGAAGGTTTTGAAGAGAAAAGTTCAATCTCCTTACAGCAAGCTTAAGGTATGGACTTAACTCTGTAGGCTAGATCAGATAGGATAGGTTCATTTTATCAAGTTGTTGTGTTGAATCTAATGCAACTATTTCAGTTATGGAATTTCTAAGAAAAACCATGAGAAATGAGATTTGGGATAATGGTTAATGAGAAACTGTAAATAATGGTCATAGAATAATCATAGGATGAACCCAAGTGATGAGCCAAGGAATCGACTCAGGAAGAATACGGATTGAAGATGAAATAGTGACCAAACATCATGTGGTCGCATGGTGTGGTCACATAAAATGCGACCACAGGGTGACCAGAGGGTCGACCATAGCTATTCGAGAAGTTCTTAGGAAAGGTGTGGTCGCATGGTGTGGTCGCATAATCTGTGACCACAGGGTCCGACCACACAGTGTATGGTCTCATATATTACGTCCACAGGTCTGACCTCACATCCGACCACACGTTAACAGCAAGCATATTTTGTAACCAAGCAAGGTTTTTGACTACTATAACTTGGTAAACATGAACCCTAACTTAAATACATTAATTGTTTAGGTTCCTAATAGATTCAAAGTGACTTCCAAAGCTTGGGAGAGGAACAAACATCGATCAAAAGTGAGGGAACAAGACCTAAACTAATTGGCTAATAACAAGCTGTTTTACTTATTGAGTCCAATGCCATGAATGATTCTATGCTTGTATGCTTGTAATGTGCATTTCACATGCCATCCCATATTTCTGTTATTACTGCTCATGCATATTTAATTCTATATATTTATAGCATGATGATGATGATGATGCTAGGAATAGGCAAGTGAATGTATGTGTGTGGTTAGTGTACTTGATGCGAGTGGGGCATCAGGGGGAGGACGTGACACTGTGGTTCATCCTGGTCACCAGACTCTAGCTCTATCTCTACTCAAGTCTTGTCTACTGGCATCGTCGTATCACCATTATCTTAGCAGAACTATTACGTCGTAGGGCATTAGGGGAGGTGGTCTCTGACCGTGTAGTCTCTGACTCTGTCGGGGGGCCTTAGCTCTATATCTATGGATGTATTGAGGGATGCTGGGGTGAGGCCTTGGATACACTGTTTGACATTAGGATTGGTTAGTTGCGAGCCCAGTTTGCAAGCCCTCGCCAATAGGGGCTTACATGTTGGTATGGGTAGGGCATCAGGGGAAGTATCATGCGGTGTTTGATCCGAGAACTTTAGCTCTATCTCTATTCCATGATGGATGCATGTGGAACGGCATTGGTGTTTGATCCTTTGGGCGACTTCACACACTCGTGTATAGAGGTGCGGCGGCCACCAATCCTTTCTATTGCACATTGCAAACTTATGAACTAGACCAAATATATGAATTGAATACGTGTATATGTTTGTTGCATTGTTTTGTTTACTCACTGAGCTCAAGTTGGAGAGTTAACCCTCGCACGTAAAATTCTTTTTAGTTTCTGATGTTGCAGGTATTACGGTTGAAGATTATGTCGACATGCCAACATATGAACAGGTGGCGGCTATGGATGAGCAAGCTGTGGAGGACTATTATGATTGATAAGCGAGCGTTCCAACTATGGATGCACTTAGTTTTTAACTTTCGTATTTGGATATTTCCAATATGTATTAAATTATATTTTGGTTACTTGGAGATAATTGGAATATTAATTATTTATCATGATTAGACCTCAGTTCATTATTAATAAGACTTCCGCTATTTACTTTATTATCTCTGATTAATGTGGAATGTGTTTTGGTTTATCATGATTGGCATAGCCTATACGAGATCCTGGTTGAACCGTTGGTTTATTGACAGTTCATCACACCATTCTGGTTAATCCAGAATTAGGGTGTGACACCTATGGTTTGTCAGATCTGTAATCGTCCCATGGTCTGTCAGATCTGTAATCGTCCCAACCACGGTACCTACTAATGCTACAATCATTTTAACCTTTCCTTCTAGAGGGGAATAGGCTTGTTTTCCACTACACATCCAACGAAGGCATTCGTGGCAGCTCCCATTGCCTTGTTTGATGCCAATTGGTATCCTGATTCTAGTACATCACATCATATGTCCTCTGATCTTGGTAACCATGAAACATCCCAACCCTATCTCGGCACTGATCAAGTCAAGGTAAAAAATGGAGATGGTTTGAACATTAATCATATTTGTACTTTTTCTTTACACACCTATTCTCATCCTATAGCTCTACAAGATGTTTTACATGTTCCTTCGATCACTAAAAATATTTTATCTGGCAGTAAACTCACTACTGGAAACAATGTGATGGTTTAATTTCACCCTATCTATTGTTATGTGAAGGACCTATGAATGGGGGCTATACTCTTGCAAGGAAAATTTGATTGAGGCCTCTACAAATTTCTATTACAAAATAAGCTGCCTTATACCAGCATTAGTGAATGGGTTTCCCAATCTATGTGGCTTGATCAACTAGGGTACCCATCTCACAAATGCTTGATGACCATCCTTCGTCAAACAGCTCTACCGCTTACTGCATTGTCCTCTTCTACACTGTGTGAATCATGTCAATTAGGAAAGTCTCACAAACTTTCTTTTGCGATAAACTCATCTTCAGCACCTTATCCCTTTTATTTAGTGCATTCAGACATCTGGGGGCTATCTCTAATTTTATTTGTTAATGGTTTCAAGTATTACATCTCTTTTATTGACGATTTTAGTCGATTTACATGGATCTATCCACTTGTAAGCCATGCTTAGGAATTCACTGCTTTTGAACAATTTCGTGCTCATGTTGCCACTATTTTCCATTCCAAAATTAAATATTTTCAATCTGATGGTGCAAAAGAGTATCAGGTATTTGACCATTATTTCAAAAGAGAGGGCATTACCCATCTCTACTCTTGCCCTCACACCTTTGAGAAGAATGGACAGGCAAAGCAGAAACACAGGCATATAGTTGAAACAGGTCTGACCCCATGGCTAGGGCCTTTGTCCCTATGAAATTCTGGTGCACAACCTTTACCACTACCGTCTATCTCATTAATAGGTTACCTGCAGAGGTCCTCAAGAATGTTTGTCCATTTACTGCACTATTTGGTAAGCAACCCAACTACACCCTTCTGAAAATTTATGGGTGTGCCGCTATCCAAGGGTGAAGCCTTACAACATTCACAAGCTTCAACTATGGTCGGCTAAATGTGTCTTCCTAGGCTACAGTACCAACCATAAGGGTTATAAGTTCTTTGACCAAGCCGTGGGTAAAACCTTCATATCACGGCAGGTAAACTTTGATGAGTCAAGTTTTCCCTTACACAACCCAACACCTGAACCTCACCTCACACCTCCCTCTCCCACCCCTTTGTTTATTAATTTATATACCATCATCCCTACTACCTCATGAACTGATACCCCCCATGAATCTACTCAACCACCACTGCCACCTCCTATTATCTTCCCGTCTTCACTCCCCTCCCCCCAACCTGCAGTTGTCACCCCTCCCCCCAACAGGCTCTTGACACATTGCCACCGCCAACAGCCATTGATCAACCCATGGAGTCACATGTGACACACCCATGGTCTCGTGGTCCAAAACAGGATGCACCAAACCAATCTCCAGGATGAACTTGATGCCCATGAAGCATCCCTACCTATGGCCTTGGTCCCCAGTCTTAATTCAGATTAGGTGGAACCCAACTCTTTCACTAAAGCCAACTAATCACCAAAATGGCGAGTGGCAATGGCTGATGAATTCCATGCTCATGGACATTGATACCCAACACGCCAAATATGAACATCATGGGTAGCAAGTGGGTGTACCGGATAAAGAGAAATTCTAATGGGCCTGTCTCCTGTTATAAGGCAAGCCTTGTTGCAAAAGGCTATCATCAATGAGAAGGCCTAGATTTTTTTTGAAACATTTAGTACTATGGTCAAACACACCACTATCAGAATAGTTCTCTCTGGTGGTTTCCAGAGGTTGGTATATCCATCAACTCAATGTTCAGAATGCATTCCTCAATGGGAATCTTAAAGAGAATGTATACATGCACCAACCAAAAGGCTTCATTGATCCAGCCTTCCCTAATCATATCTACCACCTTAAAAAGGCTTTGTATGGGCTCAAACAGGCTCTACGAGCATGGTCTCAACAGTTGGGTAAAATTCTACTCTCTTAAGGGTTCAAGGTATCTCGATCTGACACTGCCTTCTATGTAAAGAAGTGGAAAACCCATTTGATCTCTGTCCTAGTCTATGTTGATGATTTACTTATCACTAGCACTAGTCCTTTTTCGATAAGAAATCTCATTTTAACTCTTGGACACAAATTTGCTATAAAGGACCTTGGTGATCTCTATTACTTCCTTGGCATCGAGGTCCTTGCTAATGACAAAGGTCTTCATCTTTCCCAGTCAAAGTATGCTCTAGATCTTATACATAAGGCACAAATGGAGGCATCCAAACCAGTGAACATGCCATGTGCCACAAACTCCATCCCTCCTGAGGATCAAACAGCATATGATGATGTGAATAAATATCATAGTTCATTGGAGCCTTGCAATACCTATCCCTCACTCGGCTCAACATTGCCTTTTCGGTTAACTAAGTTTGTCAATTTATGCATGCACCTACAGTGGTGCATTTGACAGCTATCAAACATATCCTTCGTTACAATGAGGATAATATTTCTTTTGGGATTCAATTTTGTCGCTCCTCCTCTATCCAATTATGGCCCTACACTAATGTAGATTGGGTTGGTTGCTCCCATGATCGCAAGTCTGCAAGTGGCTATTGTGTCTTTTTGGGTAGCAATCTCATTTCATAGAGTTCAAAAAAACAACAAACTATTGAATGGCATCAACTAAAGCAGAGTACAAAGGGGTTGCAAATGCCATGGCTGAATTAATGTGGGTATAATAATTACTACAAGATCTCTGTATTACTCCTGCCCCACCTATTCTATTCTGTGACAATATTGGTGCCACATATCTTGCTACCAATCCCCTCTTCCATGCCAAGACAAAGCACATCAAAATCAACTTTCATTTTGTGAGGGAGCAAGTTGCGAAGGGAGACCTCTTGATTTGAATCATACCAACATCGGACCAATTGGCGAACATCTTTACCAAAGGTCTACATTCAGTCTGGTTTCATTCATTATGGAACAAAATGACCATTTGTAGCAGACCGATCAGATTACGGGGGCATGTTAAGAATCTTTAAGATTCCAGTGGTATCACCTCACAGCAACCATTTCCTACATCTAAGGAAAAATATCCCACATAAGATACCAATCCTTGAGAAGATTGTATCTTGTGAGACCCACACCCGGAATCCCTTACTGACTCGGATCCTTCCTGTGTTAGGTCTCATCCGATGTTGATATCGGAATCCTAGGTATGTTCTGTTACTCCTAAATGATAGGGTAAGGTAGCCTAGTGGACCCTAGGAGGTGTGTATGTGTGTCCCAATGTTTGTGGGCCATTTGGTTATCTTGAAAGGTTGATTTAAACCCAATCGGATGACCATTCAATCGATCATCACCAACAGGTTAATTATAATCAATGGACCCACTTTCTTCTTTTGTGCTATATAAATGAGGGCAAATCTTAATTTTTCCACTTCCTGGAATTGTGGGAAAGAAAGAGAAGGGAAGAGGAGGAAGGGAAGACTTGAAGGTCAAGCTCTAAGCCCTAGTCCCATCCTTGGGAGGTAAGTCAAATGAATCTCCTCCCTTTCATTTTGTTGGGTTTAATGTTAGAACTTGGGTGGTTGAACTCCATTAATGGGGTTCACCATTAATGGCTTAGGAAGTTAGGTTTTGATACCCACCTCTATTATTGAAGCTTATGGGGCCATAAATGGCTCCCATTGTAGCCATAAATGGTGGGATGGAGCTTCCCACCAACTATTGGGTATGTATTGAAGTGGAAACCAAGTTTCCAAGCTTGGTTCTGAAGCTCCGAGCACATAAAGGGGATTCTGGGCTGAATCGGTCGAACGGTACTGTAGAAGCCCTAAACCGGTAGCCTTGACCGTTCTACCGTCAAGGCCAAAGGCCTGGTCTCTTAGACCATAGCCAAACCAGTTGACCACTATCGATTATCGGTCAGCCGGTTTAGCAGTAGATCCATTCAAACATTGTTCGACCGTTTAGGCTTAATGCCCAGCGGTGGCATTGTCGGATGACCATTTACCAGGCAATGGGACCGGCAAAACTTATAGATCCCATTGCCATGACAGGGTATTAAACCGGATGACCAACCGGTTGCCTAGTTAGCCGATTGTTCAACCGGTTCCATTGTAAGGAAATTATAATAAGTGTCAATCGATAGAACGTGTAACTGGTACAGTCTATCAGTTGAGTCTGTTTCAGCTAGTTTGCTTAGAAATGTCTAGGGAGACCAACCTTGTGTTGCTATCTTGTCTTAGGACCCGTGCATGAATAAATAAGTCCTGTCTATATTGGTTAAAAGCTATATAACCAACTGATAAACCACTATATGCTTTAATAGGTATTGATCTCAATCGGTTGTGAAGTCTCATTACGGGCCTCAGATATTACTGCGGCACTATCTAGTGCTATCAGGTGAGGGGTCTAGTCCGTAGACATAGGGCATTCTTACATGTCTAATTTTTATAGTAACATGCCTAGGTTACAAGTTATAACATGCTTTGTTTATTTTATTGTTATTTTATGAGCATGCATTTTGCATAATTATAACTATGAATGTTGTATGATGACCATGTATGGTGGTTCATGTGGCATATTGGAGTATGGACACACAAATCACATTGGATAAAGTGACATGGTAGCAAGGGCACGATGATCTATGGGAGTAGTAATTCGGGGATCTCCGCTAGGTTTGCAATCATGTATGATGGTTCATGCGGAGTATGGGAGTACAAAGCATGGATCATGTTGGCTGTTGTTTAATATTATGCATATCCATGTATAGTGGTTTGTGTAGCGTATGGGAGTACGGGCACATGGATCACATTGGACTTAAGATGCTAGTGTGGACACGGTGATATATGGGAGTAGTGAGCCAAGGTTTTCCTCTAATGGAACCATTGTGGTTATGTTGACATGCTAGTGGGGGCACTAGAATCTATGCGAGTAGTGACATAGAGGCTTTTGTTCATGAGCAGCCACAATGAAATAAAAATGTATATAATAGACATAGGTGATGTCATTCTCTATTACCTACGCCGGCGCCCCTCCAGTAGAGGTAAAGATACTGGCATAGCTTTGCATACCTGCAGGTTGGGAAACCCTAGGGGATCCAGTGACGTATGGGTGTGCGGTAGCTGGCAAGTCAGTAACGTATGGGTGTACAGTAACTGGCATATGTGAGGTTTATGGTGGGAGGCAATGAACCCTGTAAGGATGAGAGTCCTTAAAGGTGGAGTTCACTTGTAGAAGATATTTAGCGGCCCAGGGTCATTTATTCCGCTTCTACCTTTGCCCAAGATATAAAAACACAAACCTGAGATCTAATATAATAATAAATTGCATCTCATTGCATTGGATGATGTATGTGCATAGCATGTGATACTAGATTTCTCACTGAGCTGGGATGTGAGCTCACCCTCGTATCGACACTTCTTTTTAGATTCTCCTGTAGGTGATCTATTTATTACTGATTTTATGGAGTCTCCTTTGGCTAGTGTGATCTTCGAAGATGCTAATGCCTGTGGAGAGCACGGCGGGGCTGCACCCGTAGCGACTATGTCTACGCATGACGTAGCCCTTCCCTTACTTTCTCCCTTCCCCGTGATACTCTTGATACACTTATGATTCTTTTTGCTAATAGACAAAAAAGTCTATCAGGATACTTGTAATATATTTACTCCTTTAACTTTAGTATTTGTATAACTGATATGGTAATTATTTTGATGAAAAACACTGGTTTATAAATGATAACATGATACATAGTATGAGATATGGTATCATTAGATTTGGCATCTGTTATTTAGTAATTACTTCTGCTATTGTATTATTGTTTATGGATTTTATTAAATATTGCTTGTGTAAACTACGGGAATTATATTATAACATTGTGGTTAGTGTTCCTGAAAGTATTCGGGTTAGCCACATGAGTTGACTCTGATATCATGCCCGATTCTCTAGAATGGGCTGTGACATATCTAATCTCAAAGATATAAGGCAGCCACCTCATGACAATATTCTCATGGATTTGAATTTGAAAAGATTGTATCTAATCTCGAAGTAGATAAGGAAGCCACCTCATGAGAATATTCTCATGCATTGTATCTGATATCATGGATTCTCATACAAGCTTTAAATGGTTACCTGTAATCTAATCTTGTAAATCTTAGGATATTATTTTACAAGTAATTTTGGGATTTCATTAATCCCCATGTAACTCTATATATACTTCTATATATACTTCTATATATACAAGATTTCAATACAATGAATACACTGAAAATTAAACTCATTCTCTAGTTTAATAATCATTATATGAGTCAGTTATAACTAACTTAGCGGTACTTAGTTGTTCGGTTTAGTTCTAGAAATCTCTACTTTATACAAGATGTAACCATCAAGGCAACTTTGTTATTTTATATTTTCTCTTCTATAAATACAAAAGCAACAGAAGAAAGCATTTCAACTGCTGCCATTACTAATTCTTTCATGGTATCAGAGCAGGCAAAGAAGATTTTTCTTTGAAAGGTCATGGCTCCACCCCTATTCTTCTAGGGTTTTTCAAATCTATTGATCCTTCATTTTTGTTAATCATTTCTTACCTTCTGATGTCATCTTCAACCTGCGGATCTGTTTTTCCTTATCCCAGCACCCTCAATGTTGCTAATTTTGTTTCATCAAACTTACTCAAAGCAATTACCTACACTGGAGAAATTAAATGGAGTCTCTAATTAGAAGTCAAGGCCTCAATGATTTCATCGCTGGAGATGCAAAATTACTAGATCGAGAAATCACATATGCCGGTGGACAGTCCACTATGAATCCAGACTATATGTCTTGGATTCGAACAGATAGACTTATCAAGGCATGGATTTTAGAAACCTTAACTAAGGAAGTTCTCAGTCTTGCAGTAGGAGTAAAGACATCAGCATCTCTCTGGAAAATCTTGTCCGATGCATTCTCTCAAGCATCTGAAGCTCGAGAATTCGAGTTGTTGTCAAAACTCCAATTTCTGAAGAAGAAAGATGAAACTCCACTGGGAGAGTTTCTTCTCACATTCAAAAACATCTGTGACCAATCAATGCAATAGGTAAACCTCTGTAGGATCAACTAAAGGTATTCTCCTTTTATGGTGAAAAAGGAAGAAGAGGTCGATCTACTCTTGGACGTGATTTCACATCTTGAGGTCAAAGTTTCACTCAGCAAAATCAGAGGCAACAATTCAGAGATCAACAAGGTTTACCTGCTGGGAAGGAAAATTATCACACATCTCAGTCATACTCGAATGCTACAGCAACAACCAAATTGGATAACACTAATCACTCATGGTTATACTCGATTACAATGTCAAATTTGCAACAAGCATGGACCCAGTGCTCTTGGAGTATATTTAATAATAATTTCGAATCGGAAGAAGTTCTAAAGGCCTTGGTAGCAATGCATCAAGCAAATACTCAAGATGCTGATTGGTTTCCAGACACTTGAGCCACAACACATTACTTCTACAGCAGGTAATCTCACCAACACTCGTCCTTACCATGGCCTTGATTCCATTATGGTAGGAAATGGAGCTTGTCTTCCAATCACACATGCTGGAAACACTAAAATTATCAGTGATAATGGTAGCACTGCTATTCCCTTGCATGATGTTCTTAATGTTCCAGCCATCAAGAAGAATCTCCTATCTGTATCTACACACTGATCTATCTTCACATGAAACAATTTTTTCTTTCAGGATTCTGTACAACTATTGAGGATATTTGGCACCAACGGTTGGGTCATCCACCCAAAAAAAAAAAAAAAAAAAAATTGTACATGTTAAGTAAAACAGGAGACACCACAGTAACTGCCAAGACTTCATCAAGGATATGTAGCAGCTGCGAGATGACCATGAGCTCAAAGTTACCATACATCTCTGTTATTTACTACGAGTAATGTTCCTCTATTTGTTTCGAGGTAAAATAGATGCAAATGAAAATTTTACAGTAAAAACAGTTTTGTCATGGTTTGTTTTGCACTTTGAAAATATGTATCGATGGAAAATTTTCAAAGGGATGTATTTTCCGAAAAAGACATTTGCAAATTTTCCTTACCATTTGCCCATAAAATACTTCAGGTAAAATCGTTTTAGCTCTTTTCGCGAACATATTTTTCTCTACTCACGAGTCACGACTCTCCAGAGGTAGAGAGTCATCTTCTAGTATCCATAGCTGTAACGGTAGAGAGATCTTCTACCTCCTTACCAGCCAGTGGTTCTCTCTGCAATGGGATCTCTCTCTCCCCCTAGTATCAGTAGTTGCAACTTAGAGTTCCTTCTGCTGCAATTATTGTTGCTACCTCAATTCCTTAAATTCGTCGCTCTAGCTATTTTCCATCGATATTTTCTAAACTTGAGTTCACCTCTTCGATTCTATTACCTCTCTCTATCTTATGAATGTTCCGAGTGAAATTTCTTTTTGAACTTAGGGTTCGGATTACTGAGCGGAAAGTGGATGTTCCTTTAGATATGAAGCCAATTGGCACGTTATTGCAACATTGGAGCTACTAACCCCTCGGAATCTGCTACTGACACCATCATGGTGATTTTGCTGTTGAGATTGGCAGGTAATTATAGTATATGGAACTAAAATTAATCGATAATGGAATGGTTGATTCTTCATACATTGAGCCCTGACTTCTTTGCCTTTACCAGTGCCTTCTTCCTTAATTCCCCCACATAGTGATTCCTACTTTGAGGTGTGTTCCAATTGGTAAATTATCTCCTGTTTTGCATGTTATAACTGGATAGGTAATGATTCCCGCATCCAGTTTTGGTTAATTCTTTAGTGGGTAATTGCTGCATGGACCATTCTTTTCTTGCATCTTGAGAGATACATAGTAGCAGTTGCTGGTTGTTGTATGTTTCGATATTTCTTACTTGTAATTGGTTTATTGGGGAGAAGGGTTTTTGTAGGGATTACAATGCTAGGATTCATGGTTTTCTTGTTTCCAATTCAGAATTACATTTTAGATTTACTCAATTTCTAAACCCTACGGCAGCTACTCTGTTTTCTATCAATTTGCTAATCTTCTATTGGTTACAAAGTCCTGCAATATTCTTGGTGTTCAGATTGATTTCAATAATTTCTGGTTCTTTTATTCTCTGTGGGATTCTTTTCCTCAATTCTGAACCTACTATTAACAGTCCTTTGGTGGTAGGATTCTTCAGAAAGTCACTGTTCTACTAACAGTTTTTTAGTATATTCTGTAGGTCAGTTCTTCCTGCAGAACAAAAACCCATCTAATGAATTTATTGACCATTTTATTGTTTGACTGATGCTATATGATTTTTTCCTATTCTCGTTCTGTTTTACTATATCAACAATATTTTGGTTCTAGTCTTATATTATAGGTTATCTGGTTGAAGATTAGATTACATTAGGGAACTTGTGTGTTCTCTTCTGATTCTAAAATTTTCAAAAATAAATTGTATTGCATGTGATAGAGGAGGGTTGCTTCTTACTGGTGAATTCTTTCTACTTCAGAAATGGGGATGTTCATGTTTCAAAAGCATAGATTAATTAAGGAAGATTTAATGCCAGTATTAAACAGCATGGTGTGCTCTTTCATGTTGCACTGTGTTACCTGTCTATTGGTATACTCTTTTCTCCTAGAACCTCAACCATGGGGTAAAAAGTTTTTGTGAAGTAATTCCTAAACTAATCTCTTCTAAGCCTGGGTATGACTAGTAAGTGTTAAGACCTAACACCCCCCCCCAAAAAAAAGCTATAGTGGTTAATTTTTTATTATCCTACTGGTATACTTTACAAGTCATGGATAGAATGATGGAAATGAGCTTAGTTGATGAAATCTAAGATGACATCATCCCTATTTTTGTTCAAGTTAATGGTGAGGACTTTGGAATGGTGTCCGTCTTGAAGCATCTTCATATATTATAGCAACAGGATTTGGTAGTGAAATGATTTCGTGTCAGGTCAAGATTGAATGCAGCTTACAGAATTAGTTAATATATTGTGTTACTCTAAACATTACAATGTGTTGTCTTTGCATCTGTTGACAAACTTGACTCAATTACATTCTTATTTTTCAAGTTGTATGAATTCCATGTACAGGAAGAGATGATGAAACAAGGTAGTACTAAAGGCATTTAAGACACCGCACCCAATGGAAATGTAATTTTGGCCTTTAAGATCCTACTCTTCACATTTGGTGGGTGGTGGATGCTTGAATTGACAGTTCTAGGCTTTGTGCTCTAATTTCATGCTCATGGTGTATATAATGCCCCTAGAAGTATTGTATGCTGCCAATGGGCTTCAATGGATATAACTTTTGTGATTACCTTCTGGACTTCCTTTCCTCAAGAATGTTTAGTTCTTCATAGCAATCTTTAGTTGGTTTTTTTGCAGTTTAATCACCTAGTGCCGCAATGATATTGTATACATTATGTACTTTTGTTTAACAGATTATATGACACATAAATGGATTATATATATATATATATATATATATATATATATATATATATATATATATATATATATATATATGGCAGGCCAGTGACTGTAGAAAATGAATGGGTTCTACATGCCGGTCCGATCCAGGTACCTAAAACCATGTTACTCCATGAGATGGTTACATGTTTTCGTAACAAAATCCTAGCAATGATATTGTATACATTATGTACTTTTGTTTAACAGATTATATGACACATAAATGGATTATATATATATATATATATATATATATATATATATATATATATATATATATATATATATATATATATATATATATATATATATAGATGGCCAGTGACTGTAGAAAATGAATGGGTTCTACATGCCGGTTCGATCCAGGTACCTAAAACCATGTTACTGCCTGAGATGGTTACATGTTTTCGTAACAAAATCCTAATTTGGGTGACTGTAGAAAATGTACTTGGGTGGACTCTACGTGCCCATCCGATCTGGGTACTTAAAACCATGTTACTACCTGAGTTTCCCTGACAAAACCCTAGTTTGGCCCTTGAGATCATGTGTTTCTGTTTCTCAGACTTTAACAACAATTGATGATTACTGCCTTCAATAATTGTTTACATAGAAAGGAAAAATTACAATTGATTAATAAATAAGTAGTGTGTTCCTCTGTCCATGTATTAACAAAATTGAATAAATGATGAATGGCTATCAGTTTATTCTTTTCCAAAACAAATATGGAAATGTCCCACAGTGAGCGTACCTTTTTGTTTGCCTGGATGGATCACATAAGGCCTCTATGCATTTGGGGGCCTTTATGTCCATTTATGGTTCTTACAATCATATAAGATGGGTTGCCTAATTCAAATTTGTTATAATAGTATCTTATGTAATTATTTCAAATAATTTTACTAAGGAAAATAAATGACAAACAAACATTGAAAAATTTAGGACGAAACAAATGGATAGAGAAAATCCACTGTGATTTGTGGGGAAAGGCCTCTTTCAAGTGTTCAAAATTTTTGTTACTATGTCCTCTTTGTGGACGATTTTTCAAAATATGGCTGCTGGTTCTCACTTAAGAAAAAGTCAGATTTCTTCAAGGCTTCCCTTCACTTTCAATCTATGGTAGAAGGCAATTAAATCCAAAAAATCAAAATTGTTCAAATAGATGGAGGTGGAGAATTTACTGCCCATAAAATTTTGGGACTCCGAAACGAAATAGCTTAGTTGAGAGAAAACATCTATACATTGTTGAAATCGGTCTCTCATTGCTATTCTTTGCTTCTATGGCATGATACTATTGGATTGAGGCATTCTCAACAGAAATTTTTTTAATCAACAGACTCCCTTCTACAATTCCTGCAATGGAGACACCTTTAGATGTGTTGTTTTAAAAGAAACAATAATATAATATGCTGAGAATATTTGGTATACTTTGTTTTCCATACTTTCAGGATTACACAGCCCACAAGTTAGAACAAAAATCTCTCCCACGCAATATTTTTGGGAAGCAGTATTTTTTTTTTTGGATAAATAGATATTTTATTAACCCATAAGAGATAACACAAAAAAATTCTCCCAAAAACAAGAAGTGAAAGACAAGACGAAGGCCCAAGGGAAACAAACAGATCACAACAAAGACATTGAGAACATCCCAACCCATCCCAACAATCACCCCCTTAGGGTTCAATTAACATAAAAACGCAACTGAAAGAGAACCGATCAATTGAAGCAGTTGATCTCATATCAAGACTTTCCTGAAGCTTGGATTTGATGTCTTAGAAGATGATGGATTTGATGGATTCCTTTGACTTAGAGTTCATGGAGAATATTCTCCTATTCCTCTCCCCCTAAACATGGTAGATAGTCCCTTTAAAAAATAACTTTCCAATGTCTTGGTTCATACCTCTTCTGGTACAAGTTTGGGCCACCCATTCAGCCTCTCTTTTGAGGTTAACATAGATTTTATGGTTGGGATAGCATCTTCCCACACACCTCTTCCAAATGAATCTAGAAAATTCACATTTAAAAAAATTATGCTCCACTGGACCAGCGGAATCACCACATCATAGATGAATTAATCTCCCTGATCCTAAGCTGATCATATGTCGCAAGAGAATTACACAAGGCTCTCCAACAAACAAATAAGTGTCCTGGGATATTGTTGGTATGCCAAATGGCTCTCCACCACATGACATTTGGACTTTTAACTCTGATTTCATTCCAAGCAATTGAAACTGATAAGTAGGTGGATCTATTACCTTTCCAAGAAGGATGATCTTCACGTTGAGAAGTGGTGATCACTCCATGCAAACCTGCCCATATCTATCCGCTATAATAGAGTTATTAGGTGCAGAAATCCATTCCCCGTTAACCCAAATATCACTAACCTTGGACAGCTTGTTGTATCCCAGCTGTTCAAATCCTTGGTCATCATATCTGTCCCATGGTACCCCCAATGGGTGCCATGGGTCCAACCACAAAAAGGTCTCTTAGCCCTAGGCAATTTGATAAATAATGAGATCTCTCATCATTTCTAACCCTCATCATAGATCTCTAAGCCCACAATGACATGGGAGTGATCTTAACAGTCCATATCGAATCTCTTTTGAGCCATTTATTTCTGATCCATTGCACCCAAAAGGTTTGCCTATGGGAGATGATATTCCATAAATTTTTCTTGAGAGTAGCCCGATTCATATCCTCAATCCTCCTTATTCCAACCCCTCCTTTAATTGGGTAACAAATTTTCTCCCAGCTTCTAATGTGAATAGTGCTTTTAGGGTCTAGACCAGACCAAAAGAAGTTGGCCAACATTGACTCAATCCTCCCAATAATCTTCTTAGGAAGACTAAACACTCCCGTCTAGTAGATTTGGAAGCTTTAGAGGACAGTGGTAATAAGCTGAATTCAGCTTGCATGGGAAAGCAATTTGCCCTTCCATCCATTAATTCTTTTCTTGATTTTTTCAACCAGAGGATAACAGTTTTTGACTGAAAGTCTAGAAGCAATAAGAGGGATATCTAAATACTTGATCGGCAGGAAAGCTTCAGTGAATCTGGTTCTGATGACTATGTCCCTTCTGGCAGCATGAGGGATTCTTCCCATAATGATAGAGGATTTGACATCGTTAATGTGAAGGCCCAAGACCACAGAAAAAGCTTCAATAGTATCCATCACACTTGAAACTCATTTTCTTGAACCTTTACAAAAATGAGAAAGATTGCATGGCCAAAGTGAATAAGTAAGATGAAAGGGGGTCACCTTGCCTAATACCCCTCCCTCCTTTGAAGTACCCTGCTGGAGAACCATTCACTAAAATGGAGAACATGGAGGTATGGATACAAGCTTGCATCATTGGGTTAGGAAATCCCATTTTTTTTAAGCACGACAATGAGGTATGATCTATTTAAGGAATCATAAGCTTTATACAAGTCAATTTTAAGAACTACAATTGGGGAGCATGCTTTACCATCCATATCTCTCACAATTTCATGACAATTAGGATATTATCTACAATTGACCAGCCTCCAATGAAAGCAGATTGATTTGGAGCCACCAAAGACCCGATAACCAGCTGCAATCGGTTGGCTATGATTTTTGCCACAATTTTTTAGATGACAATGCACAAGGCAATAGGTCTGAAATCTCCAAACCCACCTAGGACTTTGCATTTTGGGATAAGGCATATGAAGGTAGAGTTACTCATCCTTGGCATGTACGGGTTTTGAAAGAATTTCATGACAGCTTTTAAGACATCCTTTCTCACAATCCCCTAAGCCTTTTTCAAAAAAATCTGCATTGAAGCCATTCGGACCTAGAGATTTGTTGTTCTTAAAAGCAAAGACGACTAATTTGACCTCCTCTTGAACAATAGAAGCAATCAAGATTTCCTTCATATGATCATCCAAGAGCTCAAGGATTTCAAGATTATTGAGATCCGAAAGGTTTTGAACTATACCACAGCCAAACAAGTCTGAAAATAAAAACTTTGCCTCCTCTTTAATAGAATTGGGATCATCCACCACTATCCCCTTGAAGTTTTGATTGAATCAATGAGGTGGTAGTTTTGTCTACTTTTGACCGAGTTGAAGAAAAATTTGGTGTTCTTGTCACCCAAATTAAGCCAGTCGATCCTAGATTTTTGCTACAACAAATTCTCTGTTAGGATTGGAAGCACACAAACGAGAAGAAAACACGAAGATTTAACATGGGTCAACACCCCATCATGGGATGCCTACATCCACTAGAGAAAAGAACCACTTCCTTCATTCCAAGAACAGTCTACAAATTCTCTACCTGACAGGCTTATCTCCTCTATTAGTCTTTTTAGGTTTTTTCACACAGAGATAATATATAAGCAAACCTCGAAACCCTAATCCCCACACAATTACCTATTATCCCGTACATATAATAGACCTAAACCATAATACAAGTACAACCCCAGTAATCTTGTGGACCCCATAGAATACAAGATATCAAACTCAATAAATCTCCACCTGGCTTAGATTCTGTAAGCCACCTTGAAGAAGAACCCATTGATGTTAATTCTATAAATTCGTCTCTGCTAAATTGCTACACCAAAACCGGTATAGCCCACACCCCATCCAGGTGTCCTGTACAGTTTACTCCCATACAATGTGATGTGACTCCATCTCTCCCACTGCTGCAGCATCACCAAAAAGATCACTGTCATTCACAATATTTTTGCAACTCTAATTGCACCTAGAACTCAAGCCTCTCACCTTTGTACCTCCAGTGCAGACCTAGAGATCCGACTCCTTGTCCCAGTCCACCAATCCTCCTTTGCCTCACAATTCAGCATCAACTGACTATGATGCACACCGTGCTGGGATTCAAAACCGCCATTAGATCTGACACCCAATCCCACTAGGTCCACTATTGCCAAACTTGAGAGATCATTCTTCTAAGACTACCTGATAAACCCCCACATGTGATAATGCCTTGGGCCCTTCTACCACATGTGATAACAATTGCACAACACCTAATCGGCATCTTGCTATCACTTGGTCCTCGACCTCACGACAAGGTTCTCCTAGCACCATGATCTGGTTTGCACCAACCCTGGCAGACCCTTGTGCCACATGTGATATTAATGCCAACCCCGAACTAGGCATACCCAATTCTGTACCATCACTTGCCAGGAAAGTGCCATCAACCCGATCAGAGTTGCTAACTGATCGATCCCTCACCATCCCCACTGTCATCTGTGAGGTACCATCTAGAAAAGATTGCATAGTTGCAATTCCATTACAACCTCCAATAGGAACACCAGCCATGTGTTCTTCATTTAGAAATTCTAAGAAAGGACATAAATCCATCCCACGATTCCTTACTAAACTTGAATCACCTCCACCGACTAAAACATGCAGCCAGTACCCAAAGACGTCCCCTGCCCCTAATGATTGGAGTCTCCCTCCAGTGGAACTTGACTCATCACTAACCTCATCAGAACCACCAACGTTGACCGTGGGAGATCTGTTCCAACCCTGTTTCTTCCTCAACCACATGTAATATCGCATGTGTTGCTCCAAACAGAAGAACGTCTAATGGCCCTGACTTACTGTTTTGCTTCCCTGCCGATGGTAGAGACACTCCCCATTGGACCTGTCGATCTGCATGGCCCCTTACTACCTTCACCGACGATTCCAAACCAGAAAGTCGAACTGCCATTCCTCTCTGTAACAGCCCCGTTTCGGTGATGGCTTCTGCAGCATTTTCCATCACCTTTTCTGGCCCCCATTGTGTAGCCACTCGTCGCCTAGCAATAGAGCCTTCTTCCGCAGATCCCAGACTCCTCTGCAGTCGCCATTAAAGCACTCACTATGGTCGCCATCAAAACCAGATGATTCCCCTATTGCCGCCACTAAACCACCTGCGTTTCCAATCAAAGGTATTACCGGCCTCAGATCGGACCCCATCCCAGCTGTCGAGAGACCCTCTGTACCGTTGCTCAGTTCCCTGCACCCCTCATACAACTTCATCAGTTATGGATCTGAGATCCAACCTTGCTGCAGAACCACCGCACGATCTGACAGTCTCCATTCCCGGCTCTGGCTAGTTGCCACTACCTGCTTTGCCATCGTCATCGCCTCTGCTCCATCAAGATCGAGGGATCTCTTCGCTGCAGCTGGAGCAACTCTCACATGCGATATCGCATGTATCCCTCCAAGCATTGATCCCCCTAGTTTGTGTTTTTGATCCACTCTGTCGAAAGCACCACAGACGCGCCTGCAGCTTCATTCACCGATTTCACAGAAGTTTTCAGTCGCTGAACCACATGCGATAACATCTCATTCATCACCGTCGATCGCCCTTCTGCAACTAGATCATTAGACATCCATCCATCTACAGGAAAAACATTGCCAGGCCGCAACATGCAAACTTGCCTCTGCAACGGCTGAGAAATAGTCACCGCATTTATACCATTCCGATTTCGTACTCCCACCGCCAACTGGCCCATACCACCGACATTAAACACCAACGTCATTGTCACCTGATCTCCTGGCCGATCCGTTGTCTAGCTTCTATATCTCATTACCTCTGTTGGTTTCCATCCCAAGCTGGAGGTAGAAAACCTAACAGCATTAACCACTACAGGGTTGACCATAACCCTAACTTCCACCAATAACGTACCAGCACCAGATGGCCGTGAATACGACCCTCGTTGACGACACCTTTCGCAGATTCAACGTTGCCAAAGTCCCACCATGATTCTCCCTCGCAGCCGTGACTGAATCAGTCATGCTTACGGAAACCCTACTCATGGTTCTTTTTTTCTTCTTCTTCATACCTTCGATGCACCTCCCACCTTCTCTCAGATCAGTGATCGATTAGCTGAACCTTGGCTCTGATACTACTTATTATGAAAAACACAAGACTTTTCCCTCCTGTATGCAAACCAATGGAAAACACAACCATAAATATACATACAGAGATACAGCAGCGAAAATAAATAAAGACAATCAAACCACAACATACATACTAATTTTTATGTGGAAAACCCTATCAAGGTGAAAGGGGAAAAACCACGAGACCTAGTTTAGGAAAAAATCCACTATGATAATAATGGGTACACAATACAATCCTCTCTACTCATAACTAGAGGCTTCCAATCTCTATGAAAAATAACCCACACTTAGGTAATACAATAACTCACTAAAAGAATAGGTAGTAAAAAAAAAAGTACAAGAATACTCTCATCTTGATGCTGAAGTATAATACATAGGAAGAACTGTCAATTTTCCTTCTTCCCTGAATAGAAGAACGCCATCACGCCGCACGTACAAGGCACAAAAAATAAGTGTCTACTTCTCCACTGGAGGAATGAAGAAAAACAAATTATTTTTTACATTATTTTTCTTCCACTCAAAGTCGTGGATTTCTTCGGGCTTTGGTTTTCTCTGGCTCTCTGGATTTCTTTCTGTCTCAGGAATTCACGCCAATCTACTATTACCGCCTTTACAAAGGTCTTTTATAGAATACAAGATAAGAGAGAGGGCTGAGAGTGAGGCAGTTTATCTCAAAACTGACTCATATTTCCTTTGAGATTTCCTTCCAAAGAAGGAAATATGTATGGGTCCCTCCACCCACGTGGGTGAGGAGGAGACCCAACCCTCTCCTCTCTCTCTTAGCTACTTGTTCTAATCTTCTTGTAGCTTCTTTTTCCTCTTTTGCCAACAAAAGATTGTTCGGGTCCTTATCCAACTCCCTCTGGATACTCTGGAGGCAATCCTCTGCTTCTCTCGTCCCATAGTGAACTTCCCCGAAAGATTTCTTATTCCAATCTCTAAGATAACTTTTGACATTTTTAAGCTTAGCTGCCACAGCCACAAGCGGGTGAAAATTTTGAGCAATAGGCTCAACCACTAATGGGAAGAAATCCTTGTGAACAATCTCCCCAACAGTTAAAGTACCTGAAAAGGTTTGGGGCCAAAGTCCTTAGCATCCTCCAATTTCATGATAATTGGACTATGATCCAAGATGCTAGCAGGCATGAAATTTGCATCAGCCCCAAGAAATTCCACTAACCATTTTGGGTTAACCAACGCACGGTCCAATTTGCATGAGATTCTACTCGGCCCAACCTATTTATTAGACCAAGAGAAAAACTGCCCCTTCCATCTTAAATCCATCAAGCCACTCATATCAATACAGAAATTAAATTCCTCAGAATTCTTAGTATTGGTGGGTCTACCTCCAACATTTTCCCCTTCAAATTTGACGATGTTGAAATCTCCAACCACAACCCACGGTTCTTGATGCCCACTTGCAATTCTCAAAATATCATTCCATAAGAAGTTTTTAGTTGTTGCATGATTAGCCGCATAGATGGCAGAGCAAAGGAACTTTCTGTTTTGATTATTAACTGAGATTTAATAATGAATCACTTGGGAAGAAGATTCTAACACAACCACCGAAAAGATATTGGGATCCCAGCACAACACAATTCTAGCAACACCCAACATCTACCTATTATGTACAACAATCCAATTCTCAACTATAGACTTACAAAGATGCCCCACCTTATCAGCTTGAACATTCGATTCAATCAGGATGTAGATACCTAACTTTTCCTTTAAGATAAATTTTTTTTATTTCCCTTTTCTTCCTAGGCTCATTTCGCCCTCTAATGTTTCAGCACATCAATTTCATCTATGCTTCTGGCAGAGAGTTTATTTTCTCTCTATTTCTTTCCTCCCATCTTCTCTCTTGGCTTTCTTCATTGCTTAGTTGTAATTCATCCAGTAATTCCTTATTTATTGAGTACCATTCATCACCTATAGGTGATTTTGGATCCATTTCCCCACAGTCATCTACCAAATCCTCAGACAATAGATCAGCAAAGTGGGATCTACATGCATCACAGATGAGCTAGACATCGGGATTGGGTAAGTGAATGAATGTTTAGCAAGTTAAAGGAACTTCTTTTTTTAACTCAAAGGGATGGCATAGGGTGAAGGCTGAGCATATTTTGGTTCCGTGTTAAGGGGGTACTATAGGCCAACTGAGGGGATTGGATGAAATTAATAGAGGGGGGCCTATTTTTTTTTTCCAAGAAATCACGACCATGGTTTTATTGGTTGGAGGGGTTAGGTTGGTAGATTTGTAGGGATACTCATTTGCGGCAGAGGGAGGTGAGATCGTAGGAAGGTGGGTGGTAGTGATAAGGTTGTCAGGAGGGGAAATTGCATCAAACTGATTGGAAGTTTGAGGCGGTAGGAAAGAAAGGTCTGAAAAATAGGTTTGTTTTAGGTTGACATGCACAGAGGAGTGGTGACTAGGGTTAGGGGGTTGACACATGTTCTTGGAAATCGACACGTCAAAAGGGTTTGTCAATGGTTTGGTGGGAATAGCTTGAGAGGACTGACCCGAATGTTTTCTCCCAGAGGTGGGTATCCGATTGTCCATATGACCCAATGGAGGGTTCTTCCTCACCCAAGAAGGGTTTCCCACAGTTTTCGATCTGAACCCAGTATTGGCATCATCCTGAGTCACCGAGTCTTTCTCTTTTCTAGTAACCACATCTTCTTCAACTTTTTCCACATCAAACAAATTCTCATCTTCAGTAGGCCGACTTTGTAAGACCCGCACCTAAAATTTTGATCCTAATTTGAAATTTTGACTTGTAACAGGTCTTACCACGACAAACGGTTCAAACCAAGGTAGACTAGACCAATGAAACCCAAAGAAGGTAACCTAGTTGAACCCTGGTATCAAAAATTAAACAATATTAATTTTATTTGAGGTCCGGCATGACACTACCAAGGTGCGATCGATCATGTGTCGTACCCCAGTGCCGCACCATCTAGACGAGACTGGGTTATAACCTAGCCTGGTTATGAACCCGTGGGTTGCCTGGTCCGTAATCTGGACTACTCTTACACCCATACGAATAATGTCCAGGTTCATGATTTGTTTGAATTGAGAAGATAGGAGGGAATCCTCCAGTCTACCAAGATTGGAGCCCCTAAATCACTCCAACGTAATTGGAATGGGTTTAGTCTATTCCTCCCATCTTAATCTCTCATTCTATTTTATAAAATCGTGAGAAATAAAGAGAGAGAGGGATATGCTACTGAAGAAGGGAGAAGAGAAAGGGAGCTAGAAGGAGGAGGAGACTCCACCATGTGGGGAAAGCTTGGTACCTTCATCGATTGAGAACCACTTGGTATCCATTCCTTGTTCCCTTAATTTTCCTACTGCAACTCTTTTACTCTAATGAAATCATGGATGGAGGATTAACTAAAACTTCAAGGCTATGATCTCTTTTTCTTCATCCCTGATGTACACCCAACAACCTATTAGTGTGTGTGGATCAGATTTGAGAATAACCAAAACCTGGATAATGAGGAAGGATAAATGAGATTGATAGAAGAATAATCTAAATAACTTGTTTACAATATACATATTAAGTAATCCCTTTGATTACCAAGCTCTTGGACCAGATTGGAAGTTGGATCTGAATCAATGATGAACTAGGATCCTAGGGATCATAGAAAATGGATGTAAATGGACTAATGGTCAGATCCAAGTATCCAAACCTTGATGATAGATCTAAATGGATTATTTATGGACTAAAACCCAAGAATTTTCCTTCCTAATATTGCTGGAATTGAATCTAAGATATTTAAATCAGATCCAGCAATATCAGTAAACTAGGATACTGAATCTATGCCAATACCTCGAGTTATAACGGGATTTTTGAACCCAAACTTGTTATTTAGGCTTAAAAAAATCCAAGAAGATCATTGTGTGAAAATCAATAGGTTCTGACCACATTTTGATGTGCGGTAGATAGCACGTGCCGCACACTTGTAGTCAAGACCGTGCGGTCGATGCCATGTGCCACACAGTGAAATGACCTCTATTGATGACCATTCTTGGACATCATCATTCTGGGATTTTTATGAACCTGCCTAGGTGTTTATATTCCTTAGAAAGGTTGATGGAATCGGATCAGAGGTTTAAAACTAGATCCAGCAATATCGACTGATTGGAAAATGAAAACAATGTTAGTAACCTAGGCTAGGATGGGAATCTTGAACCCAAATCTTGAATCTAGTCTTAGAAAAATCCAAAGAATTTCCAAACTAGAAGCAATAGATTCTAACAAAGGATTGAAGTTTGCGGTCAATGGCATGAGCCACATGTCGGTGGCCTAGTACCGTGCGATCAATGCCACGTGCCACACAGCATTTTGGCCTCGGTTGCTACCCATCTTTGGACAACAGTTTGCTTAGATTTTTGTAAGCCTATATATATATAGTACGATAGTTGCTTTGATTATCTACGTAATTTGTTCGACCTTTATCAGGTTTAATAGTCCACTCGAAGTCAGCCATGTGGCTGCTCCTCCATGCCTGGCTCCGAACTCGCTACCAGGAAAAGGTCTTTTTGGATGATTGCTAGCACCCCCATCTCAAGGATGGGCTGCGAGCTTGATGTACCCAAACTCGCTGCTCCAGGAGCAACCAAGGGGAAATCAATTCATTTCTTAATATTATTAATCTTTCTCCTCAATCCAGTAGACTTGCGTAAAGATTTTTAAATTCCCATGTCAAATTAAACAGTCCCATTGGGGATGGAAAAGATAGAAGAGGAAGATACCAAATCTCAAGAAACTTTTAGCCACGGAAAATTAGTCATAGTTGAAGAAGAGGGTGAGAAATGACTTATAATAATCTAGACCAATCTCTACAACCACTCTTCTTTCATCTTCATCCTAGGCGGCTCTATCGGGTAAGGCGCTTGATGAGAGAACACCAACTCCAAGTAAAGCAGTAAGAAAACTGTTCTTTGCGGTAGGGATAGTTAGTAAGCGAGGCAGGTAAACGGTTCTGAGAGGGGCTACAGAAGTTTTTTAGTCCAGGAGTAAGAACCAATGACTCTCGCCGTATGAAAGCGATACTCTAACTACTGAGTCAAGTAGGTCAAGCTGAGTCAAGTAAGAGAAAATAGACCTATAAGAGAAAGCCACGCAACCAGAGTTCTTCGTGGGGCAGAGCTCTAAGAAAGAGAAAGCGTTATCACTATAATAAACCACTTTGCCTCAGTTGTATGTAAACCCTCCCCCCCCCCCTTTACCCCCACCCTCTAAAGTGTTAAAGAAGGGCTCTTTAGGGTCATATTTTCTTTCTATATGACATGACAAACAAATAGGAAGGGAAGGTTCTTTCATTGCATTGGTAGAAGTGTAACTAGAAAAAGAAAGACTCTCTCTATTACTTTAAGAATAGAATCGTTGGTTTGGCTGACGAACTATGTGGGAAAATGTTCGTCCGTCCAAGGGAAACTCCTCAAAACAAAAGGCCACTCGTCTCTAACCCTTTCAAAAACTGGTTTTTTGGTTTGTGAGAGCCACCTAGCTAGAAGTTCTCTATCTCGAAAGCCGCCCCCTAAGGAAGTAATCCATAGGGTTGGTGTGGCCGGCCCTAGTTGCCTTGATTCACACTAGTTGTTTCCAATGCTCAAATCTGGACCCGTGAATGAACAATACGTGTGAATGAAGAACAACATGAATGAGTTATGGGAATTGGTACTTCAGCACTGATATACATCTCCGCATCTTTAGAATCGGTACACCGGATTCTTTCAGGTCCTAATTTAGGCGGTGGGAAGTATTCCCGAGTGTATATCTAGGTGGGCCTAGCAATGGAGTTCCATAGTAAACAAAAAACCCGATTTCACCCCTATTTGAGTAAGGCCGACCAAGAGAAGCTTCTGTTGAACCCATAGATTACGGCCTTGAACCAGTCCCCACTTTATGTAATAGGGCAGCACCATGCTAGGCTTGACTTGAACCACCGGGCTTAGACCATGTCTCCCAAACAATCTCAGTACATGTGGCACAAGACGATTCCACATATCAAGGTCGGAATGGGATCGGGTGTTTTCACGTCTCACCGTGGTGCCCGGTTTGTTTTGATTTCCGATTGATGAACAAGAAGGAAACTTGGATTGGATTTTGTGACTCGCCCCCGGCTACCTGAAGAGCACCCTTCGCCCACCCGCCACCAGTGGAAGCAAGCTACCCCAGCATAGAAAACCAAAACTCGTTTAGGGTGGTTGTAGATCAGTGTTGACGTTTAGCGCGAAGAAAACTATAGGGTGGTCGTAGATCAAGGCTTCTGTTTTTGTCGCTTGAGTGCACTTTAACTTTTCAGCCTCCGCTAGCACGCTACGGCTTTTTTTAAGCCCGCTGAAAAATGGATGCGTGCTTCACGCACGGCTCACTTCACTTTTGTTGCTCCGCCCCTACTAGTAAAGGGTTTTTCACCGTAGCTTGCGGAAGAGGGCATTTCCATCGCGAAGGATTCAATCCAGCCATAGGTTCCCCTACGGCTACCTTGTTACGACTTTACCCCAGTTGAAGACCCCACCGTGGTATGCGCCAATAAGACCACCAAAAGCCTTTGTGGCACTAATGGTATTCACTAGGAATGGGTGATCATTGGTCCGTTGCTTCGGGCAAAACCAATTCCCAAGGTGTGACGGGCAGTGTGTACAAGGCCCGGGTAGGGATTCGATCCAGTCGTGCCTCCCCCTTCCTGCAACTACCTTCCTTGAAAACCTAGGCCGACTTACCTCATGTAGCTCGCCTTCCCCACCCTAGCCCTCATAATAATAATGATTATATTTATAAACCTTTGTCTAAAGCTTCGAATGAGATTGACCCCTCAAAAGAACCTCGAGAGAACCTGAAACCAGTACCACCCACGAATGATGAAGTTCGATAGGTTGACCTGGGAACGGAAGGCGACCCTAGCGCAATCTTCCTAAGTGCCAGTCTATCATCAGAGGAAGTTGAACAATACACGCCACAAGATTCTTTCGCGAAGCACTCTCTCAAACGTTTCCACTCCTGCCCCCACAAGCAATGAAGTTTCAAGATACCAGGCGACCAAGTGAATAGCCCCAAGCAAATCTTCTAGAGAGCGTACCCTTTGTTTCTACTCTTTCTCTTCTAAGAACAACTATAAAACGAAGATGTTCTTTTCTTGCTCTACTGGTTCAGGTTCTCAGCCTGGATTGTCACTTTCACCAGAGAAACCATTGACATTTAGTAAACCACTCAAAAAAATAAAATAAAAAGAAACTAAGTACATGCGTATACAATATCCAAATAAAGAGAACATTCAGGCTTTCAACTTCTTCTTCCATATATATTCATATATATATATGGAAGAAGAAGTGGAAAGCCTGACTTATTCTTTTTGATTCGACAACAAATACAAAACCCCTCGCAAACGAGGCCCTTGTTCTAAAAGGAACCTGTCTAAAGACCCCGTAAGCACCGTGGAACCAGAGATCTGCAGTTAGCATCTCGAAGGAGAGATGCTTTCTGGAAAGTAGGGAGCCGAGCCTCTCGGGTGTTCGAGTGCCTATCTGAACCTTGCGTCTCTCTCATATTATTTCATTTCGGGGATGAAGAAGATAATCACCCTCACCCCGCCCGCTATAAGCTTATCGATTCAACACGAAAACTCTTTGTTTTGGCATTCATTCCCCTTGCTTTGTGTTAATTCCCTGCCAAGCGCCCCTCTTGAACTCAGACGAAAACTGGTCCTAATTTGACTCCTCTTACAAAGAAAGGCTACAGAAGCACCTGAATTGCTAGTATAGCCTAGAGTCAACTACTAAAAATCAGATGTAGTCCCACGGAGGACCCTCTTGGGTGAGATTGAGCTACGATCTTTCTTCCACCAAAAGCCTTTGTACTCAATTCGCATAAAGGGAGGGCGCCATAACTCGTCCTAGACTCGATCGATTCTGTCCTTTTTGATACACCCTTCGTGGTGGTTTCCCCTATTTATTGATAATTGCATACTAAAATTTTCCCTACTAACGTGATTCTAGCTGAGAGCTACCGATCTTTGACTAAGCGCATGGATGAAGCTATGGTCTTAGCCTCGGCTATAGATGAATCAATTAGTGGCTTATAAGGGAGAAGTGACTCATAGACTTCCCAGCTTCACTCTTTTCAAGAAGATGCGTTAATATATATATATATATATATATCATTGTGATTGTAACCTATAATAGTTATTTTATTGTTTGTTGTTTTTGGTTCCTTGTGTCTGAAACACCTAGGCAGCAAGTATGGAATGATCATAGAGGTTAGCTAAGCCCTTGGAAAATCCAAATAAGACATTAGGATGCCATGAACAAAGTTTAGAGACCAATAACAAGGTAAATAATTAATATTTATTATTAATGCTATGACAGGTACAGCAGAACTCTAAGAGAGCTACTTTGGATTCATATTCTCTTTTATCTTTGCTGCTGCTATCTCAGGTAAGGGAATTAGACCTTTGTCTAGTAGAATAGATTCTATTTGATCATGTGAGTGATTCTATGCAATTGATAACATGCCTTGTGTGATAACATATCATCTAATGAACTGTTTATTTGCTCATGCATGTGCATCCTTGAACTTGGGGTCAGCAGTGCCGGTAAGGATTGAAGGGCGGGTAGAATGGGACCTGCTACATTTCCATAAAAGTGACTGACCCAAGCTTGATTCATGATGTCTGGTTAAGTCTATAAGGAGGAAGGTAGGTGGAATGGGATGCTTACACCACTTCTTATAGGTGTTGCTTTGCAATGACCGTATATAACCTAGCCAAGTCACGATGCCCTAGGTAGAAGGACGGAGGGGGTTGGAAGCTTGGCGACGTTACGATCCAGTAATTTGGTTAATAAGAGAATATGATTAGTTGCATATTAAATTACCCTAATAATTGTACCCCTAGCCATTAGGGGATTATGTAGTGGCATGGGTCCAATAAAGTGTGATGTGAATATTGCGATGCTCCCCATGGCCGACATAATACTGGTGGGCGGGCGAGTGGACTAATGGGATTATCACCTCCTCAAGTGGCTGGCATAATACAGGCTTGGGATGAGTTGCGGGCAGGTGGCTGGCGTAATACAAGCATGTTTCGTAACGACGGACCCATATATGCAGTAATACTATATGCCGACTTTGAGGCCATATCATCTAATTGGGGAGACCCGTGCAATTAAAAACTCCGTGTGTGAGTTGTCTTGAGCTGGCACTTACAGTTACATACCAAACCGTAGTTTGTTAATTCATGTATTTTGTTTGCGCATGTTTAATTTCCTTGCTAAGCTCGTTGGTTGAGCTCACCCTTGTGTACACAAACTCTTTTAGATGTAGGTATAACTGATGCAGATTTCGGTGACGTGGACCCTAGTGATGAAGACGTTCATAACGGCATGTGCAAGTCTGACGAATGTGTCTATGGATAAACACATTAATCTTTTAATAAACTTGTTTATATATCAGTTTATTTCTTTTGGTTTTGGGGGCGTGTTGCTCGTATGAACAATTTATATTTGAAGACTTAATTCTACTTTTACCTATAATGGTTTGGAAATACATATTATATTTATCATTTGATTAATCAACTTCTATGGTTACAATTTATATTCCGCTATTCTCTAATTGAATAACTCTTTCCTTGTGGTGTGTTTAAATTTATTAATGCTCTATGTATATTTGGATGATTTAAATGATTAACGTACCACATTTCATGATCCTGGAAGGGGATTTTCAATGCCCTAAAATAGGATGTACAGATCTCATCCATTCCGTAGTATGGATATATCGGGAATGGGGTGTGACAGAAGTTGGTATCAGAGCACAAGTGTACTACATCAAAACTTAAACCATAACATAAATATATACTACCGTATACTAGAAACTGAAATTAGGAAGCATAAAACACATACTATTGGGGGGGGTAAGAACTAAAAATAAGCTACAAGACAAATAATAACAAAATAAAGCATAGTGTATCTGAACATGTAAACAAAAATAAAAACATTTGGAGAACTATGGTGAATAATGTAGTAAAGATGGGTTGGTATCCATAATTCGGATCCTCACCCATCAATATCAATCATAAACCCAAAGAAGTATAAAATGTATCCAGTGAGATATAACAGAGATAGACGAATGAGCATGAGATGATCTATGAATCTCCATGCTAAACCTCGATTGTCCTGGTGATCAAAACTATTCACAAAATAGGTGGCCTGAACTCTCGCCACTGACCGAAGCCACCATCCACTAGTGCTCTCACGTCTAGCTGATGCTGAAGTAGCCACGTCGTTAGGCATAGGCGCAATGAAACCCTCAATAACTAGCGCAGTTTGGGTGTAAGTGACCTCATGTCTGATAGCATCCAGTGAATCCTAGAACTGGATGAAACCTTGCTCAAGCCCCATGCTGGTAAGTTTCTGAAGCATGCACCGCTTGTGCACAGCTAAACTGGTCTGATATACCCATTACTGGTCATCCAAAGTAGTCACCAAGGAGCAAACATCACCCAACAACTCTCGTAACTCTGCCATCTCGATAATCGTACTCTGAGGAGTCATCGCTGCTAGTACCTCATCACTACCAACATCATGAGATGAACTCTCCTACTCATCAGTAGACACAGCCATGTCCTCTGCTACCAATCCAGAGGGAACATCCTCATCGGAATCCACTCGCATAGAGGAAGCATCTCCATTGTCACTAGGTACTATTGGCTCGTCATCAGAAGAAGAGGAAGATATGACCACCCTATGTTGAGCCCTCCTGGCACGCTGACGACGTCTAGGAATCCAACGAGATAGTGGACGCTGCTCTAGCTCCTCATCACTAAGCGCCACATCCTGAAGCTTGAGCTTGTGTAGCGTGTCCCAACCAAAATCTGTGTGCACCCTAGTCTTATCATCAATCTCCAAAAAAAGGTTGAACCCCATGTTAAAGAACAACTGGGTGAGCAACCGACCGTATTGAAGACTACTGGTCCATGTGTACAAAGCGGTATGTATCATAGTCCTCATGATCAGGTAAAGAAGGTATATCTGGTATTGGATAATGATGCAGTAAGCCACAAACTCATAGAAATGTACTATCACATCCCTATGTCTACCTCTGGGCACCAAGTTATGATGCGTGATGCAATTGTAAATCCTAGGCAAGGGATGACAGTGGCTCTTACACAAATCTGGACCCAACATCATCTGCTCTCGGATCTCTGCCAACTCCCACTCACCAACCACAGGGAATTTGGGCTCTACATAAACCCTCTCTCCCTCAGCAGAGATGCCCAAACTCTGTACCAAACTATCACTGGTAATGACAACTAAACGAGCTCTAACCCAACGGGAAATCTGTAGGGTAAAACCATCTGCATCATCCTCCATACCCTGATCCACTTGTAAGTTACAGTAAAAGCACTACACCATGTTTACCCGTGTGGGTAAGTGAAAGCTGATAGCTTACAGCCAACCCATCCCAGTAAATGCCTGTCGAACATTGAACCTGTTCAGTTCATCCACAATGACAAACCGTCCAGGTTCTACTAATCTATGCTCAAAGGCTAGCCAAGCTACAGTAGCCTTAGCTGATTTGAAATGAAAGGGATAATAGGCTAGAGGTGGATGTCCCTGCTGTCTGTCTGCTCCCACAGTAGAAGACTCAACCCCAAAAGAGCCAGGGATATCTCTAGCAGCCATGTAAGTAAGTGAAATGTTCAGACAATGGACACCTACACAAGAAAAGTAGGAATAATGGATTAGAAAATGAAGAATTGATATCAACCAACCAATGTACATGACAAGAGATCGAAATGATAATTTAAAGGATTGGAACCTATCTCAATTAACAAAACTCAGTTTTGGGAAATAGTCGAAATGGAGAAACTCTTGTATTCAATTAAGTGAGATTCAAAAGAGGTTCCAAGACATTCTAAACCTCAGTACAAATCCTAGGAAGTGAATTAAAGTGCTCATGGGATTGAAGAAATCATTAAACAACAAAACCCCAAATTTTGGTTTTGGAGAAAAATGGGAAAAATCCGATTTTGAATATGAGCAACACCATAGATCGATGAAAAAGAATCCAAACTAAAGGAAAACTATGGGAAACACTTTCTAACATGATATTATAGGAAAGCTCATTGTTTCAAGCTATTACATGGAGGAAACAAGAAGAAATTGACAAAAATCCAACCTAGGGTTCTCAAAAATAAAAATCAATATAAAGAACTTACCATAGCAAGGTGTGGTGGCGATTCCGAGGTGAAAGGAAGCAAGAAATCACCAAGGGAAGCCTTAAGAATCGAATTCAAGGCTGTGCACTATCCTCCAACCGCACTTAAGCTCTGCTACAATGGGAAATGAGATAAGAGTAACGCCCTTTTTAATTTAAATCAAGATGGTGATGTGTGGTTGATCACGTACCGCACGCCCTTCACTGAAGTAGAGATGCGGTCGATGATGTACCGCATGACCATTTTTCAGTCTGTTTCAATTATGTTAAATGTTTAATAGTTTGGTTCATCTGCAATAAGTTGGGAATTGTAGATTGAGTTGAAACATGATGTTCCACTTTGCAATGATGTAAATTTAAACATTCGCACCCAAGAAATGACTGACTGTCTACAAATTTTTAGGTTTAAGCAAGTTTTGATCATGGTTCCTAGTACAAGGCGAGGATGGCATGAACCAAATACAGTTGAGAATAATGCTCTGCTAGAAGGGGTGACTCAAGAACCAGTACCTCTACTTGGGATGCCCCAAGAACCTGTCCCGCTGCCACCATCGACGTTAACAGCAGCGGATCTCACTACAATCATGGGAAACTTTGGCCGTGACTTAAGCATCCAGCAACAATAGTTAATGATTGGACTTATAGCTATAATTCGTGGGGAAATAGTTCCACTGGGGGCACTAGCTCAGGCACCTCCGATCAACTCACACCTGTCCAAGTACCAATGCCCCCAAATGCCAACTAGATACCCACTCCTGCACCAGCAGCTGCAGCTCATGTGCACCCACTTATACCACCAATACCCACAGGGAATGTTCCAGTCATGCCACTAGTAATGTTACCTCTTATATTGACACCAATGGCAAAGTTAATGGAAGCCTTTCAGAAAATGAAGCCTCTTAAGTTCACTAGTGTAGGAAATGAGCCTTTGCGTCCTACCATATGGATGCATACCATTGAAATGACACTCTGAATGATGCCATGCACCGAAAAGCAAAAAATACTTTGTGCTACCTTTATGTTTGAGGATGAACCAGATAACTGGTGGGATTCCACAAGGCCTATCCTGGAGGCCAGATACAAAAATATCTCATGGGAATATTTCAAGGAGGCGTTCTTTGGTAATTATTTTCCCCAAAGTTACAGAGACCAAAAAGAAACCGAATATGTGACATTCAGCCAAGAACTAAGATCAGTCACCGAATATCAGAGAGACTTTGAATGGCTATATTACTTCGCCACACCAAGCATGCACACTGATGCACAAAAAGCGAAGAGGTTTGCTGACGGTCTTAGAGGAGGAATTTGAGCCATTGTCAAGGCTCAAAGTCAAACCACTTACGCCAGCATCGCTCAAACGGCTAAGGTTATGGAAAATAGCCAGCAGGATGGTTATCAAGCACATTGGAGAGATGGAGTGGCAACATTGGGTACCAAGAGAACAAGTACCTTCTCCAATAAACACAATGTCAAGAAGCCATTCCGAACCATAGCTGTGAACAAGTCGACCACCCAAGCTCCGACGAAGAAGTCTACTAAACCTGCTTTTCAGAGACAACACCTAGACTAGTAAGGTGCTACAATTGTCAACAAGAGGGACACATTTCTAGATACTCCCCTCACCTGCCGAAGCAAGGATTGCAACAAGGCAAGGTTTAAGCCACTATGGAGGAAGATGCTGAAATTTTTGGCAGTGTAGTTACAGGTATCTCTCTATTATTGTAGTTAAGCTATTATGTATGAATTGAGTATGTCCATGAAGTATCAATCAGATTAATAAGTACGTACCTTTAGGTACCATATCCATATCCAATCTACTAGCTCAAGTACTTTTCGACTGGGGAGCAACCCACTCCTTTGTGTCATCCTCATTTGTTGAGAATTTGGGAATGTCCCCACAGCATATGAAGTCTCGGCTAATAGTCAGCACGCCATTGGGACAGCAAGTAGAATTGAACTACTACCTCGGCCCTTGTAAAGTCCAAATTAGTGACAAGCAACTGGATGCAAACTTGATACTTCTAGACATGTCGGACTTTGACATAATTTTAGGGATGGATTGGCTAGCCACACATAAAGCCAGTATCTTCTGTGCCGAAAGAAAGGTTTCCTTCGAAACCTAGGAATCATCCACAACCAGCTCTAGCCGAAACAAGCGTAGCTACTCCGTTATCCGACTACCTATTTAGCCGTTACCCGTATCTTCTGACGAGCAAATAAACAACCTCCTATGAGCAGCTGACAACATGACCTACCTGCCCGTTCCTAGCTATGCTATCCCTTTCGTTCCGCACCTGACCTATTGGCCAGTAGCTGTCGCACCTCTGTCTCGTTACCTGATTAGCTTCGCTACCTTCTCACATGAGCGTTGCTTCATCCGTGGTGACAAGCCAATTGTGTTCATTGGAGACAAGCTAAAGAAGTAGAAGAAGTTATTCATTTTGGCCATGCAAACAAGTAAGTTGTTAAATCAAGGATGCACAACATACATTGCCTCAGTCCACCATAGAAACATCCAAATTAAAAGATCTATGGGTAGTAAATGAGTTTCCAGATGTATTTCCTGAGGATTTACCAGGTTGGTCACCTGACTGAGCAACAAAGTTTGTAATTGATTTGCTCCCAGGGTTAGCACCTGTATCTAAAGCCCCCTACAGAATGACACCTAAAGAGTTGAAAGAACTCAAAGTTCAACTATAGAAACTGCTCAATAAAGGCTTCATGAGGCCTAGCATTTCACCTTGGGGAGCACCAGTCTTGTTTTTTAAAAAGAAGGATAGAAGCGTCCTACTATTCATTGATTATCATGAACTAAATAAACTCATGATCAAGATTCGATTCCCTTTACCCAGGATCAATGATCTATTCGATCAACTGCAAGGAACATCAGTGTTCTCAAAGATTGACTTGAGGTCAGGTTACCACCAACTTGAGGTCAGGTTACCACCAACTAAGGATTAGAGAATCTGATATTCCAAAGACAACCTTTAGAACCAGATATAGTCATTATGAGTTTAGGGTTATGTATTTTGGGTTGACAAACACTCTGGCATTGTTCATGGAATTAATTAATAGGGTATTCCATGATTTCTTGGATCAGTTCGTCATAGTATTTATTGATGACATTCTTGTATATTTTCACTTTACTAAAGAACATGAAGAACATTTGAGGAAGGTTCTTCAGCGACTTAAAGAAGAAAGTTGTACACCAAATTCAAAAAGTATGAGTACTGGTTAAGGAAAGTGGCATTCCTCGGACACGTTATATTAGGGGAAGGTATAGCTGTAGACCCCAATAAAGTACAAGCCATGTTGGAGTGGGAAACCCTGAAACAATCATGAAAGTAAGGGGATTCTTAGGTCTTGCAGGGTATTATCGAAGATTCATTTAAGATTACTCACATATCACTGTGCCGCTTACCCCACTCATGAAGAAATGATAGAAGTTCGAATGGACAGCAAAGCGTAAAGCTAGTTTCCAAACCCTGAAGGAGAAGCTCATAACAGCCCCAATATTGATAGTGCTAGATGGAGATACCTGGTATACGGTGTACACCGATGCATCCAACATAGGACTAGGCTGTGTCCTAATGCAGCATGATTGAGTCATTGCCTATGCATCTTGACAATTGAAAGAACATGAGAAGAACTATCCCACTCACGATTTGAAATTCGTAGTAGTAGTCTACGCATTGAAGATATGGAGATATTATCTATTCGGTGCAGCCTTCAAGATTATATTAATTCACAAAAGTTTGATCTATTTATTCAAGCAAAAAGAGTTGAACATGAGGCAACGCCATTGGTTGGAACTTCTAAAGGATTACAAGCTGGACATACAGTATCACCCAAGAAAGGTAAATGTAGTAGCAGATGCCTTAAGTAGAAAAATTGTCAGCTCAAGGCTAGAAGAAATGCAAGAAGAAGAAAGTGACACATATATATCTGCTCATGTAGTAACTACTCAACCTCCACCCACATCTGGTAATGCAACTTCGAAAATATTGTTAGAAGAATTAGTCACATCAGTCTCCACACTTTTTAGTGCATTGAGCTTCGCACCCACCTTACTAGACCAAATAAAGGAAGCAATAGCAAAGGATACATACCTGGGGAAAATCATGATGGAATTGAAGGAGGGAAACAAATCCCAGATTTTGCCATAATTGACAACGGGTTACTTTATTTTTGAAAAAGGATATGTATTCCAAAGTGATGAAAACATCAAAGAAGCCATCATGGTGGAAGCACATATGACTCCTTATACCATACACCCCGGTAGTACAAAGATGTACCAAGACCTAAAACAAAATTTTTGATGTGAGAGGAATGAAAGCCAATGTGGACAAATTTGTCTATAAATGTCTGACCTGTCAATAGGTAAAAGCTGATCGCCAAAGACATGTAGGAAAGCTGCAACCATTACCAGTCCCTGAGTGGAAATGGGATCATGTAACTATAGACTTTGTCACATGTCTACCATTAACAGCTCGAGCTGTAGATATCGTTTGGGTAATCGTCGATCGATTCACGAAGTTTGCAAGGTTTATTGTTGTTCGCCCACAGTATTCAATGGATTGTTTAGCCAAACTATATGTCGACAACATTGTCCGACTGCATGGAGTACCGACGAGCATTGTATCAGATCAAGATCCACGATTCACTTCGCGCTTCTGGGAAGGATTACAAAGTGTGATGGGTACTGAACTAAAATTCAGTACAACTTATCATCCACAAATCGATAGCCAACTAAAAAGAATGATTCAAATATTGGAGGACATGCTCAGGGCATGCGTATTGGATTTTAAAACCAAGTGGGATGAGAATTTAGCACTTATGGAGTTTGCTTACAATAACAGCTACCAAGCCACGATTGGTATGGCTCCATATGAGGCATTATATGGAAGAAAGTATAGGACCCCATTATACTGGAACGAAGTTGGAGAAAGGAGAATTACAGGACCTAAAATTGTCCAAGAAACTTGTGAAAAGGTAGATCTGATACAGGCAAGACTCAAAGCAGCCCAGGCTCGGTAGAAAAGTTATGCTGATGTAAGATGAAAGGAATTGAAATTTTCTCTTAGTAACAAGGTGTTCTTAAAGATCTCTCCGTTCAGAGTTGTGAAGAGATTTGACAACAAAGGAAAGCTGAGTCCTTGATATGTTAGACCCTATGAAATCCTTAGAAGGAGTAGAAATGTAGCTTACCAATTGGCACTACCTCCAGTGCTATCAAGTGTCCACAAACTCCAGCCCCGACTACATCCCCCCTCAAACTCCATCTTTTCCATTGGCCAATGTTGCTTCACCAAGTAATCGCGGACGTGGCTTCACTAGATCCTTGCGCGGTCTCTTACCAGCCCCGACTGCATCTTCTTTTGGCCGGGGTCGAGGTCAATCATGGGGTCGTTCTTTCTCTCCAGAACTTCAACTCAGTGACACTCAACCTCGCCTAATTTGCCAGATTTGTCGTCGCCCTGGTCACTCTGCTTCCCGTTGTTTCTCAAGGTATGATGCTCAGTCTAGTGGTTCTTTTGCTTACAGCACTACAAGCACAACATCCAGCTTACCTGATATGTCCTGGTATCCAGACTCGAGTGAAAGGGGTCATTTAACTACTGATATGAACAATCTCCATTTCAATTCAGAGTACACTGGAACTGATCGTGTCAACATTGGCGACGGATCAGGTTTGGCTATCTCCAAAGTTGGCCATTCTATTTTCTCTTACAAGAATCAACCATTTTATTTCAAGGACATACTTTTGGTGCCTTCCATCACTAAAAATTTGCTATCAGTGAGCAAATTTACAAAGGATAATAATGCTTTCTTTAAATTTTGCCCATCTTGGTTTTATATTAAGGACCGACGCACAAAGGAGATTCTTCTTCAAGGCCAGAGTAGCAACGGCCTCTGTGCATTGCAGCTAGGTCATCTTTCTTCTTTCAATAAGGTCGCATGTCTTGCTGGTCGTGTTACTGCAGATTGTTGGCATAGACGTCTTGGCCATCCATCATCTCAGCTCACTAGTCAAGTCATCAACTTGAACTGGCTACCCACCTCTTGCCGCTCTCTTTCTAAGATTTGTGGCTCATGCCAACATGGAAAGCTTCATAGGTCACATGTCTTTCTGGTCATGTCACTGCAGATTGCTGGCATAGACGTCTTGGCCATCCATTGTCTCGGCTCACTAGTCAAGTCATCAACTTGAACCGGCTACCCACCTCTTGCCGCTCTCTTTCTAAGATTTGTGGCTCATGCCAACATGGAAAGCTTCATAGGTTTCCATTACCATCATCTTTGTCAACCTCATTTGGTCCTCTGGATCTTATCCATTCTGATTTGTGGGGTCCGGCACCTCTTTTGTCTAGTTGTGTACATCGGTACTACATTTCATTTATTGATGATTATAGCAAATTTACTTGGTTATTTTTGCTTTCGACAACAGATGCTGCTTTGCCAACTTTTTAAATGTTTAAGAATCATGTTGAACGCCTACTTGATAGGAAAATTAAATCATTACAAACTGACTAGGAAGGCAAATTTTGAAGTATTTCCCATGCCCTACATAATTTCAGAATTGTTCATCGGGTATCCTACCCTCACATTCATGAGCAGAATGGTGCCGCTGAGAGAAAGCACCATCATATAGTAGATACAGGTCTTTCTATTATGGCTCATAGCTCACTACCCACGCGGTTTTGGGGAACCATCTTTGAATCCTCACTATTTTTTATCAATCGCTTATCATCAACTACCTGGTCTCAATTAGGGAGATACCTTTAGCCCAGTGATCAAGCCCACTATTGTTCGCACCATTCTCGCATTGGCCACATCCAATGGATGGCCGATCTGCCAAATGGATGTCAGCAATGCATTTTTGCATGGGTATCTCAGTAAAGATGTGTATATGGCTCAACCTCCAGGATACACCCATCCTAATTTTCCCCATCATGTCTACAAACTCAAAAAGGCTCTCTATGGATTGAAGCAAGCACAACGTGCGTGGTACTCTCGACTCAACAATCTGTTACTATCTCTTGGCTTTCAGCACTCCAAGGCTGACACATCCTTATTTGTGCATCGTCATCAAGGAAATATAATTTTAATACTCATTTATGTGGATGATATTCTCATTATTTCCAACAAAATGGTTCTCATCAATAGTGTCCTCTCACCACTCAAGGGAACTTTTCCGGTCAAGGATATGGGTGCTTTCAGGTTCTTTTTGGGTCTTGAGGCCCATTATACTTCTACAGGCATGGTGCTCTCACAAAGAAAAAATATATCTGACTTGGTACGGCGTACCAATATGTTAGCTGCAAAGCCTGTGGCTATGCCTATTGCTACCTCTCCTACTCTTTCAAAAGTTGGTGGTGACCCTATCACCGACATCACAGAGTATCGTAGTGTCGTTGGTGCCCTTCAGTAACTGACCTTCACTCGACCTGATATTTCATTTGCCGTCAATAAAGTTTGCTAGTTTCTCCATTCTCCAACCACGTTACATTGGACTGTTGTCAAGCGTATCCTTCGATATATCAAAGGTACAATTGATCATGGGTTACATTTTCAATGATGTCCACGTGGTACGATTTCTGCTTTCTCCGATGCTGATTGGGTGGGGTGCCCTGATGAAAGACACTCCACTGATGGCTTCTCTATCTTCCTTGGCAGAAATTTAATATCCTGGAGTTCTTAGAAATAGCCGACTATAGCCCATTCTAGCACTGAGGCATAATACAAGGCGTGCTGCTCTGGCCTTGAAGAAGAATCTCCTTTGTGCGTCGGTCCTTAATATAAAACCAAGAGGGGTGAAATTCAAAGAAAACATTATTATCCTTTGTAAATTTGCTCACTGATAGCAGATTTTTAGTGATGGAAGGCACTAAAAGTATGTCCTTAAAATAAAATGGTCGATTCTTGTAAGAGAAAATAGAATGGCCAACTTTGGAGATTGGAAAACCTGATCCGTCGCCAATGCTAACACGATCAGTTCCAGTGTACTCTGAATTGATATGGATATTGTTCATATCAGTAGTTAAATGATCACTTGCACCCGAGTCTGGATACCAGGACATATCAGGTAAGCTGGATGTTGTGCTTGTAATGCTGTAAGCAAAAGGACCATTGGACTGAGCATCATACCTTGTGAAACAACGGGAAGCAGAGTGACTAGGGCGATGACAAATCTAGCAAATTAGGCGAGGCCGGGTGTCATTGAATTGAAGTTCTGGAGAGAAAGAACGACCCCGTGGTCGACCTCGACCCCGGCCAAAAGAAGATGCAGTCGGGGCTGGTTAGAGACCGTGAGAGGATCTAGTGAAGCCACGTCCGCGATTGCCTCGTGAAGCAACATTGGCCGACAGGAAAGCTGGAGTAGAAGTGGAGTGGCAAGAATCCAACCATGATTCTTGCTGCAATAAGTGGCCATGAAGCTCATCCAATGTGATGGTGTCCGATCGAGTGGTCACAACAGTAATGAGAGGACCATATTCAGGTCCCAATCCATTTAGAACATAGCCAAGGACTTCGGCATCACCAAGAGGTTGGCCAGTAGAAGCCAAGGAATTAGTACAAGCTTTAATTTTTTGTAAGTAATCAGCAATGGAAAGAGAACCTTTTTGGATTGCAGTAAGTTGCAAACGAGTTTGTATCGCACGAGCTTTGGATTGAGAAGCAAACATAACTTCAAGAGCAGACCATACCTGCTGAGACGTGTTCAGCCCAACAACATGAGCCAAGATTGGTTCTGTAAGGGATGAGAGGATCTAGCTTAATAAAAGCTGATCTTGTTTGAACCATGAGCTGTAGTGAGGATTAGGAGAAGGAGGAGTAGCAGAAAATGATGAGGTCGAAACTTCAAACTGTGGTGGAGCAGATCGGCTACCATTGACAAAGCCTTCTAGATCATAAGAGTGTAGGATAGGGAGAAATTACTAACGCCACAGTGGGTAATTCTCTCCGGTAAGTTTTAGAGAGATGAAATTGTGGAGGTTAGGGGTGGAAGGAAGAGAGGTAGTAATATCTGAACCAAACATTTTGAATGTAGCAGAGGATCGAAAAAAAAGAAGGAAGGGAGAGAGCTCCTTATGGCTCTAATACCATGTTAATGTTATAAGAGGAATGTTGCAAATGAAAGTTTTTCTCCTGTATTTTCTCATTGAATATTGTACATATATATAACAGTTGTGAAAGGCAAAAAACTGATTGGTGTAAAACTAACTGGTAACTAACTGGTATGGACACTACACGATGATGTAGTGGGTTGAGGTAGATTAACTAAGAGTTATTGGTGTTAGTTGAGAGTCCATGATCCTTTGATTGTGGTAAGTGATTAGAGTGGGCAACTGATCCACGATTTTCATGGCATGACTCGTTAACATCCCCCCTCAAAATCAGTGTGGTATGCCACACGTTGAATTTGTCGTGCATCCAATAAAATCTCGAAGATGGCAAAGGCTTCGTGAGTGAGTCAGCCAATTGATCTTGAGAAGAGATATATCGGACTTGGAGAGCTTTACGTTGAACCAGATTACGAACAAAATGAAAATCAATTTCAATGTGTTTTGTCCTTGCGTGAAAAACTGGATTGGAACTGAGATAAGTAGCGCCGATGTTGTCACACTACAGTATCGGTGGTACGGAAACTGTAAACCCGATGTTGTGGAGAAGATATTGTAGCCAACAAACCTCAGCAGCAGCACTAAACAACGCCTTGTATTCTACCTCAGTGCTGGAACGGCCTACAGTTGGCTGTTTCCAAGAACTCCAGGATATTAAATTGATGCCAAGGAAGATAGAGAAGCCACCAGTGGAGCGTCTATCATCAGGGCACCCCACCCAATCAGCATTGAAGAAAGCAGAAATCGTACCACATGGACATCATTGAAAATGTAACCCATGATCAATTGTACCTTTGATATATCGAAGGATACGCTTGACAGCAGTCCAATGTAACATAGTCAGAGAATGGAGAAACTGACAAACTTTATTGATGGCAAATGAAATATCAGGTCGAGTGAAGGTCAGATACTGAAAGGCACCAACGACATTATGATACTCTGTGATGTCGGTGATAGGGTCACCACCAACCTTTGAAAGAGTAGGAGAGGTAGCCATAGGTGTAGCCACAGGCTTTGCAGCTAACATATTTTTACGCCGTAACAAGTCAGATATATATTTTCTTTGTGAGAGCACCATGCCTGTAGAAGTTTAATGGGCCTCAAGACCCAAAAAGAACCTAAAAGCACCCACATCCTTGACCAAAAAAGTTTCCTTGAGGGGTGAGAGGACACTATTGATGAGAACCATTTTGTTGGAAATAATGAGAATATCATCCACATAAATGAGTATTAAAATTATATTGCCTTGATGACGATGCACAAATAAGGATGTGTCAGCCTTGGAGTGCTGAAAGCCAAGAGATAGTAACAGATTGCTGAGTCGAGAGTACCATGCACGTGGTGCTTGCTTCAATCCATAGAGAGCCTTTTTGATTTTGCAGACATGATGGGGAAATTAGGATGGGTGTATCCTGGAGGTGGAGCCATATACACATCTTCACTGAGATACCCATGCAAAAATGCATTGCTAACGTCAATTTGGCGGATCGGCCTTCCATTGGATGTGGCCAATGAGAGAATGGTGCGAACAGTAGTGGGCTTGATCATTGGGCTATAGGTATCGCCATAATCGAGACCAGGTTGTTGATGGTAACCCTTGGCCACTAATCGTGCCTTGTATCGATCAATTGTGCCATTGGAATTTTATTTGACACGGAACACCCATTTACACCCAATAAGATTTTGACTAGGAGATCTTGGAACCAAGTCCCAAGTGCCATTGCTTAGCAAGGCATGAAACTCGTCAGACATGGCAGACATGGCCAATTCCAATGTCCTTGATAAGTTAGACCCTATGAAATCCTTAGAAGGAGTAGAAATGTAGCTTACCAATTGGCACTACCTCCAGCGCTATCAAGTGTCCACAATGTGTTCCATGTGTCCATGTTGAAGAAGTACATTAGTGATCCAGGACATGTGTTGACCACTAAGCCACCGCAACTGAAGGAGGATTTATCCTACAAAGTTGAACCTTCAAGAATTGTTGCTCAAAAAAGTACAAGAACTTAGAAACAAAAGCATTCCTTTTGTTAAGGTGATGTGGAAGAGCCATAATGAGGAAGAAGCCTCTTGGGAGAAAAAAGATGAGATGCGGGAGCGGTATCCACATTTGTTTAATAATGAAGGTATGTTAAATTTCGAGGATGAAATTTTTGTAAGGGGGTGGAGTTGTAAGACCTGCACCTAAAATTTCAGTCCTAATTTGAAATTTTGACTTGTAACAAGTCTTACCAAGACAAACGGTTCAAACCAAGGTGGATTAGACCAATTAAATCCAACAAACATAACCTAGTTGAACCTTGATATTAAAAATTAAACAATATTAATTTTATTTGAGGTCCAATACAACATCACCAAGGTGCAGTCAATCATGTGCCGCACCCTAGTGCCTCAATATCTGGACAAGACTGGGTTTGAACCCAGCCTAGTTATGAATACGTGGGTTGCTTAGTCTATAATCTAGCTACTCCTACACCCATACGAATAAGTGTCCAGGATCATGATTTGTTTGAATTGATAAGATAGGTGGGAATCCTCCAATCTATCAAGATTCGAGTCTCCAAATCACTCCAACGTGATTGGAATGCATTTAATCTATCCCTCCCATCTCAATCTCTCATTCCATTCTTTACAACCGTGAGAAAGAAAGAAAGAGAGTGAGACACTGCAGAGGAAGGGACAAAAGAAAGGGAGCTAGAAGGAGGAGACTCCGCTGCGTGGGGAAAGCTTGGTACCGTCATCAATTGAGAACCACTACGGTATCCATTCCTTGTTCCCTTTCTGGGACTCTTTCACTCTAATGAAACCATGGATGGAGGATTAATTAAAACTCCATGGCTATGATATCTTTTTCTTTATCCCTGATGTATACCCAATTACCTATTAGTGTGTGTAGATCAGATTTGAGAAGAACCAGAACCTGGATAATGAGGAAGGATGAATGTGAATGATAGATGAATAATCTAAATATCCTATTTATATTATACATCTTAAGTAATCCCTTTGATTACCAAGCTCTTGGACTAGATTGGAAGTTGGATCTGAATCAGTGATGAACTGGGATTCTAGGGATCATAGAAAATGGATATAAATGGACTAATGGTCGGATCCAAGTGTCCAAACCTTGATGATAGATCTAGATGGATTATTTATGGACTAGAACCCAAGGATTTTTCTTCTTGGTATAGCTGGAATCGAATCTAAGATATTGAAATCAACTCCAACAATATCGGTAAACTAGGATACTGAATCTATGCCAATACCTCGAGTTATAATGGAATTTTTTAACCCAAACTTGTTATTTAGGCTTAGAAAAATTCAAGAAGATCACTGTGTGAAAATCAACAGGTTCTGACCACGTTTCAATGTGTGGTCGACGCCACGTGCCACGTGCCTGTGGTCAAGACAGTGCTGTCGATGCCATGCGCCACACTGTGAAATGACCTCTATTGATGACCATTCTTGGATATCATCATTCTGAGATTTTTATGAACCTGTCTAGGTGTTTATTTTCCTTAGAAGGGTTACTGGAATCGGATCAAATGTTTAAAATCAGATCCAGCAATATCGACTGACTGGAAATGAAAATGATGTCAGTAACCTATGCTAGGATGGGAATCTCGAACCCAAATCTTGAATCTAGTCATAGAAAAATACAATGAGAATTTTGAAACTGAAAACAGTCGATTCTGACCAAGGATTGACTTACAATTGATGGCACGAGCTGCACGTAAATGGCCTGGTATCGTACTATCGATGCCACGTGTCATACGACATTTTGGCCTCGATTATTGCCCATCGTTGGACAGTAGTTTGTTTAGATTTTTATGAGCCTGTCTACGTGCTCATATCCCTGGAGTATTATATATATATATATATATATATATATATATATATATATATATATATATATATATATATATATATATATATATATATATATAATTATAGCCTATAATAGTTATTTTAATGCTTGTTGTTCTTGGTTTCTTGTGTCTGAAACACTTGGGCAACAAGTGTGGAATGATCATAGAGGTTAACGAGGCCCTTGGAAAATGCAAATAAGACATTAGGATGCCATAAGCGAAGTTTGGAGACCAATAACCTGGCAATTAATTAATATTTATTATTAATGCTATGAAAGGTACAACAGAACTCTAGGAGAGCTACTTTAGATTTGTATTCTCTTTTATCTTTATTGCTGCTATCTCATGTAAGGGAATTAGACCTTTGTCTGGTAGAATAGATTATATTTGATCATGTGAGTGATGCTACGCGATTGATAACATGCCATGTGTGATAACATGTCATCCAATGAACTGTTTGTTTGCTCATGCATGTGCATCCTTGAACTTGGGGTCAACAGTGTCAATAAGGATTGGATGGCAGATGGAATGGGGCACCTACTACTTTTTCTCAAAAGCGATTGACCCATACTTGATTCGTGATGTCTGGTTAAGTCTATAAGGTGGAAGGTTGGTGGAATGTGATGTTTGCACCACTTCTTACAGGTGCTTCTTTGCAATGACCTTGTGTAACCTAGCTAAGTCACGACACCTTAGGTGGGAGGACGGATGGGGTTGGAAGATTGGCGACGTTATGGTCCAGTTTTTTGGTTAATAGGTGAACTTAGTTAGTTACATATTAAATTACCCTAATAACTGTACCCCTAGCTATTAGGGGGTTATGTAGTGGCATGGGTTTAATAAAGGGTGATGTGAACTTAGCTGTGATCCTCCCCATGGCTGGTGTAATACCTATAGGCGGGCGAGTCTACTACTGGGATCGTCACCTCCTCAAGTGGATGTGTAATACGAGCTTGGGATGAGTTTTGGGCAAATGGTTGGTGTAATACATGCTTGTTCTATAATGACGAACCCATATATGGGGTGATACTGTACGTCGACTTTGAGGTTGTATCATCTAATGGGGGGAGTCCCATGCAGTCAGAAACTCTATGTGTGGGTTGTCTTGAGCTGACACTTAAAGTTACATACTAGACCATAGTTGTTAATTCATGCATTTTGTTTACGCTTGTTTAATTTCCTTGCTAAGCTCAGTGGTTGAGCTTACCCTTGTGTACGAAAATTCCTTCAGATGCAGGTATTGTTGATGTGGATTTCGATGATGTGGACACTAGTAATGAAGAAGTTCATGACGAGATATGCGAGTTTGATGACTGTGTCCATGGATAAACACATTAATCATTTAATAAACTTGTTTATATATTAATTTATTTCTTTTGATTTTGAGGATGTATTGCCCGTATAAACAATTTATATTTGAAGACTTAATTATTCTACTTATACATACATTGGTTTAGGAATTGATATTATATTTATCATTTGATAAGTCAGCTTCTATGGTTACAATTTATATTCCGCTATGCTTTGGTTGAATAACTCTTTCTTTGCGGTGTGTTTAAATTTATTAATGCTATGTGTGTGTTTAGATGGTTTAAATGAATGGGCATACCACATTTTGTGATCCTAGAAGGGGATTTCTGATGACCTAAAATAGGATATGGAGATCTCGTCCATTCCATAGTACAGATACATCGGGAATGGGGTGTAATAGACTTGCTTTGGTGTTAACCTTTTTTTCTCTGTCTAAGGCCTTCTTGTATACACAGGTCGAGTCATCATGTCCAAAGATTTTACATTGGTGACCCAGGGGTGGCTTACAGTTATATTTTACTAGCTGAAGAAACAAGTTGCCTTCGTCATCCTCCACATGAATATTATCTTCAAGCATGTCTATACTTGAGAATTCAATACAAACACGAGCAAAGGCTCATCGAGTTTTTAAGGTGGTTGTTTGGTTAGTATAAAGAGGTTTACCGATGACGGAGCAAATGGCACTCAAAGAATCTTCTCCTCATTAAGTGTAACGATGGTGTCACACCCCAATTCTAATCGAACCAGAAGTGTGAATGAATCGTCATATGAACCAACAGTTCAAGCCAAGATCACATAGGACCTTGTCAACAATCAAACCATGCATTCCACATAATTAGAGATAATAAATAAATAGCAAAAACTTGTATTAATAATGAACTGAGTATCAAATGATAATTAATAAATAAATTGTTCATCTAGTGTTAACCAAAACATAGCTTAAATATCTATTACAATTCCAAACTCAAATATGAAAGTAAACTAAGCATAAACACTGTAAAGACATTCACATGATGAATCATGCATGTCCTCTACTGCTTGTACGTCCGCCACATGTCCATACGATGGTGCATTTATGTAGTCTTCGATAGTGTTATCTGCATCATCAAAAACTATAAAGAAAATAGTACTATGGGGTGAGCTCCCAACTTAGCTCAGTAAGAAAACAAAATAATACAACAAACATATGCATGATTTTATATTTATATCTTTAGTCTGGTTTAAGTTTGTAATGTGCTATGGTAAGGATAGGTAACCACCATATCTCCATACACAAGAGTGTGAGCACATCCAACGAAAAGGTACCTACCAACTCTGCTGTCACCCCATATCACTCACTGTAAAATAGAGATAGAGCTAGAGCCTAACTGATCACACACTGCCAGCACTCCCCCTGATACTCTATCTCATACCAGTACGTATGCCCCCTACTAGCGAGGGCTTGCAAACTGGGTTCATGACTAACCAATCCTAGATGTCAACAAGATGTATCCAAGGCCTCACCCTAGCATCCTTTAATACTATATATAGATAGAGCTAGGGTCCACTAGTAGAGCTACAGCCATACACAGCGATCACCCCCCCGATACCCTACAGTGTACTAAGTCTGCTAAGGTAACAGTGATACAACGGTGCTAGTGTGGTGAATGGTTTGATGCTACAACCTCTTCTCATTTAACACAATGACCATACACATACACATGCTTATCCCCTCATCATCATAATCATCATTGCATAAGAAAATAACAATAACATATGCATGAATAATAATAGCAATTATTAGATGACATGTTATACGCACAAACAATAGAACATAGTAACAGGTAATAAAACAAAAGTAAAGCAGAGTAGTTTATTACTAACCAATTAGTTTAGGTCTTGTCCTTACCTGTTGGATAATGTTGTCAATCATCACGACCTTGAATACAATTCAAGTTGATTACAATTCCTATAAGGATCAATTGGTACAAGTTAGGGTTCTGTTCCATCAGTTTATAGTGATCAAACTTATTGTCCAGTCTGGCACATAGCCCTTCCAGACATTGTCTAGTCGCATGACCGGTCTTGCATTGTCCGATCGATCAGCCATCCAGACAAGGTTTGTGACACTTCCTGAGAGTGTTCGATTACCTATCTGGTCTGACTTATTTGTTCGACTGGTCAACAGTACCGGATAACCTTCAGGCTGTCTCTCAGTCTATCTTCTCTCAGAGTTGACTCTTCAGCTCTTACTGGGATCCATCCTAAAATCATTCTATAGCCGTTAATTGCTAGGAGATTTATTATTCCTTGAAATCTTTAATTACTATAGTTTATTATGGGTTTATATGGAAGATCTTGTAATCGTAATCACTTTGTTGGGTTCCATCTACCAACATTGTGATTCATAACTCAAATCCCAATCCCGAGCATAATCTAACCTTCTATAGATTTAAAGGACTTACCGTGGGTTCCTCGATGTAGTAGGTTGGAAACTGATAAAAATTCTTCTCTGCAGAGCTTCTTTCCCTTTCTTTAAGCCTCCTTCTTCTCCAAGCCTTCTTCTTCCCTCTTCCTCTTAAATTCTAGGGTTTGAGAACGATCAAAAGAGTGGGAGAAAGTGAAGGGACGTCCTCTTTATAGAGGAAAAACTTCCATATAGAGTCCTCTCATAATTAGGAGAGTAGTTTTCCAAAATTAGGGAACTTTTCTATTCTCGGAGTCCATTCTGAAATTGACCGGTACCTTGACCAATCGCCTAATACACAAACAGGACAACTTGAGTTATCCAACTTCGAAAGGACAAATTCTATACCTAGCTTTGTGGTTCCTTCATCCGGTTGGTTCACTCGACCTAGTTATGATGGGACCTATCACGACACGGTTAGACATGGTTAGTAGAGTGCGGGTCTTATTACTCCTCTTTCGTAAAAAGAAATCTGGTCCTTAAAATTTAAACATACCTTCCGAGTTGAATAGGTGAGGGTACTATTTTCGCATAACATTTTCTTTTTCCCATGTCACTTATTTCATATCTTAGCTTCTCCAGGTTACTTTAACTTAATAGATATCCCAATTTCAAAGATGTTGTACCTTTTGACTGATGATCTCGGCTGGTATCACTTCAAAAGTTATCATCAATTAAATCTAGCAGATCAATAATCAATATGTATGATGGATCTCTGATGTACTTCTTCAGTCAGAATAGGTGAAATGCGTCATGTATGCTAGACATAGATGGTGGTAGCACGAGTTGATAAGCTACTTTTCCATGTCTCTCCAAGATCTCATATGGTCCATTATATCTGGGACGTAACTTCCCTTTCTTATCGAACCATTTCAGACCCCACCTAGGTGATATCTTCAGGAATACTTTGTCACCTATGGCGAACTCAAGGTTTCGACGCCTATTGTCTGCATAATGCTTCTAACAATCTTAAGCTATCTTGACCCTTTCTTTGATTTGATTTACCACTCGATAGGTCTCTTCAACAAACTCTGGCCCCACTATTCTTCGTTCACCAACCTCATTCCAAAACAGAGGTGTTCAACATTTTCTATCATACAATGCTTCATATGGTGACATCCATATGATAGCTTGGTAGCTGTTGTTGTAAGCAAACTTGATCAGTGGTAAACTTTCATCCCAAGCTCCTTTAAAATCAATGGCACATGCTCGGAGTATATTGTAAGACCCACACTCCACTAACTTGGTTTAACCGTGTCATGCCAGGTCTTCCCATCATCTCTGGACCAAGTGGACCGAGCATGTAAAGATAGATTACAAATCAGGTATAAAATTGACTCAACACCCAAAACTGTATACATATGGTCGCATACCTGGGTAGGTACGATCGACCATATGGTAAAAATGAAGATCACAAATCCAGGACCCCACGGTCCATGATTTTGACCCTACTATCGACGGGTTCTGCGACCGTAGCCATCGACCGTGAGATCCCAGATTAGACTCCGAGTTTTGGAAACTTTCCTAAACTAAGGGATTTTTTTCCTAATTGAAAGAGGTGTCTATATGGAGAGTTTTCCTCTATATAAAGGATGTCCCTCAGCCCTTTTTCATTCTTTTAGAACATTAGTAAACCCTAGAGAAAAAGAAGGGAAGAGAAGGAGAAGAAGAAAAAGCTAAGGAGAGGAATTTGCTGAGAAGAGATTGGCTCTCTACCACAGGCAAAGGTATAAACCTAATCCCAGGAGATGTAAACTCTAAGGAATAAGACTTCTATGGAAGATAGGCAATATCAACCTATTATGATCCATGTGATTTTCTTGAAAAATCTCAAGGAGAACCATGAGGAGTGAGTTTGATGATTAGGGTAAATAAGAAACTACTAATGATGGCCATAGGATGACCTTAGAATAAATCCAATTGAAGAGTAAAGGATTTGACCCAAGAAGAACTCAAATTGCATGTAGTCTGTGACCAAAAATCTCAAGGTCGCAGCTACGATCGACCATAGCATGACCAGCCTAACCAGAGGATCGATGATAGGCATTCAGGAAGATCCAAAAACCATATGGTCGCACCTACGGTCGCACCATATGAGACTGTAGGGTATCGATCGTAGGCAGTAAGGTCAACACAGTATGAGACCATATGACCAATCAAACACCTATCAGTGCTCTGTTTTAATTTTCAACTACTGTAACATGTTACATATGAATCCTAACTTAAATTCATATAACTTTTAGGTTGTTAAATCAATTTGAAAGAATTTCAAGGCTTGAAAGGAGATCGAGATTTGCTAACAGGTGAGGGAACAAGACCTAAACTAATTGGATAATAACAAACTGTTTATTTTTATTGAGTCCAATGCCATGATTGATTCTATGCTTATATGTTTGTAATGTGCATCTCACATATCATCCAATATTCATATTATTATTGTTCATGTATATTTAATTTTGTTTATTTATAATATGATGATGATGATGATGATAGGAATAGGCATGTAAATGTATGTGTGTAGTTGGTATGTTGGATGCGGATGGAGCATCAAGGGGAGGCCGTGGCATGGTGGTCTTTAACCTCGTCACCAGAATCTAGCTCTATCTCTACTCAAGTCTTACTCACTAACATCGTCGTATCACCATTACCTTAGCAGAACTATTACGTTGTAGGGCATCAGGAGAGGTGGTCTCGAACTGTGTGGTCTTTGACTCTGTTGGGGGGCCTTAGCTCTATCTCTATGGACGTATTAAGGGATGTTGGGGTGAGGCCTTGGATACACTGTTTGGCATTAGGATCTGTTAGTTGCGAGCCCAATTTGTAAGAATAGGGGCTTACATATTGTTATGGGTAAGGCATCAAGGGAAGTGTTAGCGGTGTTTGATCTGGACACTTTAGCTCTATCTCTATTCCATGGTGGGTGTATGTCGGACGACAATGGTGTTTGATCCATTGGGCTGATTCAACACTCGTGTATAGAGGTGGAGGGACCACCAAACCTTTCTATAGCACATTGCAAACTTAAAAACCAGACCAAAGATATGAATTGAATGCATACATTTGTTTGTTCCATTGTTTTGTTTACTCACTGAGCCATGATGTGTGCTCACCCTTTTGACGTCAAATATTTTTAGTTGATGGTGCAGGTCCTACTATTGAAGATTATATGAATGCAGCGACGTATAGACACGTTGCCGCCATGGACGTAGAAGCTGTTGAAGATGCGCATGATTCATTATGCGAGTGCAACCAATGCATATTTGATTAGTTTAGCTATATTTGATTAGTGGAACATGTAATGGATCATTTACTTTTATGTCTTGAGGTTTGGAGATAATCGGATTAATTATTTATTATCATTGTTAGATACTCAGTTCATTATCTGTAAGACTTTCGCTTATTTGTTTATTACCTCTGATTATTAATGTGGAATGTGTGTGTGGTTTGATATGGTGGGTACGACCTATACAAGATCCTAGTTGAACAGTTGGTTTATTGGAAGTTCATCACACCATTCCGTTAGACCAGAATTGGGGTGTGACAACTTGGTATCAGAGCATCTCAAGTTCTACCCATTGACCTAACTACTTCCACATGAGTCATGAACTGAGTTAGGATTAAAATTTAAAAGCTGTAATAAGAACGCACCATAAACACCTATGTTGTATGAGACATAAACTAATAAAGAGAATAATACACATATGTAAATGGGAAACCAATTTTACATATATATATACAAATGGGAGTAACACAAGATACATTCGAATTTGAGTACGGTCCACAAATCCGGACAGTTACTCTGTAAAATAAATGAGAAAAAGAAATAAATGATATCATGGAGCTGGAGGTGTTGGAGGTGCTGGAGGAGGAGGTGCCTCACGATCTCGGTCGCAAGGAAAACTATAATCACAATATTTTTTCTCTGGCATTAACTTGGAATATCATAGTCCTCAGCATAAACTCTAGTGAGCTAGGCCACCAGAGTCTGAGTCGCTCGGAGACTTGCTGTTAGATCTACTACTCGCTGGTCTGTAGAGTGTTGGGCATCTAAAAGCTCTCCTACTCTCCAATCAGTTACACGCTGAGTCTCTCAAATCTCACATAATACCCCCATCATGTCATCTGGTGGTGGGCATAAACGGCCAGCTGAATGAGAAGCTCGAGAAGGGCCATCTTCAGTAGAATGCTGTGGTGATGGGGGAGGGATGGCATCCACATCCATGTACATCCTATCATCATCCTCCTCATCATCACTCTCGTGTGCCTCTACTACTACTGCTGCTGCCGCCTCTGCATCTGCTGTCGCTACTTGAGTGAGAAGACGTCTCATAGCATTCTTCTCATCATCACTAATCTGTATCTCTCTCATGCCCATCCTATTGATGGCCTCCCAATCAAGGTCAGCTGAAAAGGTGTCATCAAGGATCCTCTCATCCACTAGGTCCACCTATAGACGAGCAAATAGGGTGGAGATCAGCCTCCCGTAGGGCAAGTTACCTCTCGAGTCAAGCAACGTAACTCTATGCATAGTCCGAAGAATAATATATGGGAGGCAGACTGGCTACCTACTACAGATACAGTACAGTAGGTACTGGGTCAGCTGTGAGATCATTTCGTAATGTCTGCCCTGGGAAATAAGATTATGCTGGATAATTTTACAGTAGACCCATGGCTCTGGACCCAGGTTGACTACTTTCATCTCCTAGCGGTCATCCTGAAGAATCTGGTTATCTATCTCCGCATGCACCTATGTAGACAGAAACTGTGGCTCCCTGGGTGCACAGTAAACCAACTGACCATCATTTGAGATGCCTAGGAGATCAGCCAACTCCTGACAGTTGAAAGAGATCGGAACCCCTTTCACCCAGCTGGTGATCTGAAGCTCTCTACCCCTGTCCACATCCTCTAAGTCACCCTCTCCTTGCAGGTGATAGTAGAACTGCTTGACCAAGTCCAAGCAAGTGTAAGCCTTGTATAGAATCACTAGAAGCTAGCCCATACCACCAAATGCCCTCTCTACATCAAACAGGGCTAAGTGGGCTAAGTTCATACACCGACCCCCTTCCATTTTCTTTCGGTCAAACCAAGGATATCGCACCTCTGCTTCAACGGACTTGAAGCGTCGTGGGTCATGGACCCGAGGAGCTTTAGTGCGAACTATGATAAGTGCAAGAGAAGAAAAAAAAATAAGTTAGATAAATTTAAAAATTTGACAGCATAATGACGTAAAATAGGAAAAAGTCTCACTTTTCACCCAAACATTTGGGCAGGAGGACTTACATAGGTCCCAAACCAACCTGCAAGGCTCATACAATCAGAAATTTAACTAGGCAAGTCGAATTTGAAGAAATTTTGACAATTGGGAAAAACCCCAAAATTTAGGTCAAAAATGGGAATTTCAAAATTTTTACTAAACCAACCAATGAAACTCAAATTTTCTTGAGGTATTTCATCCATTGGGTAGCCAATAGCAATAACCCCCAATAAAAATCAAATTTTTACGATCAGTAAAATATTAATTAGAAGAAAACCTACAAATGGCAAAAACCCTAGGTATGAAAGCTTAAAAATGGAGAAAAGTAGAGAACATACCTCAAGGAATGGAATGGAGATTGTGTGGATCGATGGAAAAATCACCAAGTTCGTATGGTAGACATTGTAGCAACTCAGTGGTGGCGGGTTGAGTTGTGACCGTAAGAATGGAAAGGAGAATGAGAGGGAAAAATCTCAAAAACAGGTTTAAAAACCTGATTTTAAACCATACGGTCGCATAATCGACCAAAACCATCGACCGTATGATCGACCATAGGGTCTCGATAAGTTGCCAGGATTTTAAAGGTTGCACCTATGGTCGCACAACATGCGACCGTAGGCCATCGGCCGTATGACTGACTGTTGTCTGCATTTTGATTATGTTCGAACTTTGCCTATTAATTTTGTTCTTCTCTCGCTTTCCATTGTGAGACTAACCCAATACTATTTTGTCTCACATCTGTAGCTTTGCCAATAACATACCACCCAAGAGTTTAAATGGTTGGGCGTAGAGTAAGTAGAATGAAACAGAATGCAAACCCATCTCCACCACCTATGAAGACCAATGCAATGAAGGTCAGTAAGGACAGGAAGGAAATATTAGAACTCAAAATGCTACACCTCCGAATGTTCACACCCAAGCCAACCCAACCAACTTACCTGCACCACCTACGGATTTGGCTACTGTGGTGATGAATTTGGCACAACAAATGTAGCATATACAGCAAATGTAAGCCAACATGCAAACTGCTGTGGGAATTGCTTTCCCAGTTGCAAACACAACATCTCTACCTGCAGGACAAGCTAGTACTACACCTAGTGGTAGCAATACTGTACCTCAAGCACCGCAAACACCAGTAGTACAAGGCCAAGTACAAAACCCTGAAGCACCGCAAGGTGGGTATGACCAAGGTAACCATCAGTACCAGTCGCTTATGTATGGAGCTTATACACAATATCAGCTTGATCACTCTCGATTGATCAAGCATTTCCTGAAGTTGAAGCTGAAGGAATTCATGGGCAAGCCATCAGATCCGTCGTGGCCAGCTCACTGGATCGATGAGATGGAAAGAAAATTTATGATGATGACTATAAATGAAGAGGAAAAAGTATTATGTGCCACTTTTATGCTGAAAGGTGATGTACACCACTAGTGGAAATCAATTAGAAGTTATTTATTAACAAAGCACGCCCAACAGGAAAAATTATTTTGCTTAGAACAGAGGTATAAAGAGGCCCATTGGACACTCATACAACGGAGGGAACCCAAAGACTTTAAACCCTTCCGTACTCAAGGCTTCAATGTTGCAGCCAAGACTACTCCGACCGCCCAACCTCAACAGAAGCAAAGTAATGCTGGAGTCAAATGCTTCAATTGCAATCAAGTAGGACATTATTCAAGAGAGTGTCCTAAGCCATGGAAACAACTACATCAAGAAAAAGTTTATGCAGTTACTTCTGAGGATGCTGCCGCATCACCTGATGTGGTCACAAGTATGACCTGAATCTTTTGTTTTGTACTATCTTGTGTGAGCATATAGATTAATATAAGAAGAAAATCACAGGTATCGTACCTATAAATGGCTTACCCACCAGAGTACTCTTTGACTCTGGAGCTACTCATTCTTTTATATCTCTGTCGTTTGGAAAGAGGTTAAATTTACCCCTTAGACCTTTAGACTACAAACTGCTTGTATGATCACCTATGGGATTAGAAGTGAAACTAGTCAAAAGTTATGGACCATGTCCAGTTCTTATCGACGAAAAGATTTTGGATGCAACCTTGATTCAACTCGAGATGGCAGACTTTGACGCTATCTTGGGAATGGATTTGTTAGCTCAGCACTTCGCGAACCTATTATGTGCAGAAAAAAAAAACTGACATTTAAAGACAAGGAAGGAGCAGAGTTTAGTTTTATGATAACTAAACTTCTCGTAAACGAAAACTCATTCTCTCTGCATTAAACGCTAGAAAATGCCTCGAGAAAGGAGGAATCGGGTATCTAGTATCCGTGGTCGACCTCACCAAGGAAGCACTACGAATGGAGGCTATTGATGTTGTGCATAAATTTTTAGATGTATTTCTGAGGAACTACCAGGACTACCACCTGACCGAGCGACAGAGTTCGTTATAGATCTTATACCCGGAGCCGCACCAGTATCTAAAGCACCCTATCGAATGGCTCCTACTGAACTGAAGGAACTGAAGGTATAATTATAGGAATTACTAGACAAGGGTTATATTAGACCCAATATATCACCATGGGGAGCGCCAGTATTGTTAGTGAAAAAGAAGGACGATAGCGTTCGACTATATATAGATTATCGAGAATTGAATAAGCATACAATCAAGAATCAGTACCCGTTGCCTCGGATCGATGACTTGTTCGATTAGTTGCAAGGTGCCAAGGGTTTCAAAATTGATCTTCGGTCAGGATACCATTAGTTGAAGATTAAGGAAGGTGATATTTTGAAGACAGCATTCAAAACCAGATATGGACATTATGAATTTTTATTTATGTCTTTTGGATTGACTAATGCACCCACAACTTTTATGGAACTCATGAATTGGGTATTCCATGATATGTTGGATACGTCAATAATTGTATTTATTGATGACATACTAGTTTACTCTAAGGAGAAAAAAACTCATATCACAAATCTAAGAGCCGCTCTGCAGCGACTAAGAAAAGAGAAGCTTTACACTAAATTTACCAAGTGTGAGTTTTGGCTAAATGAAGTCGCTTTCTTAGGCCATGTTGTATCCGCTGAAGGAATTAAAGTGGATCCTAGCAAGATTGAAGCCATTGTAAAATGAAAAGCACCTAAGAATGTTGCAAAAATTAGAAGTTTCTTAGGTTTGGCTGGTTACTATAGACGATTCGTGGAAGATTACTCTAGAATCACCGTACCACTTACCAGTCTGACAAAGAAAGGAGAAAAGTTTATTTGGACAGATAAATGTGAAGAGTATTTCTAATCATTGAAGGCTAGATTGATATCAACTCCCATCTTGACTATTCTGATCCCGGGACAACCATTTACCTTGTACACCGATGCGTCTGGGTTAGGTTTGGGATGTGTGCTTATGCAAAGTGAACAAGTAATTACATATGTCTCAAGACAACTGAAGACACATGAGAAGAACTATCCCACTCATGACTTGGAATTAGCAGTGGTGGTACATGCTATCAAGATATGGAGACATTATTTGTACGGAGAGAAATTTCAGACTAAATCAGATCATAAGAGTCTCATTCATCTTTTTAATCAGAAAGAGTTGAACATGAGACAAAGAAGATGGCTGGAATTACTGAAGGATTATGATTGTAAAATTCAGTATCATCCAAGAAAAGCTAATGTAGTTGCTGACGCATTAAGTAGGAAAGCTATTACAAAATCCCAAGAAGAAGCTAGTGCGAATGCGAGAGTGTGTGCCACAGGAGGAGTATTTAATTACGAGCAGTTCATGATTGATATTCCAAATGAATCAACTGACCAAGGATTTATTCATCTATTCTCAAACATGTTTGCTACATTGAAGATTGTACCAGATCTATTATACGAAGTGAAAATAGCTATTAGATCAGACCCTTATCTGAGAACGGTGCAAGAAGACCTTGAAAAAGGTAGGACTAACCCTAATTTCACTTTGGATTCAGAGAAAGTAATAAGATACAAAGGGAGAATATGTGTTCCTGAAAATGAAGACTTGGATATTAGACACAGATTAATGAAGGAAGCCCACACCACTGCTTATTCGATACATCTTGGAAGTACAAAGATGTATCATGATCTGAAGAAACTATATTGGTGGAGAGGAATGAAAGCGGATGTAGCTAAATTTGTATCTCAATGCTTGAATTTTCAGTAGGTAAAGGCTGAAAGGCAAAGACCTGCGGGATTGTTGCAGCCACTACTAGAACCGGTATGGAAATGGGACTACATCACTATGGACTTCGTCATCGGGTTACCATTGAACCGAGTAGTTGATGCAGTCTGGGTGATTGAAGATCGTTTGACCAAGACAGCTCGTTTCATAGCTATACAACCTCAGTATACACTAGAGAGGTTAGCTAAGCTTTATGTAGATAATATTGTCAAATTACATGGTGTACCTGAAAGCATTGTGTCCGACAGAGACCCACGCTTTACCTCAAAGTTTTGGGAAGGATTACAGAAGGCTATGGGTACAACGTTGAAGTGTAGTACTGCATCCCATCCTCAGACCGATGGACAGTCAGAACGTACCATTTAGATTTTAGAAGATATGCTCCGAGCTTGCGTAATTGATTTCAAAGGATCATGGGATGAGAAATCACCATTGATTGAGTTCGCTTATAATAACAGCTATCAAGCTACAATACAGATGTCGCCCTATGAAGCACTGTATGGTAGGAAATTTTGAACTCCTTTATTTTGTAACGAAGTTGGAGAACGGAGTATTGTTGGACTAAAGTTTGTTGAAGAGACTTGTCGAATGGTCGACATTATCAAGGAAAGAGTCCAAACAGCTCAGAAACGTCAGAAGCAATATACAGATAATCGACCTAGAGATCTCGAATTCACCATAGGTGATAAGTTATTTCTAAAAATATCTCCTATGCGTGGTTTGAAAAGGTTCGGACAGAAGGGAAAGTTGTGTCCCAGATATATTGGACCTTATGAAGTTCTAGCTAGACATGGAAAGGTAGCATATGAGTTAGCACTACCACCATCAATGTCTAGCGTACATGATGTATTCCATGTCTCACAATTGAAGAAGTACGTCCGAGATCCAACATACATGTTAACAGCGGATCCACCGGATTTGACTGAAGATTTAATGTTCGAAGTAGTACCTTTTGAGATCACTAGCCGGAAGGTGCAACATCTTCGCAACCTCGACATTTACTATGTTAAGGTTACTTGGAGAAGCCAAAATGTGAAAGAAATAACATGGGAAGAAGAGAATGCTATGCAAAAGCAATATCCTCACTTATTCGACTTGGAAGGTATGTGCAAATTTTGAGGACGAAATTTATATAAGAGGGGGGGAATTGTAAGACCCGCACTCCACTAACTTGGTTTAACCCTATCGTGCCAGGTCTTCCCATCATTCCTGGACCAAGTAGACTGAGCGTATGAAGATAAATCATAAACTAGGTATAAAAATCAACTCAACACCCAAAACTGGATACATATGATCGCATACCTAAGTAGGTACGATCGACCATATGGTAAGATGAAGATCACAAATCCAGGACCCCACGGTCGATGATTTTGACCCTACGATCGATGGATTCTGCGACCGTAGCCATCGATCATGAGACCCCAGATCAGACTCTGAGTTTTGAAAACTTTTCTAAACTAAGGGATTTCTTTCCTAATTGAAAGAGGACTCTATATGGAGAGTTTTTCTCTATATAAAGGATGTCCCTCAGTCCTTTTTCACTCTTTTAGAACATTAGTAAACCGTAGAGAAAAAGAAGGGAAGAGAAGGAGAAGAAGAAAAGACTAAGGAGAGGAATTTGCTGAGAAGATATTAACTCTCTATCATAGGCAAAGGTATGAACCTAATCCCTGGAGATATAAACTCTAAGGAATAAGACTTCTATAGAAGATAGACAATATCAACCTATTATGATCCATGTGAATTCCTTGAGAAAATCCCAAGGAGAACTATGAAGAGTGAGTTTGATGATTAGGGTTGATAAGAAACTACTAATGATGGCCATAAGATGACCTTAGAATAAATCCAATTGAAGAGTAAAGGATTTGACCCAGGAAGAACTCGAATTGCATGTAGTTTGTGACCAAAAATCTCAAGGTCACAACTATGGTCGACCATAGCATGACCAGCTTGACCAGAGGATCGACCATAGGCATTCAGGAAGATCCAGAAACCATATGGTCGTAGCTATGGTCGCACCATATTCGACCGTAGGGTATCGATCGTAGGCAGTAAGGTCGACACAGTATGAGACCATAGGACCAATCAGACATCTATCAGTGCTCTATTTCGATTTTTGACTATTGTAACATGCTACATATGAACCCTAACTTAAATTCATATAACTTTTAGGTTGTTAAATCAATTCAAAGATAATTTTAAGGCTTGGAAGGAGATCAAAATTTGTTAATAGGTGAGGGAACAAGACCTAAACTAATTGAATAATAACAAATTATTTATTTTTATTGAGTCCAATGCCTTGATTGATTCTATGCTTTTATGTTTGTAATGTGCATCTCACATGTCATCCAATATTCCTGCTATTATTGTTCATGTATATTTAATTCAGTTTATTTATAACATGATGATGATGATGATGCTAGGAATAGGCATATAAATGTATGTGTGGTTGGTGTGTTGGATGCGAGTGGAGCATCAGGGGGAGGACGTGGCATGGTGGTCTTTAACCTCATCACTAAACTCTAGCTCTATCTCTACTCATGTCTTGCCCACTAACATCGTCGTATCGCCATTACCTTAATAGAACTATTACGTTGTAGGCCATTAAGGGAGGTGGTCTCGAACCGTGTGGTCTCTGACTCTATCCGGGGGCCTTAGCTCTATCTCATAGACGTATTGAGGGATGCTGGGATAAGGCCTTGGATACACTATTTGGCATTAGGATTGGTTAGTTGCAAGCCCAGTTTGCAAGCCCTCGCCAATAGGGGCTTACGTGTTGGTATGGGTAGGGCATCAAGGGAAGTATTGGCGGTGTTTGATCCCGATACTTTAGCTCTATCTCTATTCCATGGTGGGTGCATGTGGGATGGCAATGGTGTTTGATCCATTGGGTGAATTCACACACTCGTGTATAGAGGTGCAAGGGCCACTAAACCTTTCTATAACACATTGCAAACTTAAAAACCAGACCAAAGATATGAATTGAATGGATGCATATGTTTGTTGCATTGTTTTGTTTGCTCACTGAGCCGTGATGTGTGCTCACCCTTTTGACATCGAATATTTTTAGTTGATGGTGCAGGTCCTACTATTGAAGATTATATGAATGCATCGACGTATGGACACATTGCCGCCATGGACGTAGAAGTTGTTGAAGATGCGCATGATTCATTATGCGAGTGCAACCAGTGCCTATTTGATTAGTTTAGCTATATTTGATTAGTAGAACATGTAATGGATTATTTATTTTTATGTCTTGAGTTTTGGAGATAATCGGATTAATTATTTATTATCATTGTTAGATACTCAGTTCATTATCTGTAAGACTTCTGCTTATTTGTTTATTACCTCTGATTATTAATGTAGAATGTGTGTGTGGTTTGATATGGTGGGTACGATCTATACGAGATCCTAGTTGAACCGTTGGTTTATTGGCGGTTCATCACACCATTCCGATTAGACCAGAATTGGGTTGTGACACATAATTTCTAGAATCTAGATGGTCCGTTCAAACTGACCATTTATTTGAAGGTGAAATGCTATGCTAAATTTTAACTTTATCCCCATTGCTTTTTGTTGACCCTCCCAAGACTTGGTAGTGAAGCAAGGATCTCGATTAGACACTATACTCTCAAGTATACCATGGAGTCTAACAATGTTATCTACTTAGAGCTTGGCTAGTCGCTCCAAGGTGTATTGAGGTTGTATAGCAATGAAGCGAGCAGTCTTTGTAAGACGATCAATGATCACCCAGATTGCATCCACGGATCTGAGAGTCAAAGGTAATCTAGTGATGAAGTCCATAGTGATGTTATCCCATTTCCATGCTAGTTCTGGCAATGGTTGTAGTAAACCTACCAATGTTTATCTTTTGGCCTTCACTTGTTGACAATTTAGGCATTGGAACACGTATCTAGCTACATCCGCTTTCATCCCTCTCCACTTGTACAATCTCTTCAGATCATGGTATATTTTAGTACTTTCAGGATGTACTAAATATGGAGTCAAATGGGCTTCCAACATGATTCTTTATCGGAGGTTTAACTCTTCACTTTTAGGTACACACAACCTACCCCTGTACTTGAGTATGTTATCCACATCTAATGTGAAGTCAGGATTTGGCTTACCCTTTTCTAAGTCTTCCTATATAATTCTCAGATATAGATCTTGTAGAATTGCTGCTTTCACTTCGTTCATTGGATCTGGTAAAATCTTTAGTGCAATAAACATAAGTAAGAACTTATGGATCAGTCCTTGCTCTATAGGGTCATCTGGAGGCTCTAATATGTATTGTACCATATCCCCATCAGTAGTCGATACCACAGAACATAGAGAAACACTCGTACTAGGTTCTCCTTCTGGCTTAAGCATCCCCTCCTGCTCAATACATCTGCTACTACATTTACCTTGCCTTGATGATACTAAATATCACAGTCATAATCCTTCAACAGTTCCAGCCATCTCCTCTGCTTCATGTTTAATTCTTGGTAAGGCTCTTGTGATCCGATTTGATTTGAAATTTTTTACCGTACAAGTAATGCCTCCAAGTCTTGATTGCATGAATCAACGCTGCTAACTTCAAGTCATGCGTAGGGTAATTCTTCTTGTGCTCCTTTAGTTACCTTAAAGCCTAAGCAATCACTTATTCACCTTGCATCAGAACACATCCTAAATACAATCTGGAGACATTTGTATACAGAGTAAATGGTTGCCTTGGAACCAGAATTGTCAAGATGGGAGCCGATATCAAATTTGCTTTCAGAGTCTAGAAACATTCTTTACACTTATCGATCCAAAAAAACTTCTAATCTCTGCAATCCTAGAGTAATAATCTACAAACCATCAATAATAACCAGCTAAACCCAATAAACTTCTAATCTCTGCAACGTTTTTAGGCTCTTTCCACCCTACAATTGCTTTTATCTTATTGGGATCCACCTTTATTCCTTTTAACGACACCATGTGACCCAAGAAAGTCACTTCATTCAATCAGAACTCACACTTCTTGAATTTGGCATAAAGCTTATCCCTTCTCAGCCATTGTAAGCCCTGCTTTAAGATCTGTTGCATGAGTCTCTTTGTCTTTTGAATAGACCAAAATATCATCTATGAAAACTATGACCGATGTGTCCAACATGTCATGGAACACTCGGTTCATGAGCTCCATAAAAGATGCAGGGGAGTTGGTCAAACCAAACGACATAACCAGGAATTCATAGTGTCTATACCTGGTTCTGAAAGCTGTCTTTGGAATATCACTTCCTTGAATCTTCAGTTGATGGTATCTTGACTGTAAATCAAACTTGGAGAATACCTTTGCACCTTGCAATTGATCAAACAAGTCATTAATCTGAGGCAATGGATATCGATTCTTGATTGTGAGCTTGTTCAACTCTCGATAGTTTATGCATAGTCAAACATTACTGTCCTTCTTCTTTACGAATAGCACTTGTGTTGTCCATGGTGAAATACTCAACTATATAAATCTCTTGTCCAATAACTCATGTAGCTAAGTCTTTAGTTCTTTTAATTTTGTAGGGGCCATTTGGTAAGATGCCTTAGATACTGGTGCAACCCTGGCAGAAGGTTGATCACGAACTCAGTGGCTAGATCAGGAGGCAGCCCAGGTAGATCTTCTGGAAACACGTCTAGGAATTCTCGCACTACTTCGATGTCTTCCATCCATGGTGCTTCCTTGGTAACATCAACTATGAATATGAGATAACGGACTCCACCCTTCTCGAGACACCTCTTTGCATTGAGCGTAGAAAGTATGAGTTTCAGCTTCCTAGGCAACTTGCTTTCAGTCTAAACAAACTCTACGCCGTCCTTGCCCTTGAATGATAATTTCTTCTCAGCACATAGCAGCTTTGCTGAATGCTGAGACAACCAATTCATTCCCAAAATGACATCGAAGTCTACTATTTCGAGTTAGACTAGGTTTGCATCCAAATCCCACCCATCAATTTGGGCTGGACATGGTCTGTAACGTTCATCCAACACTACCTCTAGACCCAAAGGAGATCATACTAATAGTTTTTGGTCTAAAGGTTTGATGGGTAATTCTAAACTCTTTCCAAACAAAATTGACACAAAGGAATGGGTAGCCCTAGAGTCAAAGAAAACTCTGGCGGGTACACCAGCTATGGTTACAATACCTGCAGTTAATTCCTAGGTTTAGCCTACATGCACACACAAAGTACTGTAAAAATAAAGATTAGTTCATATCTGTGACAACATTAAGTGATGCGGTGACATCTTCAGAAGTCACAGTGGACACATTTCCTTGCTGCAACTATTTCTTAAGCTGAGGGCATGTTTTTGCAGAATGCCCCATTTGGTTACAATTGAAGCACTTAATATTTTTAGCCTGGCTACCTTGTGATGGTGTTGTAAATTTGGAAATCTTGGTTGATCCGTTAGTGTTTTACGGCCTGAATGTCTTGAAGGTCTTTGAATTCCCTCCATTAGATGTATTACCATTTGGCCTCATTATAAATTTTCTTTTCCAGACCCAACACATGCTCTCGAGTGCTTCCCCTAAATCCCATAGTGAACTGTTGGGTCTTCGTGTCTTCCTCTTGCATGCTGGTGGGAGCAAAGAAGAACAATTCTTCATATCGCTACTAGTGAGCATCGACTGACATTTGCCCTTGTTGGAGACTCAGAAACTTCTTTTCCATTTGATCCTTGAAGCTCTGTGGAAAGTACTTTTCAAAGAAGGCCTATTTGAAAACCGCCCAAGTCAACTGAGGATGCTTAGTTAGTAGGTAGGTATGCGTAGACCTCTACCAGTGATTCGCACCTTCCCTCAGCATGAACGTTGCACACAGAACCTTTTCTTCTTCTGTAATGGTCATCATCATGAAGTTCTTCTCCATCTCGTCAATCTACTGAGCTGGCCACAATGGATTAGACATCTTTCCTAAGAACATCTGGGGCTTTAATTCAAGAATCGCTCCACAAGTCTAGAGTGATCATTATGCCCATACATTCCATATGTAGGTGGTTGATATTGGTATCCACCTTGATATACTCCTTGATGTGCACTCGGGTTCTGCACTGGGGTGTTTGTTACTGGGACTTATTGTACTATAGGCACTGTGTTACTGTTACCAAGTACTGTATTGGTTTGACCTGGAGGTGTTTGCATGGTATTGGAAGTTCGTGCAGTCATTCCCATTGCAGTCTACATGGCCAATAACATCTATTGTTGTTGTTGCATCTGTCGGGCCAAATTTGTCACAACCGTGGCCAAATAATCTGGTGGCCCAGGTAGGTTAGTTGGAGTGGTCTGATTATTCACCCCTTGAGTTTCTCCATTTTGTTTCTCATTAATCCCCACCTGGTCAGTTGGGTTCTCGTTCCCATCACCTACTCCAGGTGGTGGTGGTGGTAGGGTCGGACTACAATCCCTTCGATTGCCTCTGCGGGTACATCGTGCAATTTTAGTTTACCGTTGTCGACAGATCTGCAGGGCCAACATGTATGAGACATGATACAATAGATAGGAAAAATTTAAGGTTTAGTCCCATACGGTGCATGAAAATCCCAATAAATCAGAGTAAAAAGAATTTATATAGAACAAAATTTATCCGGTCGCCCTTGATCAGTCCCCAATTACTTTGAATTTTACCTACCGGTCAACCTATCAGACACATTCAGACTGTCTTAAAAATTTTGTCTAGTCGGTTGTCAAGTCGTGCATTGATTGACCAGTCATCGATCTGAATAACTCTGAGATCATTCTCAAAAGTATCTGGTTGACTGATCGGTCGACTGACCGGTCGATTCTTTAAGTCGAATCGTCTGACCGGTCAACCAAAATCTACTTTTTAACACGTGATTTGAGTTCATTTCTCATTACTCTCTGAGTTATGACTCCACTCGGTGCCGGTGATCTCTAACAGTCCTTATGGAAATTTTCGATGCTCTTTTCTCCAGTTAAAGACTTCCAATCACTTCTTAGAGGTAAGTTGTCACACCTCAATTCTGCACTGTTCAGAATGGTGCGATGAACCGCTAAATAACCAATGGTTCAACCAGGATCTCGAATAGGCTATCCCCGCGTTATCCAAACTTACACGCATCCACAATCATAATCAGAGTAAATACACAATAGCGGAAATCTTATTAATAAATGAACCGAGAACTAAAATGATATTAATAATTTAATAGAAAATTATTCTGTATCAACCGGGACATAAGTAAATATCAATACAAATCTTTAATAAATCCAGAATAAGAAACCTATGAAAATATCTAATCGAATACACACGAGTTGCACTAGCAAAAGGAGTCGTGTGTATCGTCTTCAGCTCCAACTTCCATAGCTGCTACAGTTCCGTACGTCGACGCGTTCATATAATCTTCAACTGTAGAACCTGCATCATCAACTAAAAATATTCGACGTCGAGGGGTGAGCACACAACACGGCTCAGTGAGTAGCCAAAACAATGCAACATTACATATGCATGCAAAAAATCAATTTATATCTTTGGTCTTGGTTTATAGTTTGCAATGTGCAATAGAAAGGTTGGGTGGTCAAAGGTTAACGTTTATTGACACCGCCTCTATACACAGGGTGTGGAAGCCCGCCCGAAGGTTAACGTTTATCGTCGTCCCCATCCACCCTACTATAACATTATACAACAAAGGTTAACGTTTATTGCTATATAATGCTATACCAACACGTAAGCCCCTATTAGCGAGGGCTTGTAAACTGGGCTCGCTGCTAACCAATCCTAATGTCAAACAGTGTATCTAAGGCCTCACCCCAAAGATCCCCCGTAACATCCATAGAGATAGAGCTAAGGCCCCCCGGTAGAGTCAAAGACTACAAGGACCGAGACCACCTCCCCTGATACTCTACGACATAATAGTTCTGCTAAGGTAATGGCGATACGACGATGTCAATGCACAAAACTTGAGTTAGAGATAGAGCTAAAGTGCTGAGACCCGCCAAAGGTTAACGTTTATTGACGTTCTCATCACACCTCCCCGATACTCGCCGCATCAAGCACATCAACCACAAACATACAAGCACATGCCTATTCCTATCATCATCATCATCATCATGTTATAAACAATAAAGTAAATATGAATGAACAAGTAATAGAAATATTGGATGGCATGCTGTATGCACATTACAACCATATTCGCATAGAATCAAGCATGGCATAGGACACAAGAAAAAGAAAACAGCTTATTATTAACCAATTTAGTTTGGGGTTAAGGTTCCTCACCTTAGCTTGCTAAAAGATACTTTTCCAAGCTTTAGAATCACCGTTATAACGTAATTATATTGCTAGCAAACCTAACCAAGTCGATAGAATTTAATTAGAATTAATTCGGAATTTAAAAACCATTCTGTCAACTGAGGGTCGATGCTAGGGTCGATACTAGGGTCGATGGGTCTATCGACCCTCCCTCCATTCCCGAACTTCCCGAATGCCGAGGGTCGATGGTCGAAACACCTAGGGTCGGATGGTCTATCGACCCTCGGTGCGACCCTTGGTGCACTCTGGTCCAATTTCCACTTTTAACCCATTCTTCGTGTTTGGGGTCCTATGGCTTGCTTCCTACATTCATTCAACAGTCAATCCATGGTCTAGAACCATGTATAATCCATCTAGATAGCTTTCGTGCATCCTCCTATGATTTTCCATGAAAACCTAACCATGGATGGATGGTTTGGGTTTCTCCGAAATCCTACACTCAACCATATCTAACCTAAGGTCCGTAGAAACTCATGGAATTAATATCCATACCTGAAAAGATTACTTTTCTCTGCAAATTCTTCTCCTTTTTGCTAAGCCTTCTTCTTAGCCTCCTTTCTTCCTCTTTTCCTTCTTCTCTCTTTCCCTCAATTCAATTAGGGTTGTGAAAGGAGTGAATGTGGCTTAGGGACGTCCTTTAAATAGACTAGGAATGTCCTATAATAATCCCATTGAGATTTGGAAAGAGTCCCAACCGAAAATTAAGAAATTTCCTAATTTCAGTTTCGTCGAAAAAACCGAGGGTCGATGGGAGGGTCGATGATCCCGTCAACCCTAGGGTCTTAAGCTGTCCGACCCTCCCTTCAAAACTGAGGGTCTGACTTTCTATTTTGGGAGGTCCGACCCTGCTTAGCTGGGTGTGCGACCCTTCCCCTAAAATTAAGTGTTTTTGGGTCGATTTTATACCCGGGGATCTCGATCTCCTTCATGCCCTTGGTCCATTAGACTCGACCATGATGGGTAAACCCGGTTCAAGGTGGTAAGACCGGGTTAGTTTGACACGGGTCTTACAACTCCCCCAACTTATAAAAAATTTCGTCCTCGAAATTGTACGTACCTTCCGAATCAAACAAGTCGTGGTATTGCTTTCTCATAGCATTTTCTTCTTCCCATGTAATCTCTTCCATGTCTCTACTTTTCCATGTGACCTTAACATAGTAGATATCTCCGCTGCGTAGACGTTGAACCTTTCGACTAGTGATTTCCGTTGGTGTTACTTCAAATGTCAAATCATCAACAATTCCGCAAAATCTACCGCCAACACATGTGTTGGGTCTTTGACATACTTCTTCAATAAGGATATGTGAAATACGTCATGCACACTTGACATAAATGGTGGTAGTGCTAACCGATAAGCTACTTTTCCACGCTTAGCCATAATCTCATATGGCCCGACGTATCTTGGACTTAGTTTTCCTTTCTGTCCGAACCTCTTCAATCCTCGCATAGGCGATACTTTCAAAAATACTTTATCACCTACGGCGAACTCTAGCTCTCTTCGTCGAGTATCCGCGCATTGCTTCCGACGGTTCCGAGCTACTCTTACTCTTTCCTTGATGATGTCGACCACTCGACAAGTCTCTTCAACAAATTCCGGTCCAACAATACTACGCCTCTCCAACTTCATTCCAAAAACAAGGGAGTTCGACACTTCCTACCATACAGGCTTCATAAGGTGACATCCGTATAGTAGCCCGATAGCTATTATTATAAGCGAACTCGATCAATGGTAACTTCTCGTCCCATGATCCCTTGAAATCAATCACACATGCTCGTAGCATATCTTCTAAAATCTGGATTGTACGCTCCGACCGTCCGTCCGTCTGTCGGGGTGGAATGCAGATCGAACTTCAATGTTGTACCCATGGCCTTTTGCAGCCCTTCCCAAAATTTGGAAGTAAATCGTGGATCTCTATCGGATACAATGCTTTCTCGAACACCATGCAGCCGAACAATATTATCCACATACAGCTTTGCTAACCTTTCCAAAGTATACCGGGGTCGTATCGGTATGAAGCGAGCTGTTTTAGTCGACGGTCTACAATCACCCAAACTGCGCCAACTACTCGAGGAGTCAATGGTAGTCCCGTGACGAAGTCCATAGCGATGCAGCCCCATTTCCATGCCGGTTCCGGTAATGGTTGTAACGGTCCTTGCGGGTCTTTGTCGTTCCGCCTTTACCTTCCGACAATTTAAGCATTGAGACACGAACTTGGCTATATCTGCCTTCATCCCCCTCCACCAATACAGTTTCTTTAGATCATGATACATTTTTGTACTTCCAAGATGTATCGAGTAGATGGTGGTATGGCCTTCCTTCATGAGTCGGTGTCTAATGTCCATATTTTCTGTTTCAGGTGCACATATTCTTCCTTGATATCTCAGTACCTTCTCGTTATCTAAGGTGAACTCAGCGTTAGTCCTACCTTTCTCAATATCTTTTTGTACCGTTCTTAGATAAGGATCTGCTTTGATAGCTGTCTTCACTTCATCCACTATATCCTGTATAATCTTCAATGCCGCGAACATATTCGAAAACCGATGAATAAACCCTTGGCTAGCTGACTCATCCGTTGTATCTATCACATATTGTTCGTTGCCGTGATTAAACACCATTCCATTGGTATACATTGCTGCAGTCGTGCTAACTTCTCCTTGAGATTTTATCATTGCTTTTCTGCTCAATGCATCCGCTACCACGTTCGCTTTTCCCGGATGATATTGGATATCAAAATCATAGTCTTTCAATAGTTCCAGCCATCTTCTTTGTCTCATACTCAACTCCTTCTGATTAAATAGATAAGTAAGACTTTTATGGTCCGACTTAATCTGAAATTTCTCTCCGTATAGGTAGTGTCTCCATATCTTGACAAAGATGTACTACTTGCCGCTAACTCCAAATCATGAGTGGGGTAATTTTTCTCATGTACCTTCAACTGTCTCGAGGCATACGCAACTACTTGCTCTCCTTGCATAAGCACACATCCTAATCCCAATCCCGATGCATCAGTGTATAAGGTAAATGTCTGTCCTGGGACGGGAATGGTCAAAATTGGAGCGGATATCAATTTGGTCTTCAGTGTTTGAAAACTCTTTTCACACTTATCCGTCCATACAAATTTTTCTCCTTTCTTGGTCAGACTGGTGAGAGGTACGGCAATCCGAGAATAGTCTTCTACGAATCTCCAATAATATCCAGCTAGACCCAGAAAACTTCTAATTTCTGAAACACTCTTTGGTGCTTCCCACTTCACTATAGCCTCGATCTTACTGGGGTCCACTTTGATTCCTTCTGCGGATACTACATGGCCTAGAAAGGCGACTTCACTTAGCCAAAACTCACACTTCAAAAATTTGGCGTATAACTTCTCTTTCCTTAAACGCTGTAGGGCTGCGTTTAGGTTCTTGACATGGGTTTCCTTGTCCTTGGAATACACCAATATGTCATCAATAAATACTATGACCGACGTATCCAACATATCGTGGAAAACCCGGTTCATAAGTTCCATGAATGTTGCCGGTGCATTAGTTAGTCCGAAGGACATCACTAGGAACTCATAATGTCCGTATCTTGTCCTGAAAGCTGTCTTCGGAATGTCACCTTCTTTAATCTTCAGTTGATGATAGCCCGATCAAAGATCGATCTTTGAAAATACCTTCGCTCCTTGTAACCGATCGAACAAGTCATCGATCCCGGGTAGTGGATATCGATTCTTGATTGTCGGCTTATTCAACTCTCTATAGTCGATGCATAACCGAACGCTACCATCCTTCTTCTTTACGAACAACACCGGTGCTCCCCATGGAGATATACCGGGTCTAATATAACCCTTATCCAGCAGTTCTTGTAATTGCACTTTTAATTCCTTCCGTTCGGTAGGAGCCATTCTATAAGGTGCTTTTGATACCGGTGCGGCTCCGTGATAAGGTCTATTACAAACTCCGTGGCTCGGTCGGGTGGTAATCCGGGTAGTTCCTCCGGAAATACATCAGGAAAATCTCGCACGACATCAATATCTTCCATTCGGGGCACGTCCTTGGTTAGGTCGACCACTGATACTAGATATCCGACTGCTCCTTTCTCAAGGCACTTCTTAGCCTTTAATGCTGAGAGTATGAGCTTGCGTCTTCGGGGAAGTTTGGTTCCCGAGAAACTGAATTCTACTCCTTCTTTGTCTTTGAACGTTAGCTTCTTCTCGGCGCATAACAGATTTGCAGAGTGCCGAGCCAACCAGTCCATTCCCAAGATGACGCCAAAGTCCGCCATCTCAAGTTGTATTAAGGTTGCATCCAAGGTCCGCTCTCCAATGAGAACTGGACATGGTCCATAACCTTTCTCTAATTCCACTTCTAATCCCATCGGTGACCGTACAAGTAATTTGTAGTCTAATGTTTTGATGGGCAGATTGGTCTTCTTTCCAAACGACACAGATATAAATGAATGAGTAGCTCCTGAATCAAAGAGTACTCGCGGGTACGCCATTGATAGGTACGATACCTGTGATTCGTTTTTACTTAGTCTACATGCTCAATCAATTCTAATTATAGCCTTACAAGTTTCGGTCATACCTGTGACCACATCGGGCGATGCGGCAGCATCCTCTGATGTAACGGCATATACCCGTCCTTGATGGAGTTGCTTCTTGGGTTTTGGACACTCTCTTGCCATATGCCCCGGTTGGTTGCGATTATAGCACTTCGGGGCTTCAACATTTGACTTTGGCCGTGGTTGAGCTGCTGCAAGAGACTTTGGTACAGCTTGCAAAATTCTGAGGACGAAATGGTTTATACGTCTTGTTATTGCCTCCGTTATACGAATTCCCAACTGGTCTCTTGATTCCTTTGTTTTGAGCGAAATAACTCTCTTTCTGGCTCGATTCAATCACTCGAGCGATCTGGACCGCTTCATTATATATGGTCTTTTCTAATCCCAGAACATGTTCCCTGATGCTTCCTCTCAGTCCCGCGACGGATCTACGGGTTTTTGTATCTTCTTCTTGCATACTAGCCGGTGCAAAGAAAAAACAGCTCTTCGTAGCGCCGTTGATATGCGTCTACTGGTCATCCGTCCCCCGGTACAAACTCAGGAACTCTTTCTCCATTGAATCTCCCAAGCTTCCCGGGGAAATACTTCTCGAAGAATGCTTCTTTATATATAGCCCATGTCAGTAGGGCGTGCTTGGTCAATAAGTATGTCTTTGTAGATTTCCACCAATGGTGTGCGTCGCCTTTGAGCATGAAGGTGGCGCATAACACTTTTTCTTCCTCAGTGATAGTCATCATAAGGAAGTTCCTTTCCATCTCGTCTATCCAAGTGTGCTGGCCACGAGGGGATCGACGGCTTGCCATTGAATTCTCTCGGTTTCATCTTCAAAAATCTCTCTACTAGTCGGGAGTGATCCAGCTTGATTTTGGTATGCCCCAAACATAGGGGGTGGATACCGATAGTTCCCTTGGGCTGCTTCCGGAACTTGCACCGGAATTGGTGCAGCCGGTTGTTGAGGTGTCCGTTGAGCTGGGTGGTTACCCACCGGTGCCGCACTAGCTTGCCCAGGTGCATGGCTGCAGCCTGAGTGGCTTGAAACATAACTCCCATCGCAACCTGCATTTGAGCTTGTGCATGTTGCATTTGTTGTAGCTGTTGTGCCAGATTCATCACCACTGTTGTTAGCTCGGGTGGTGGTGGTGGCAAATTTGTAGGGTTTGCCGGCTCGGGATTACCCTGTGCGTAATTGTTCTCTTGACTAGTCTCATCCGCCGGTGGTGGTGGTGGGACTGTGTTTCGGGTCTGTCGGGTCACTCTACGGCCAGACATATTTACTTTCGAGATGGATGGTGCCTGAAAATCATCAAAATCAGTGAGAAATCATTTATACTTCATGTAGGCACGCTAACCGATATAAAATTCAAAATCTCCAATTCATTCTGAAATAAATACTGTCTTTTCTATGTAGGGTCGATGGTGAGGGTCGCTGGTGTGTCCGACCCTTGGTATCCGACCCTGGGAATGACCTGTTCTTCCCGAGAGCTGAGGGTCGATGCGAGGGTCGATGGGTATCCGACCCTCAGTCCGACCCTCGATTTTCTGTCAGATTCCCGAGAGCCGAGGGTCGATTGGAGGGTCGATCCGAGGGTCGATGGTGTCAGTCGAATTGTCCGACCCTCGGACCAAAAATCAGATTTTTAAGATCCGATTCTGGGTCAATTCTCACTATTCCTCCTCCGTTTCGACTCGTCTCTACTCTCCGAGTTGCTACAGTGCTACTTCACTATTGTGGATCGTTCTTAGTCCGAGTTTCGACATCCACATCACCTCTACAGGTAAAATTTCCCAACTTTCCCTGTTTTTAGGTTTTTATTCCTAGGTTTTTGCTCATTTAGCTCGTATTTTCCAAATTAAACTTTTTCCAACCGTAAAAATTCTATTTTTATTGGGGGCTTTTGTTATTGGGGTCTTGAGGAACGAAAGCCCTCAAAAAAATTTTCAGTTTCATCGGTTGGTTATCGAGAAACTTAAATTTTTCTCTTTTTGCCCTAATTTATCGAAATTTTTTATTTTCCTTCAATTTCTTCAAATTGGACCTTATCCGTTAAAATTTTCTATTGCATGTAGATTGTAGGATGTATTTTAACCTACGTAAGTTCTTACGCCCACTTGTAGGGTGAGAAATGGAACTTTATGGTCAACTTACGTCGTTATTAAGTCAATTTTTGGATTTTATCCTACTAACTCCTGGTTTATTTTCTCTTTCTTATTTTTGCGCATACTATGGCCCGTACCAAAGTGCCAAGATTGCGTGATCCACTCCGCTTCCGTTCGAATGAAGCCGAGGCACGCATGTCCGACTATGCCCGTAAGAAAGTGGAAGGGGGTCGCATGGTGAACTTGGCTGAGTTAGTCTTGTTCAATGTGGAGGGAGCATTCGGTGATATGGGGTGGCTCCCTGTCATCACATACGACGCGTGCACGTGTCCAGACTTGGTGCGCTAGTTTTATTGTAATCTCCAGGTGGTGGGGAATTACAATGATGTTGAGCACGGCCAGGAGTTACGCATCACCAGCTACGTCAAGGGGGTGCACATCTCCTTTGATTATCGGCAGCTGGCCGATCTGTTGGGCATTGCCTATGATGGCCCTATGGTGTACTGTGCGCCGGGAGAGCCACAGTTTGTTGAGATGGAGATGAGAGCTGAGATCGACAACCGCTTGCTCCGTCCCGATAGATGGCGGATGAGAGCTTGCTACTTGCGTCCGCTCCACGGGTCTTCTGCAAGATTATTCAGCATAATCTGATCCCGCAGAGTGGGCATTATGAGAGGGTTTCTCAGCTGACTCAGTTCTTGATCTACTGCATCTGCACTCGTCAGCCGGTCTGCCTTCCTTACATCATCATGTGGACGATGATTAGTGCTACATTGTCCGGTCATAGGGGTAATCTACCCTATGGACGTATGATTATAGTGCTATTGACCCGTCTGGGGGTGGATCTGGTAGATGAGAAGATCCAGGAGAAGACCTTCTCGTCGCCTCTAGATTGGGAGGCTATCTGCAAGATGGGGCTGCGAGATGCGGAGGTTAGTGATGAGGAGAGGAACGCGATGGTGCGCCCTCACACTCGGGTTGAGATGGCCGATGCTGAGGCTGCTGCTAGGGCTCGTGGGGATCCGGTCGACGATGATCGCTTATATATGGATGTCGATGCGATACCACCGCCATCACCCACGCATGCGGATAGGGCTGGTACTTCTGCTGCGGCGGCTTCGGTACCCGAGATCAGTCCTTCTCATGATGGTCCTTCACGCCCACCTTCTGATATGATGGAGATGTTGCAGGAGATCAGGGATGCTCAGCGCAGATCTGATCTGAGGATGGATGAGTTGTTGGCTGCTCGGAGACGCATCGACGCGCGGATGGGAGAGCTCCTAGAGGTGCGGCGTCGGCGACTGATCAGAGGATAGCCGGTCTCACAGCTAGTCTCCAGACGACCCAGACCCAGGTGGCTTGGTTGACTAGGGTCTATGCTGAGGACTACGACAGAGATCGTGAGGCACCGCCTCCTCCTTCTCCTCCAGCTTCTTGATTTGTACTTTACTTTTCTTGTACTACAGAGTAACTGTCCGGGTTGTGGACTGTACTCTGCTTTAGCGATGTATATACGTTTTGTTTCTCTCACTCCTTGTATGTAATTGGTTTCCCCTTTAATAGATGCATTATTCTCTTTTTAATTCGGTTTCAATCATCACTTGTGCTTACGGTGTGTTTGTATTAAAGCTTTTAATTTATCCTATCTCAGTTCACAATGGTCTTGAATGTGTGTCAGTTCGGCGGGCAAGGCCTGAGAAGCTCTGATATCAAGTTGTCACACCCCACCCTGCACCGTTCAGAATGGTGCGATGAACCGCTAAATAACCAACGGTTCAACCAGGATCTCGAATAGGCTATCCCTGCGTTATCCAAACTTACACGCATCCACAATCATAATCAGAGTAAATACACAATAGCGGAAATCTTATTAATAAATGAACCGAGAACTAAAATGATATTAATAATTTAATAGAAAATTATTCTGTATCAACCGGGACATAAGTAAATATCAATACAAATCTTTAATAAATCCAGAATAAGAAACCTATGAAAATATCTAATCGAATACACACGAGTTGCACTCGCAAAAGGAGTCGTGTGTATCGTCTTCAGCTCCAACTTCCATAGCTGCTACAGTTCCGTACGCCGACACGTTCATATAATCTTCAACTGTATAACCTGCATCATCAACTAAAAATATTCGACGTCGAGGGGTGAGCACACAACACGGCTCAGTGAGTAGCCAAAACAATGCAACATTACATATGCATGCAAAAATCAATTTATATCTTTGGTCTTGGTTTATAGTTTGCAATGTGCAATAGAAAGGTTGGGTGGTCAAAGGTTAACGTTTATTGACACCGCCTCTATACACAGGGTGTGGAAGCCCGCCCAAAGGTTAACGTTTATCGTCGTCCCCATCCACCCTACTATAACATTATACAACAAAGGTTAACGTTTATTGCTATATAATGCTATACCAACACGTAAGCCCCTGTTAGCGAGGGCTTGCAAACTGGGCTCGCTGCTAACCAATCCTAATGCCAAACAATGTATCCAAGGCCTCACCCCAAAGATCCCCTCGTAACATCCATAGAGATAGAGCTAAGGCCCCCGGTAGAGTCAGAGACTACAAGGACCGAGACCACCTCCCCTGATACTCTACGACATAATAGTTCTGCTAAGGTAATGGCGATACGACGATGTCAATGCACAAAACTTGAGTTAGAGATAGAGCTAAAGTGCTGAGACCCGCCAAAGGTTAACGTTTATTGACGTTCTCATCACACCTCCCCTGATACTCGCTCGCATCAAGCACATCAACCATACACATACAAGCACATGCCTATTCCTATCATCATCATCATCATCATGTTATAAACAATAAAGTAAATATGCATGAACAAGTAATAGAAATATTGGATGGCATGCTGTATGCACATTACAACCATATTCGCATAGAATCAAACATGGCATAGGACTCAAGAAATAGAAAACAGTTTATTATTAACCAATTTAGTTTGGGGTTAAGGTTCCTCACCTTAGCTTGCTAAAAGATACTTTTCCAAGCTTTAGAATCACCGTTATAACGTTATTATATTGCTAGCAAACCTAACCAAGTCGATAGAATTTAATTAGAATTAATTCAGAATTTAAAAACCATTCTGTCAACTGAGGGTCGATGCTAGGGTCGATGGGTCTATCGGCCACGACCCTCCCTCCATTCCTGAACTTCCCGAATGCCGAGGGTCGATGGTCGAAACACCTAGGGTCGGATGGTCTATCGACCCTCGGTGCGACCCTTGGTGCACTCTGGTCCAATTTCCACTTTTAACCCATTCTTCGTGTTTGGGGTCCTATGGCTTGCTTCCTACATTCATTCAACAGTCAATCCATGGTCTAGAACCATGTATAATCCATCTAGATAGATTTCGTGCATCCTCCTATGGTTTTCCATGAAAACCTAACCATGGATGGATGGTTTGGGTTTCTCCGAAATCCTACACTCAACCATATCTAACCTAAGGTCTGTAGACACTCATGGAATTAATATCCATACCTGAGAAGATTACTTTTCTCTGCAAATTCTTCTCCTTTTTGCTAAGCCTTCTTCCTAGCCTCCTTTCTTCCTCTTTTCCTTCTTCTCTCTTTCTCTCAATTCAATTAGGGTTGTGAAAGGAGTGAATGTGGCTTAGGGACGTCCTTTAAATAGACTAGGAATGTCCTATAATAATCCCATTGAGATTTGGAAAGAATCCCAACCGAAAATTAGGAAATTTCCTAATTTCAATTTCGTCAGAAAACCGAGGGTCGATGGGAGGGTCGATGATCCCGTCGACCCTAGGGTCTTAAGCTGTCCGACCCTCCCTTCAAAACTGAGGGTCTGACTTTCTGTTTTGGGAGGTCCGACCCTGCTTAGCTGGGTGTGCGACCCTCCCCTAAAATTAAGTGTTTTTGGGTCGATTTTATACCTGGGATCTCGATCTCCTTCATGCCCTTGGTCCATTAGACTCGACCATGATGGGTAAACCTGGTTCAAGGTGGTAAGACCGGGTTAGTTTAACACGGCTCTTACATAAGTTTCCCAGTTCTTTCTTTTCTTTGGATAGTTTTCTAGGTTTTTATCTCCTTTTTCTTGTCTTTCTCAAATTAATGGTTTTCCAACCAAAGTAAACTTGATTTCTTCATTTAGAATCAATATTGGGCATCCAACAAACGAAAGCCCTCAAACGATTCAAGTTTCGGTTGGTTGGTTTGTGAGAAATTCAAAAATTTTGGTTTCGTACCCTAGAATTTGGGGTTTTTCTCAAAATTTCAAATTTCTTATTTTTTTTATTAAAATTATCAAAATTAATTGAAATTTCCTACTAGATTGTCACTGCAAGATGGTTTGTGACTCATGTAAGTCCTCCTACTCATGTAAATGGGCGAAATTGAGGCCTTGACCCATTTACGCCATTATGCTGTTGAAATTTCTAAAATTTTTGACTGATAACTTTTTAATTGTTTGATCCTTGCAGTTTCATCATGCCTCCTACCAAGAATGCAAGTGGTTGCAATGTTAACCAGCCTCCTAGGCCTATTGACGCCTTCAGGTTCAATTCAACCGAAGTCGAGGCTCAATACCCATGGTTTCAGGAAAAAAAAAAGGTTTGAGGTGGGGCATTTTGTGAACCTACAGGATCTAGCCATGTTTAATGTAGAGGTAGCATTTGATACTATAGGTTGGATGTCGGTGACCCAATACCAGAGGTCCACCTGTCCTGACTTGGTGAAGCAGTTCTACTACAATCTATAATTAGAGGGCAATCAAGAGGATTTTGACAAGTGTAGGGAGCTTCGGATCACCAACTGGATAAAGGGTATGCAGATCTCCTTTGCTACACATCAGTTAGCAGGTCTCTTGAACAACTCTAATGCTCGCAAGCTGGTTTACTATGCACCAAAGGAGCACAAATTTATGACTGAAGACCTACGTCTCGAGGTGAGACAATAGATTATGCAGCCTGGACTTAGAGATCTAAAGGCGATCAACTTGCATCACCTTCCTTGTCTGTATTGCCGCATTATCCAGCATAACATCATACCCCAGAGCGGCCATTACAAAAAGATATCACAACTGACCCAATATGTCCTTGACTATATCTGCACCAAGTAAGTGATCTGCCTTCCCTATATTATCATTTGTACCATACATCGAGCTACGACTCCCAATCTGAAGAGCAATCTGCCTTATGGCCGCATGATCACCACCATTCTTGACTGCCTATGTCACACCCCAATTCTGCATACTTCAGAATGGTGTGATGAACCGCTAGCAAACCAATGGTTCAACCAAGATCTCGTACAGATGGTATCCGGCTGATCTAAACCTGATACATCCACATTCATAATCAGAATAAATACACAATAGCGGAAGTCTTATAATAAAATGAACTGAGAATCTACTGTGATATTAATATTTAAATAGTAAATTATTCTGTATCAACTGAGACATAAATATCAAATACATGTCCTTAATAAATCCAAATAAATAAATCTAGAACAAAAAAATATAATTGAATACACACGAGTTGCACTCGCAAGAGGAGTCATGTGTATCCAATGCATCTTCCACTTCCATCGCCGCCACGTTTTCTTACACTGGAGCATTTATATAATCTTCGACGGTAATACCTACATCATCAACTAAATATATTCGACGTCGAGGGGTGAGCACACATCATGGCTCAGTGAGCAAACAAAACAGTGCAACAATACATATGCATGCAGTCAAATCATATCTTTGGTCCAGTTTAAAGTTTGCAATGTGCTATAAAAAGGATAGGTGGCCGCCGTACCTCTATACACGAGTGTGTGGAAACGCCCAATGAAAACGGTACCGTCGCCCCACATGCACCCAGAATGACACAATATACACCTCATGAAAAATGATCATGGCTGTACCGGTTGATACCATACCAACAAATAAACCCCTGCTGGCTAGGGTTGCAAACTGGGCTCGCAACTAACCAATCCTAATGCCAAACAGTGTATCTAAGGTCTCACCCCAGCATCCCTCAGAACATCCATAGAGATAGAGCTAAGGCCCCCCGGTATAGTCAGAGACTACAAGGACCGAGACCACCTCCCCTGATACTCTACGACATAATAGTTCTGCTAAGGTAATGGTGATACGACGACGTCAGTGGACATGACTTGAATAGGCTATGGCACAATATGCCCCGATGAAAATGGCATCGAAGTACCGGCTGATACCATCCCTACTCGCACCATATACACTGGCCAAACACAAACATTCACATGCCTATTTCTATCATCATCATCATCATCATGTAATAAACAATAAAGAAAATATGCATGAACAAATAATAGAAATATTGGATGACATGTTGAATGCATATACAAACAAATACGCATAGAATCAATATGGCATTGGACTCAAGAAATAAAACAGTTTATTATTAACCAATTAGTTTAGGTCTTGTTCCCTCACCTTAGCTTGTTAATAGATCCTCTTCCAAGCATTAGAATCACCTTTATATTGTTATTATATTGCTAGAAGACCTAACAAAGTCGATAGAACTTAATTAGAATTTATTCCGAATTTAAAAACCATGTTGTTAACTGGGGGTCGGAGGTAGGGTCGGAGTAATGATGGACCCCTGGTGCGACCACCCCTATTCTGGACTTTCCGAACACTGGGGGTCGATGCTCAGGGTCTGGTAGGGTCGATTGGCCATCGACCCCCCTTGCGACCCCCTGTGGGTTTTGGTCCATTTTCTTCCTTAAATCCATTCTTCGTGTTTGGGGTCCTATGGCTTGCTACTACAGTCCATATTACACATGTTCTATGGCCTAGAACCATGATTCATTCACCTAAATGGCTTTCATGACTTCCCCATGGTTTTCCATGAAAACCTAACCATGGGTTGATGGTTTGGGATTCTCCGAGATCATACTCTCTTCATTATCTAACCTAAGGTCTGTAGAAACTCATGGAATTAATATCCATACCTGAGAAGAATACTCCTTCTCTGCAACTCTTCTCCTTTTTGCTTTCTTCTTTTTCTTGTTTCTCTTCTTCTTCTCTTCCTTATCTTCTCTTTCTCTCAATTCAATTAGGGTTGTAAAAAAGTGAAAGAGGCTTAGGGACGTCTTATTTATAGAGTAGAAACTCCTAAAATACGTCCCATTGAGATTTGGAAAGAGTCCAACCAAAATTAGGAAACTTTCCTAATTTCTGTTTCTGGCGGCAACTGGGGGTCGATGAGGGGGTCGATGATCCCGTCGACCCCTGGTTCCTATAGTGTCCGACCCCCTCTGTAAAACTGGGGGTCAGACCTTCTGTCTTGGGGGGTCCGACCCTCCCTTGCTGGGTATGCGACCCTCCCCTTAATTTAAGTATTTTTGGTCCATTTAATACCTAGGATCACGATCTCCTTCACGCCCTTGGTCCATTTTGCTCAACCATGATGGGTAAACCTGATTCAAGGTGGTAAGACGGGTTAGTTTGATACGGGTCTTACAACTCCCCCCTACTTATAAAAATTTTGTCCTCGAAATTATACGTACCTTCTGAATCAAATAAGTGAGGGTATTGCTTTCGCATAGCATTCTCTTCTTCTCATGTAATTTCTTCCATGTTTCTACTTCTCCAAGTGACCTTAACATAATAGATATCTCGGTTGCGTAGTCGTTGAACCTTTCGGCCGGTGATTTCAGTTGGTGTTACTTCAAATGTCAAATCATCAGTCAAATCTGGTAGATCTACTGTCAGAACGTGCTTTGGATCCTTGACATACTTCTTCAATAGGGAAATATGAAATACGTCATACACAATTGACATAGATGGTGGTAATGCTAACTGGTAAGCCACTTTTCTACGCTTATCTAGAATCTCATATGACCCGATATATCTTGGACTTAGTTTCCCTTTCTGTCCGAACCGTTTCAGACTTCGCATAGGTAATACCTTCAAGAATACTTTTTCACCCACAACAAACTCAAGATCTCTGCGTCGAGTATCTGCATATTGCTTCTGACGATTCTGGGCTGTTCTCACTCTTTCCTTGATAATGTCGACCACGCGGCAACTCTCTTCAACAAATTCTGGCCCAACAATACTACGTTCTCTAACTTCATTCCAAAATAAAGGAGTTCGATACTTTCTGCCATACAGTGCTTCATAGGGTGACATCTGTATAGTAGTCTGATAGCTATTGTTAGAAGCGAACTCGATCAGTGGTAGCTTTTCATCCCATGATCCTTTGAAATCAATTACACATGCTCGTAGCATATCTTCTAGAATCTGGATTGTACGCTCTGACTGTCCATCTGTCTGTGGATGGAATGCAGTACTAAATTTCAATGTTGTACCCATAGCCTTTTGCAATCCTTCCCAAAACTTGGAAGTAAATCGTGGATCTCTATCGGACACAATGCTCTCTGGTACACCGTGTAATTGAACAATATTATCCACATACAGCTTTGCTAACCTTTCCAGTGTATACTGAGGTCGTATGGGTATAAAGCGAGTTGTCTTAGTCAGACGGTCTACAATCACCCAAACTACATCAACCACTCGAGGAGTCAGTGGTAATCCCGTGACGAAGTCCATAGTGATGCAGTCCTATTTCCATACTGGTTTCGATAACGGCTGCAATAGTCATGCCGGTCTTTGTCGTTCAGCCTTTACTTTTGGACAATTTAAGCATTGAGACACGAACTTGGCTACATCTGCTTTCATTCCTCTCCACCAATATAGTTTCTTTAGGTCATGATACATTTTTGTACTTCCAGGATGTATCGAATAGATGGTGGTATGGGCTTCTTTCATCAGTCGGTGTCTAATGTCCACACTTTCTATTTCGGGTACACATATCCTTCTTTTGTACTTCAGTACCTTCTCTTCGTACAAGGTGAACTCAGGGTTAGTCCTACCTTTTTCGATGTCTTCTTGCACCGTTCTCAGGTAAGGGTCTAATTTGATAGTTGTCTTCACTTCATCAATTATATCCGGTATAATCTTCAATGCAGCGAACATGTTTGAAAACCGATGAATAAACCCTTGGTTGGCTGATCCATCCATTGTATCTATCACATACTGTTCATTGCCGTGATTGAATACCATTCTGGTAGTACACATTGCTGCAGTTGTGCTAACCTCCTCCTGGGATTTTATCACTGCCTTTCTGCTCAACGCATCCGCTACTATATTAGCTTTTCTCGGATGATATTGGATATCATAATCATAGTCTTTCAGTAGTTCTAGTCATCTTCTTTGTCTCATATTCAACTCCTTTTGATTAAATAAATAAGTAAGACTCTTATGGTCCGATTTAATCTAGAACTTCTCTCCGTATAGGTAATGTCTCCATATCTTGACAGCATGTACTACTGCTGCTAACTCCAAATCATGAGTGGGATAATTTTTTTCATGTGTCTTCAACTGTCTCGAGGCATAAGCATTTACTTGTTCTCCTTGCATAAGCACATCCTAATCCCAATCCTGACACATCAGTGTACAAGGTAAATGGATGTCCAAGAACGGGAATAGTCAAAATCAGAGTGGATATCAATCTGGTCTTCAATGTCTGGAAGCTCTTCTCACATTTATCCGTCCACACAAACTTTTCACCTTTCTTAGTCAGACTGGTGAGAGGTATGGCAATCCGGGAATAGTCTTCCACAAATCTCCGATAATAACCAGCGAGACCCAGAAAACTTCTAATTTCTGCAACGCTCTTTGGTGCTTCCCACTTTACAATAGCTTCGATTTTGCTGGGATCCACTTTGATTCCTTCAGCGGACACTACATGGCCTAGGAAGGCGACTTCACTTAGCCAAAACTCACATTTGGTAAATTTGGCATATAGCTTCTCTTTCCTTAAACGCTGTAGGGCGGCGTTTAGGTTCTTAATATGGGTTTATTTGTCCTTGGAATATACCAATATATCGTCAATAAATACAATAACCGACGTATCCAATAAATCATGGAAAACCCGGTTCATAAGTTCCATGAAAGTTACTGGTGGGTTTGTTAATCCAAAAAACATGACCAAGAATTCATAATGTCCATACCTGTTCGTGAAAGCTGTCTTAGGAATATCACCCTCTTTAATCTTCAACTGATGATAGCCTGACCGAAGATCGATCTTAGAAAATACTTTTGCCCCTTGCAACTGATCGAACAAGTCATCGATCCGAGGTAGTGCATATCGATTCTTGATTGTCAGTTTATTCAACTCCCGATAGTCGATACATAATCGAACGCTACCGTCTTTCTTCTTTATGAACAATACTGGTGCTCCCCATGGTGATATACTAGGTCGAATATAACCCTTGTCCAGCAGTTCCTGTAGTTGCACTTTCAATTCCTTCAGTTCAGTAGGAGCCATTCTATAAGGTGCTTTTGATACTGGTACGGCTCCAGGTATAAGATCTATCACAAACTCTGTGGCTCGGTCGGGTGGTAATCCTAGTAGTTCCTCAGGAAACACGTCGAGGTAGTCCCGCACGACATCAATATCTTCCATCTGTGGTGCTTCCTTGGTGAGGTCGACCACTGATACTAGATACCCGACTGCCCCCTTCTCAAGGCACTTCTTAGCCTTTAGTGCTGAGAGTATGAGCTTACGTTTACGGGGAAGTTTGGTTCCCACAAAACTGAATTCTGCACCTTCTTTGTCATTAAATGTTAGTTTCTTTTCGGCGCATAGTAGGTTCGTAGAATGCCGAGCTAACCAGTCCATTCCCAAGATGACGTCAAAGTTTGCCATCCCAAGTTGGATCAAGGTTGCATCTAAGGTTTTCTCGCCAATGAGAACTGGACATGGCCCATAACCTTTCTCTAACTCCACTTCTAACCCCATCGGTGACCGTACAAGTAGTTTGTAGTCCAATGTTTTGATGGGTAGGTTCAGTTTCTTTTCAAATGACACAGATATAAAGGAATGAGTAGCTCCTGAATCAAAGAGTACTCTGGCGGGTATGCCATTTATAGATACGATACCTGTGATTTATTTTACTTAGTCTACATACTCATACCATGTAATACAACTTTAAAGGTTTCGGTCATACCTGTGACCACATCGGGTGATGCGACAGCATCCTCGGATGTAACAGCATATACTCGTCCTTGATGTAAGTGCTTCTTGGGCTTAGGACACTCCCTTGCCATATGTCCCGTTTGGCTACAGTTATAACATCTCGGACCTTCAGAATTTGGCTTTGGTTGTTGTTGAGTTACTGGGGGAGTCTTGGATGCAGCAGTAAAGCCTTAAGCACGGAAGGGTTTAAATGTCTTGTTGTTACCTCCGTTATAAGCATTTCTGGCAGGCCTTTTTATGCCTCTGTTCTGTGTAAAATAACTTTCCTTCTGGCTCGATTCTATAACTTGAGCAATTTGGACAGCTTCATTGTATATCTTCTTTTCCAAACCCAGAACGTGCTCTCTGATGCTTCCTCTAAGTCCCGTGACAAACCTACGGGTCTTAGTGTCTTCTTCTTGCATACTAAGTGATGCAAAGAAAAACAGCTCCTCATAATGTTGTTGATATGCATCCACGGACATCTGGCCCTGATATAAACTCAGGAACTCCTTCTCCATAGAATCTTTGAAGCTTCGAGGAAAATACTTCTCAAGGAAAGCTTCTTTATAAATAGCCCAGGTCAATAAGGCATGCTTGGTTAATAGATAGGTCCTGGTCGATTTCCACCAATGATGTGCATCGCCTTATAGCATGAAGGTGGCACATAATACCTTTTCTTCTTCTGTAATAGTCATCATAAAAAAATTTCTCTCCATCTCGTCGATCCAATGTGCTGGCCATAGAGGATCAGATGGTTTACCGTTAAATTCCTTGGGCTTCATCTTCAAGAATCTCTCAACCAGTCGAGAGTGATCCAACTGATTTTGGGGGTATGCCCCAAACATAGGTTGTGGATACTGATAATTAACCTGAGCTGCTTCCGGACCTGGTACTGGAATCTGTGCAGCTGGTGGTTGAGGTGTTTAGGGTGCTGGGTGGTTACCCACCGGTGCTGCACTGGCTTGTCCAGTCGGCATAGGTGTAGCATGTGCTGCCTGGAACATAATCCCCGTTGCTGCTTGCATTTGAGTCTGTGCGTATTGCATTTGTTGCAGCTGTTGCGATAAGTTCATATCCACGGTTGCTAGCTCCGGTGATGGAGGTGGCAAGTTTGTAGGATTTGCTGACCTGGATTTACTGGTGGTGCAACCTGCGGATCACCCTGCGCATATATATTTTCTTGACTAGTTTCCTCCACAGGTGGTGGTGGTAGAACTGCATTTCGGCTCTGCCTGGTTACTCTACGCCCAGGCATATTTTCTCCTGAGAATGGAGGTGCCTGAAAATCATCAAAATACGTGTGACAATCATTTATACTTCATGTAGGCGCGTTAACCGATATAAAAATTCAAAATTTTCAGCTCATTCTACGAAAAATACTATTTTTCTATGCAGGGTCGATGGTGGGGGTCGATGGTATGTCCGACCCTGGGAATAACCTATTCTTCCCGAGAGCCGGGGGTCGATGCGGGGGTCGATGGGTGTCCGACCCCCAGGTGCGACCCCTGGTTTACTGTCAAGTTCCCGAGAGCTGGGGGTCGATATGGGGGTCGATGGATGTCCGACCCCCAGGTGTGACCACTGGTTTCTATCAGATTTTTGAGAGTTGGGGGTCGATACGGGGGTCGGTATGGGGGTCGATGATCCTGGTCGATTTGTCTGACCCCCAGACCAAAAATCAGATTTTTAAGGTCCGATTCTGGGTTCATTTCCCATTGTTTCTTCCCCGTTTCGACTCGTCTCCCACCTCTGAGTTGCTACAGTGCCACTCCGCTATATTGATCAATTTGGGTCCGTGTTTCGACGTCCACATATTTCCTACCGGTATGTTTTCTCATTTTTACCTGTTTTTAGGTTTCCATTTCTAGGTTTTCGCCCGTTTAACTTGTATTTTTCAAATTAAACTTTTTCCAACCGTAAAAATTCAATTTTTATTGGGGGCTTTTGTTATTGGTGTCTCGAGGAACGAAAGCCCTCAAAATTTTTTGAGTTTCATCGGTTGGTTATCGAGAAACTTGGATTTTTGCTCTTTTTGCCCTAATTTGTCGAAATTTTTTATTTCTCGCAATTTCTTCAAATTGGATCCCATTAGTTTGAATTTCCTACTGGGTGAGTGTTGCAGGATATGTTAGAACCTACGTAAGTCCTCCTGCCCACGTGTATGGGTGACAAGTGAGGCTTTTGGCCCACTTACGTCATTATAATGTCAAAATTTTGGCTTTTTCTACCCTACTAACATGCTTATCTGTTTTCTTTCTTATTTGCAGATATCATGGCCCGTACCAAAGTACCTAGAGTTCATGATCCTCTTCGTTTTCGCTCTAATGAAGTCGAGGCACAGTATGCCCACTACGCTCGCAAGAAAGTGGAAGGTGGTCGTATGGTGAACTTGGCTGAGTTGGCCCTGTTCAATGTAGAGAGGGCATTTGGTGATATGGGCTGGCTCCCAGTCATCACTTACGACGCATGCACCCGTCCAGATTTAGTACGCCAGTTTTATTGTAACCTCCAGGTGGTGGGGGATTACAATGATGTTGAGAGGGGTCACGAGTTGCGCATCACGAGTTACGTCAAAGGGGTGAACATCTCGTTTGACTACCGTCAGCTGGCCGACCTACTGGGCATCTCCTATGATGGCCCCATGGTTTTCTGTGCTCTGGGAGAGCCCCAGTTCTTCTCTTTACAGATGAGGGCCGAGATCGATAATCAGCTCCTACGACCTGATCGCTGGCAGATGAGGGCATGCTATATGCGTCCAGCTCCACGGGTATATTGTAAGATTATTCAACATAATCTGATCCCGCATAGTGGCCATTACGAGAGGGTTTCCCAGTTGCCCCAGTATCTTTTGTATAGCATTTGCACTAGACAGCCCGTCTGCCTTCCATACATCATTATGCATACTATGATCACTGCTACGTTGCCTAGTTACACTGGCAACCTTCCGTACGGACGTATGATCACTATGCTGCTTACCCGCCTGGGGGTTGATTTAGTGGATGAGAAGATTCAAGAGAAGACCTTCTCGTCACCTCTAGATTGGGAGGCTATTTGCAAGATGGGCATGCGGGATGCCCAGGTCAGTGATGAGGAGAGGAATGCGATGGTGCACCCTCACACTCGCGTAGAGATAACTAACGCTGACGCAGCTGCCGCCGCTGCTGGAGTTCATGCGGAGCCTGCTGATGATGATGATCGCATGTACATGGATGTAGACTCGATACCACCGCCTTCACCTACGCATGCGGCGGGAGCTGGTACTTCATATGCAGTGGGTCCTTCTCATGAGGCTGGTCTTTCTCATGCGGCTGGTCCTTCACACCCACCTTCTGATATGATGGAGATGTTGCATGAGATCAGAGAGGCTCAACACAGATCTGATCTGAGGATGGAGGAGTTACTAGACGCTGAGTGTGTGAGAGTGGATGAGCTCATAGACGCCCAACGTACATCAGACATGAGGATGGGAGAGTTACTAGACGCTCAGCGGGTGAGAGTGGATGAGCTACTAGACGCCCAGCGTACATCAGACATGAGGATGGGAGAGTTACTAGATGCTCAGCGCCGGACTGATCAGCGGGTAGCGGATCTTACAGCTAGTCTTCAGACAACCCAGACTCAGATAGCCTGGTTGACTAGAGTCTACGCTGAGGATTATGACAGAGATCGTGAGGCACCGCCTCCTCTGATACCAAGTTGTCACACCCCAATTCCGCACACTTCAGAATGGTGTGATGAACCGCTAGCAAACCAACGGTTCAACTAGGATCTCGTACAGATGGTATCCGACTGATCTAAACCTCATACATCCACATTCATAATCAGAGTAAATACACAATAGCGAAAGTCTTATAGTAAAATGAACTGAGAATCTACTGTGGTATTAATATTTAAATAGCAAATTATTCTGTATCAACTGAGACATAAATATCAAATACATGTCCTTAATAAATCCAAATCAATAAATCTAGAATAAAAAAAACATCTAATCGAATACACATGAGTTGCACTCGCAAGAGGAGTCATGTGTATCCAATGCATCTTCCACTTCCATCGCCGCCACGTTCCCGTACACTGGAGCATTTATATAATCTTCGACGGTAATACCTGCATCATCAACTAAAAATATTCGACGTCGAGGGGTGAGCACACATCATGGCTCAGTGAGCAAACAAAACAATGCAACAATACATATACATGCAGTCAAATCATATCTTTGGTCTGGTTTATAGTTTCCAATGTGATATAGAAAAGATAGGTGGCCGCCGCACCTCTATACACGAGTGTGTGAAAACGCCCAATGAAAATGGCACCGTCGCCCCTTCACCTCCAGCTTCATGATTGTATCTATTTTCTTTCATTGTACTACAGAGTAACTGTCCGGGTTGTGGACTGTACTCTGCTTTAGCTATGTATGTACGTTTGTTTCCCTCTCATTGTATGTAAAATTATTTCTTCCTTTAATAGATGCATTATTGTCTTTTCAAATTTGGTCTCAAACATCACTTGTGCTAATAGTGTGTTAATATTACAGTTTTTACTTTTATCCTATCTCAGTTCACAATTCGTCGTAAGGGTATGCTAGTTTAGCGAACACGGTCTGAGATGCTCTGATACCAAGTTGTCACACCTCAATTCCGCACACTTCAGAATGGTGTGATGAACAGCTAGCAAACCAACGGTTCAATCAGGATCTCGTACAGATGGTATCCGGCTGATCTAAACCTCATACATCTACATTCATAATCAGAGTAAATACACAATAGCGAAAGTCTTAAGTAAAATGAACCGAGAATCTACTGTGATATTAATATTTAAATAGCAAATTATTCTGTATCAACTGAGACATAAATATCAAATACATGTCCTTAATAAATCCAAATAAATAAATCTAGAATAAAAAAAATCTAATCGAAGACACATGAGTTGCACTCGCAAGAGGAGTCATGTGTATCCAATGCATCTTCCACTTCCATCGCCGCCACGTTCCCGTACACTGGAGCATTTATATAATCTTCAACGGTAATACCTGCATCATCAACTAAAAATATTCGACGTCGAGGGGTGAGCACACATCATGGCTCAGTGAGCAAACAAAACAGTGCAACAATACATATGCATGCAGTCAAATCATATCTTTGGTCCGGTTTAAAGTTTTCAATGTGCTATAGAAAGGATAGGTGGCCGCCGTACCTCTATACACGAGTGTGTGGAAACGCCCAATGAAAACAGCACCATCGCCCCACATGCACCCAGAATGTCGCAATATACACCCCTGGTGCGACCACCCCTATTCTGGACTTTCCGAACACTGGGGGTCGATGCTCAGGGTCTGGTAGGGTCGATTGGCCATCGACCCCCCTTGCGACCTCCTGTGGGTTTTGGTCCATTTTCTTCCTTAAATCCATTCTTCGTGTTTGGGGTCCTATGGCTTGCTACTACAGTCCATATTACACATGTTCTATGGCCTAGAACCATGATTCATTCACCTAAATGGCTTTCATGACTTCCCCATGGTTTTCCATGAAAACCTAACCATGGGTTGATGGTTTGGGATTCTCCGAGATCATACTCTCTTCATTATCTAACCTAAGGTCTATAGAAACTCATGGAATTAATATCCATACCTGAGAAGAATACTCCTTCTCTGCAACTCTTCTCCTTTTTGCTTTCTTCTTTTTCTTGTTTCTCTTCTTCTTCTTTTCCTTCTCTTTTCTTTCTCTCAATTCAATTAGGTTTGTAAAAGGAGTGAAAGAGGCTTAGGGACGTTCTATTTATGGAGTAGAAACTCCTAAAATAAGTCTCATTGAGATTAGGAAAGAGTCTAACCGAAATTAGGAAACTTTCCTAATTTCTATTTCTAGCGGCAACAAGGGGTCGATGAGGGGGTCAATGATCCCGTCGACCCCTGGTTCCTATAGTGTCCAACCCCCTCTATAAAACTGGGAGTCTGACCTTCTGTCTTGGGGGGTCCGACCCTCCCTTGCTGGGTATGCGACCCTCCCCTTAATTTAAGTGTTTTTGGGTCAATTTAATACATGGGATCACGATCTCCTTCATGCCCTTGGTCCATTTTGCTCAACCATGATGGGTAAACCTGGTTCAAGGTGGTAAGACCGGGTTAGTTTGATACGGGTCTTATAGCCTAGGTGTAAACATGGAGGGTGAAAGGATGTATGAGGAGACGGTAATGGTTGATTTAAACTGAGAAGCCATTACCAAGATGGGTTTGAATGAGGTGGTCATTAGTGATGAAGAGATGGAGGCACTAGAGAGACCTCTGAGTAGGGCAGAAGCGGATGAGGCTGAGGTTGGTAGAGTGGACCGCTTGTTTATGGATGTAGACGATATCCCTCCCCTTACTCCTCAGCATACATCTGAGGCTGCTCCTTCACATCCCCCGCCGGATTCGATGATGTCACTACTCCTGAAGATTCTAGAGGCTCAGTATGCAATAGATCGATGTATAGCAGAGCTTGCTCAGAACCTTCGGGTCACAAGGAGGAGGCATACTAGCTCTGGACTACCTATGCGGAGGATTATGAGAGAGATCGAGAGTCACCACCTCCCCCGCCAGCCTAGGGATAGATTGTTTTGTTACTTTTGAACATTTATTTTTTACTTATATTTTCAGGATAATTGACCAGATTGTGGATCGTACCCTGTTTCTTGTTTGGATATATTTTTATTTTTTTCTTTTTTCTATATATAATTCCATCTTTCATTATGTGCATTATTGTCTTGTTTTAATTCTGTCTCAACCAACATACGTACTTAAATGTGTTTGTAATAAGACTTTTAGATTTACCCTAGCTCAGTTCACACACTCATGTGAATGCATTCAGGTTTGATTGGCAAAACCTGAGTGCTCTGATACCAAGTTATGACACCCTAGTTCTAATCGACCCAGAAGTGTGAATGAACCATAATATGAACCAATAGTTCAAGCCAAGAACATATAGGAACGTACCAACAATCAAACCAGACATTCCACACAATCAAAGATAATAAATAAATATCAGAAACTTGTATCAATAATGAATTGAGTATCTAATGATAATCAAAAAATAAAATGTTTATCTAGTGTTAACCAAAACATAACTTAAATATCTATCATAATTCCATAACTCAAATATGAAAGTAAACTAAGCATAAACACAGTAATGATATCAAGCTCGTCCTCCACTGCTTGCATGTCTATGGCCACCACTTGTCCATATGATGGTGCATTTATGTAGTCTTCGAAGGTATTACCTACATCATTAGAAAATAAAAAAAGGATACTGTGGGGTGAGCTCACAACTTAGCTCAGTGAGAAAATAAAATAATACAGCAAACATATGCATGATGTCATATTCATATCTTTGGTCTAGTTTAAGTTTACAATTTGCTATGGTAAGGATAGGCGGCCACCATACCTCCATACATGTAAGTATGAGCACACCCAACGAAAAGGCACCTACAGCCTAACTGATCATACACTGCAAGCACTACCCCCGATACTCTAGTTTAGTAAGGGGGGAGGGAAGCTCGAAGAGCTTTCGAGCTTTAATTGGTCGACCACTACATAAGCCGCTGGCGGAGAAAGCTCGGTCAGTCTAGAGAATAGGAGAGAGGGAATGCAAAGGTCTCATCGTAGTCCACTCCGTACTCTTGCACATAACCCGTTGCAACAAGACGAGCCAACTAACGTAACGTCGACGGGGCTCAGAGGGAAAAAGCAAGTCTTTTTTCTAGCTGACTTACAGCCGGGAGGTTAAGGGAGGTATTTGGTCTGCTCATTGAGGGGAGCTAAAGAAAGAGATTGAATGGAAGGCCTGCTACCAGAATGTTCGCTTACCTGATTGCTTGCCTATCTCTTATGGCTTCGTCTGCCTTTTTTATTTCTGCCCATACCATTACGTATGCCCTTACTGACGAGGGCTTGCAAACTAAATTCATGACTAACCAATCCTAGATGTCAACAAGATGTATCCAAGGCCTTACCTTAGCATCCTTTAATACGATATAGAAATAGAGCTGGGGTCCGCTGGCAAAGCTACAGCCACACACCACGATCACCCCTCTGATACCCTGCGACGTACTAAGTTAGCTAAGGTAACAGGGGTACGACGATGTCAGTGTAGTGAATGATTTGATGTTACAACCTTTCCCCATTCAACACACTGGCCACAAACATATGGATGCCTATCCCTGTCATCATCATCATCACATAAGGAAATAGCAATAAAATATGCATGAACAATAATAGCAATTATTGGATGATATGTTATATGCACAAACAACAGAATATAGTAATAGGTAATAAAATGAAAGTAAAACCGAGTAGTTTATTATTAACCAATTAGTTTAGGTCTTGTCCCTCACATGTTGGATGATGTTGTCTATTTTCATGACCTTGAATATAGTTCAAGTTTATAACAATTCCTATAAGGATCAATTAGTACAAGTTAGGGTTCTGTTCCATCAATTTACAACAATCAAACTCACTGTTCGGTCTCTTACATAGCCCTTTCGGACATTGTCTGGTCGCATGACCGGTCTTGCATTGTCTGACTTGTCAGCCATCTGGACAAGGCCTGTGACACTTCCCGAGAGTGTTTGATCGCTTATCCGGTCTAACTTATTTGTCCAACAGGTTAACAGTACTAAACAAGCTTCAGGCTATCTCTCAGTTTATCTTCTCTCAGAGTCGACTCTTCGACTCTCACTGGGATCCATTACAAAATCATTATATGGCCGTTAATCGCTAGGGGATTGATCATTCCTTAAAATCCTTAATTACTACAGTTATTATATATGGAAGATCTTGTAATCATAATCGTTGTGTTAGGTTTGATCTACCAACACTGTGGTTCATCACCCAATTCCTAATCCCGAGCATAATCTAACATTTTGTAGAGGCAAAAGATTTACCGTGGGTTCCTCGATACAGTGCGTTGGAAACCAATAGAAATTCTTCTCTATAGAGCTTCTTTCCCTTTCTCCAAGCCTTCTTCTCCACTCTCCCTCTCAAATTCTAGGGTTTGAGAATGATCAAAAGAGTGAGAAAAAGTGAAGGAATGTTCTCTATATAGAGGAAAAACTTTCATATAGAGTCTTCTCCCAATTAGGAGAGTGGTCTCCTAAAATTAAGAAACTTTCTTAATCTCGGAGACCATTCTGGGATTAACCGATCGCCTAATATGCAGACTGGACAACTTGAGTTGTCCAATCGAACAAACTTTGAAAGGACAGACTCCATACCTGGATTTGTGGTTCCTTCATCTAGTTGGTTCACTCGACCCGATTATGATGGAAAGACCTGTCACGACACGGTTAGACTAAATTAGTTGAGTGGGGTCTTACAGACAGTCTCTAAATACATACCCAAATGGGAATTTTTTTAGTCCAAGAACTCCATAATGGAGGTTTCTTTCCCATTATCGCACAAATAGAGGTTTACCCCCTCCCCCCACAAAGAACATTCTAATTTCAAGAATGTGGTCTCTGTCCTCAGATTCTAAGAAGTGAAATGCGAAACCTCCATGTTGCCAAAGATAAAACTCCACATATCCCTTAAGTTTCCACTGCTTGCTAAGAGAAGTCTTGATGAAGGTAAAGCTGGGTCTCATACCTATAAAGAATCCCACTACAGTATTTTGTAGTTCATCAATCTTCAAAACCACAAAAACAATTGAACAAACACCAACCTGGATAGAATCTCGACTCTGGATAAATGAATCTCAAGTACATCTTTGGTTAGGTTTTTGCATACTGTTCGAGAAGTGGCTTGACCAAGAAGGGTTAACGAATGCAGAAGGAAGAGGGGGTGAGGGTTGAGGTTCAGGCTCAGAAGTCTTTTGGGTTTTAGAGGTATTTTGAGGTTCTAGGTTTGTAGGCTTGGAAAGACGATCATAGGAATCATTAACCAAGGATCTTGGTTCATGGATAGCATCGGGCAAGGAGGGATATTTTCCTGTATGAAGTTCGAAAGTCTTAAGCAAAAGGTCTTGTTCAGAAACTACCTGGATAGGGGTTATAGATTCAGGAGAAAGTTCAAGGGTTTGGGCTCCAGTGTCATGGCAGAGATCAGATCTGGGATTATCAAAGGGTTTCATAGAAGGAGCAATGGCTTCCAAAGCAAGGACACAAGCTTGAGATGAAGCCATAGGAAAGGAATAGAGAGGAAAAGCACAGAGATTGGAGGAGATGCACTCTGGGTCAAAGTAATTATCATAAAGGGTATCGATGTCTTCATCAACCAACCGGTCGAGTCTATATTTCCCGCCATGTTGTGTTCGATGAAATAGTGTTCCCATCATAGCGGAAACATAAAAAATGTTCCTTTTCAAATAATCAACTCACTGATTTCTATACATTTGAAAGATGGATTTTTTATTCTGAAATTAGTGCTAAAGAGACATTATCCGATTGTTGTCCTTCATCTCCCGCTCTGACCAGTCCAACATCAAATGAAGAAGCTACACATCCTACTAGCAAGCCGACTTCAATCATCGACTTGACTTTAGTCATCAACCCTACTTCAGTCACCGAGTTGACATAGTCACCAACCTGACTTCAGTAGCCTACCACATTCATAGTCCCAACTTCATTCATCGACCTCAGTCACCGACCTGACTTCAATCACTGACCTTAGTCGCCGACCCAACCTTTATTACCTCACCGATTTCAGTCGTTGAACTCAGTCACCGACCTACATCCCTTTTGTAGAACCACAACCAGTCTCTCTTGCAATTCCCACAAATCCCATCCTTACCCGAAGCAAATCAGGTATTCGCAAACCTAACCCAAAGTTTGCTCTTCTTAGCTCCACCATACTACCCAAACCTACCTCTGTAAAGGCTGCTCTTAACCATGTCGGATGGAAAGCTACTATGAAGGATGAAATGGCTGCTTTACTTTAAAATGATACTTGGTCTTTGGTTCCACCTCCATCTGATCAATATGTTGTGGGATGTCGATGGATTTTCAAATCCAAACATAGAGCTGATGGTTCATTGGAATGACCTAAGGCAAGACTTGTTGCCTAGGGTTATAACTAGTAGGAAGGAATTGACTACTTTGAGACGTTTAGTCCACTTATTAAGCTTGCTTCAATCCAATTGGTTCTTATGGTTGCAACAATCATTCATCAACTCGATGTCAAGAATGCCTTTCTTCATGGCTTTCTTGACACCCTGTTTACATGCATTAGCCTCCTGGATTTTTTGATCCCACTCGACCAAAGGATGTTTGCCTCCTTCAAAGAGCATTATATGAACTGATACAAGCACCGAGAGCTTGGTTTGATCATTTCAGTACCTTTCTTCTTGATTATGATTTTTTCTTTCTTTTGGTAACATCTTAGACTCCTCTATGTTTATCTATCGTCACAAGGGCCAGCAATTTTTTTTTTTTTTTTTGCTAAAGGTCAACAAAGTAATTGTATTAATGAATAAAATGAAAAAAATACAAAAAATCATAATGATAGTAAAAGCTCTACCTTCGGCATTGCCATCAGCAGAGCCATATCATTGGAAAAAAAACACATTTATTTACATCGATATCTTGGATGCTCAGATGCGTCCCACACTACATCCCTTGCTATTAAGTTTGGGCAAGATGTCCATGTCTTAGAAAATAACTCAGTTGCTCCTCTTTTTGCCAATATGTCAACAATCACGTTGGCTTCTCTAAAGCAATGTGTAATTCTGAGCTGTGTATTTGATAATCCAGCCATCAACTCTCTCTATTGTTGCAGTACAAACCATGGAGGATCTCCATTTAATAAACAATCCACAACTGATTTTGAGTCACATTAGATCCATAGATTTCTCACATTTAAATTGACAGCATGTCTCAACCCTTTAATTGCAGCAAGTAATTATGCCTGGTAGTTTATGCTCAGCAAGGGCCAGCTCCTGATTTTGCTCCTCTACGTTGATGATATTATGCTCATGGGTAATGACAATTCCATTCTTGAGTCGTTTTTCATCACATTGGGCTCAACATTTGCTATGAAGGATATGGATGATATCCATTACTTCCTTGGCATTGAAGTGACTCGCAACTTTCATGGACTATTTCTCTCACAGTCTGAATATGCAATAGAAATCCTTCATCTTGTAAATCTGTCTATAGTAAATCCCATCTCTACTCCAATGGGTATTGAACTATTCCTACAGATCAACCACTCTTATCTTCATCAGATGTTACATTGTACCGTTGCTTGGTTGGCACTCTCCAATATCTCACAATGAAGCGACCCGATTATCCTTTTCAGTAAATCATGTATGCCAGTTTATGCATGCTCCCACAACCGCACATTTCAAGATTGTGGAGCATATATTGCGGTATGTTCGAGGCTCTTGACCATTGTCTTACAAATATTCAGCAATGCTCTCTCACCCTTGTCAGCCTAATCTGATGTAGACTAGGCTGAATGCTCTCTCCCACGATGATCCATTACAGGCTTTCGTACCTTTCTTGGTCCAAACTTTATCTCTTGGAGTGCTAAGAAACAACCCACTGTGGCTCGGTCAAGTACAGAGGCAGAGTATTGTGCCATCGCTTTCTACCGCAACTGAACTCACATGGTTATCCTTTCTTCTTCGGGATATTGGTGTCGTCCAATCACAACCGGAAATTCTTTTTTGTGACAACCTAAGTGCCCTTCACATGATGGTTAATCCCATTTTACATGAACGAACTAAGCATATAGAATTGGATTACTACTTTGTACGAGAGAAAGTTGCTTTTGGTCATATCTAGATGAGATTCACTCAGTCCTCATCTCAGCTTGTCGATATTTTTACTAAACCCCTGGCGCGGGTTCCTTTCAATACTCTTTGCATCAAACTAGGACTCTGGTTTAACCCTCCATCCAGTTTGAGGGGGTTATTAAGGACAAAGAAGGAAATAGCTCTCACAATAATATTACAGCTAGAGAGATTATGTGGCTATCTCTTGAAGTCTCCATCTATCATCTTATATGAGTCAGTTATAACTAACTTAATTGTATTTAGCTGTACATAGCTGTTCTAGTTAATTCTAGAATTCTCTTATTCTTATTCTTAGGCTATGTTTGGTATCATTTTTTTTTAATTTTTCTGACAAGTTTTTATTTTTATAGGTGTTTGGTATTGTTTTTTGTTGCTATTTCTTGTCATAAAAAATAAAAAGAAGCTCAAATTCAAAAAGAGGTTGAGACCTCTTTTCGATTTTTGCCAAAAATCGTTTTTGGTTGAGTTTTGCACAACTTCAAGTTGCATGTATGTTTTAATTCTCCAACGGTTCTATATTTGAGGGTAAAAACGAAAAGTTGTTTGTAAGTTAGAAATTAGAACAATAGGTCATTCATTCAGGTGTGGGAAGAGGAATCGTCCGTGGCGGCATACTTTATCTCTCCAGAAGATATTGACCTACATTCAGGTGTACTTATCAATCTATTTCTTGATCCTATCGTTGTCTTCACTAGTGACAGGGCTAGAGCCATTGAAGTTCTTCTATGCTACTTCGCAATCGAGCTATGTGTTCTTGCATGTGTTGCAGACGCCGGGGTTCTGTTGTTGCTGCTAATGTATCTGTTGATGGTGTTGTTGACGGAGAGTGGGTTGAGCTTGAAATTTCTTGGTCTAGGACAGACTATGGTGGGTATAGCAGTGGGTTTGCATTATTATGGGATAGTGTTTCATAAAGTAGTGCAGCATCAACCACCCAAGACGAGCTGGAAAGTTGAAGGAATCTATGGGATTTGCTTCATCGTCATCTGTTTATTTGCAGGCGTTGAGAGGAGGAAGAAGGCTTACGATGAGCAGCGTCAACCACTCAATAAGAAAGTCAATTTCCAAGAAGAAGAAGAAGCAGGAAGTTTCATCTTTGTTTATTTTTATAAATTGAAAATTTAGCTTTTTCTCCCCCATAATTTAAAGATTGGGTCTTTTAACTTGTTTGTTTACATTTCTAACTCAATAAAGTCAATCTTACCAGTTGATCTCTATAAACCCAAAATGGCCGACAATGAAGAACTTCAAGAGGAGCCATGGGAGGAACGAACACTCAATCTCGTTCACGACTTCGAGATTGACCAAAGCTTTCCTGTCTCTCTTTTTGTGTTTGCACGTTTTTTTTTTTTCTCTACAATAGAAACCCATGTTTCTAGTTTCTTACTGATCAGTGGTTTCTTCCAATTTTGCTTCCAAGTTTTTGTAATTGATAGATATTTTTATTTTACAAAGCTTTTTGCAACAAATCTAACAAAAAGGGATGAAGAAAGCACAATATGAAATGGTTGAAAACCCCAATGGCTAATTTCTTGGAAGTTTTCTGTTACAGTCAACCAAAACCCCAATGGCTGAGTTTTTGGAAGTTTTCTGTTACAGTAGACCAAAACCCCCTGAGTTCTTGAAAGTTTTCTGTTACAGCAGACCAAAACCCCAATGGCTGAATTCTCATTTCTTTGCAGAGGTTTTCTTCTTCTTCATAATATTGGTTTCATATTTATTATGTTTGAGTTTTTTAAAGTTTTTTGTTTTGAGATCTCGTAGAGGATATCTTGGTTTGTCCTCTGTGTTTCACCCAATTTCTTCTGGCTTTTCCTTGTGATTTTTTTGTACATATGCTTTGTTTTTAGCCTTTGACTATAATTGTTGGAGGTTTAATTATTTGAGATTGTTTCATCCGAACTTTGACTTCATTAACAATTTACGATCTATGGTTTACCTATTGGTTTTCTCAAATTGGGATTTGGGCGGTTAATTGTTTGGGTTGTAGTTGGTTTCTTTTTATAAAAATTATTTTTAAATATAAGTATAGGTATACTAAATATATTTCTCATTCTACAATCTATTTTTTTTACTATAATTACCAAATAATTTTTTATTTTTAAATAAAATGGTTTTTAAAAATAATTTTTTACAAAAATATTAAAAATCAAAAATAAAAATAATAACAAACACAGCCTTATACGTATCCAAGATGTAACCACCCGGACAATCTCTAATTTTATATTTTCTCTTCTATAAATATAAAAGCAACACAACAAAGCATTTCAACAGCTGCAATTTCTTCTATTAGGTTGGTGGTAAGATAGAACCAGACCTGAGTTCTGGTTTCAGTCTCACGGTGGAGAAGCTGGTGGGCGTTACGGGAGGAGGGGCGGCGGTCTAGACGGATGGCCGATACTTGGGGCTCGGGTACCTGTACCGTCCATCCAAGCCAACAAGCTGAGTGAATCCGGATTGGATCGCCCTTAATGTAAGAGTGCCATGTCAGAAATCTCAAGCTGATCTGAGATGCCGCTTCCATATTTCAAGTCAAGGGTTTTAAACCTTGAAAAACGTCTTCGCCACCTATGATTGAGGTATATGTATGCACAATCCATCAGACGGTTTACCAGACCTACCCAGACCGAGAAAATAAAACTCAGATGCTTCACTGCAATTGCAAATGTAGACCTCAGAACTACTGAATTATTCTCCCCAACTAACAAAACAGTCAAAGATTTGGTAATTGATGGATTATTCGACCAAGCCCTTGAAATTTACAAACAGCAGCTCCATCCCTTTGGAGTCAATGGAAATGGCTCCATCCTTCCTACAGTTATCAAAGCATGTTCTTCAGCTAAATCACTATTCTTCGGTGTCCAAATCCATTCCTTTGTCCTCAAAACCGGTTTTGACAGCGAACCCATTACAGCAAATTCTCTCCTTTCTATGTATTCAAAGTGTTCGCATGTTGGATATGCACGTCTCATGTTTGATACAATGCCCCTTAGAGACACCATCACTTGGAATTCCATGATTACTTGCTACGTCAGGAATGGATATCATGTAGAAGCGATAGAGATGTTGAGGGAAATGTATTCGTCAAGTTTTGAACCTAAACCAGAACTGGTAGCTAGCATTCTGTCCGTATGTGGCCAGACTGGAGATTTAAGATCAGGGAAAGAAATTCATGCTCGTCTTATCCTTAGTGGTAGTATGGAATTATCCATTTTTCAATCTACAGCTCTTGTAGACATGTATTCAAGGTGTCTCAACTTGAAAGCAGCTTTTCATGTATTTAACCAGATGAAGGATAGGAATGAGGTTTCTTGGACAGCCATGATCAAAGGCTGCACCTCAAATAAGCGCTATGATGAATCAATCCAACTCTTTAGAGAAATGCAGATTGAAGGGGTTAAACCGAATCGAGTGACTGTAATTGTTGTTTTATCAGCTTGTGCTGCACTGGGAGCTCTGAAACAAGGGAAGGAGATTCATGCCTATGCATTTCATCGGGGATTTGAGTCAGAATCTCACTTTGCAGCAGCTCTAATAGACATATATAGCAAATGTAAGAAAGCATTGGCTCTTGCCACACATATTTTTTATAGATTGGGAACAAGGGATGTTGTTACGTGGAGTTCTATGATTGGAAGCTACTCTCAGATTGGGGATGGCAACAGGGCAATGGAGTTTTTCTATCAAATGCTGATGGAGGGTATCAAACCAAACTCAGTAACCATACTTGCAATTGTATCTGCTTGTACTTCCCTATTGTCTGTGGATTATGGGTGTGGAGTTCATGGCTACATATTAAAATCTGGCTTGGATTTGGACGTTTTCGTTGGCAACTCCCTGGTTAATATGTATGCAAAAAGTGGATGTCTTGATGCTTCACACCAAATTTTCAAAGAGATGCGCACAAAAGATTCTGTTTCTTGGAGTGCTCTAATCCATGGTTATGGTCTTCATGGCTATGGTGCAAAAGCTTTGGAGCTCTTTCATGAGATGCAAGAGAGGAAATTCGTGCCTGACAATATTACATTTCTTGCTGCTTTGTCCACATGCAACCATAGTGGCCTCATTGCTGAGGGACAATATCTCTTCAATGACGCAATACGAGATAACAAAATTTCCTTGACATTGGAACATTATGCGTGCTACATTGATCTTCTTGGTCGGTCGGGGAAGCTTGAAGATGCCTGTGAGATCATCAGCCATATGCCCATGAAACCAAATGCTACCATCTTCAGTTCTTTGGCATCAGCCTGTAAGATTCATGGTAGGCTAGAGGCAGCAGAGGAGCTGGCCTACCGGCTAATCAAATTGGAACCTGAGAATGTGGCAAACTACACCTTGTTGTGTATGGTATATGCAGAAGCTGGTAAATGGGGTGGTGTCCAAAAGGTAAGGGAAGTTATGAGAATGAGAGGCTATAGAAAAAGCTCTGGTTTCAGCCGTATTGAGGTTGAAAATAGAGTGAACAGCAATTTGAATTAATCTTAAAAAGGTAATGAAGTTAACATAATAAATTTCCTATAAAATGGTACTGTTGGCACAGACAAGTGGTTGCTCATCTTATGCATCCGACTATAATTTCTCATGCTATACATGCCATCAACTGATTTATCTTTTTGCTTTATATTGATCATATTACTCATGGCTCATTCTTTGCTAAAGACCCCTTGGGGTAAAGTAGAGATGTCTCATACGTTACCTGTAATATGTGGAACCATTGACGTAAATTCATAGTCATTCGGTCTGATTGCTACATAAAGAACATAAGCCAGATGATGGAACGGGTACACCTTTCGAGCTTGGGTGTTTTGCATAAAGTATCATTAAGCCCAGTTTCCTATAATATCGTTTCTTCTTTTGGTTAATTGTATCAAGTGATTGATTGACTTCCTTTTGATGCTTTCCCTCAGATGGTTTAAAACAAGGTTTATTACCATCTTTGCCATATGGTTCAAGTCAAGAATCCACAGCTTATTTGGGTTCTAATCAGACCTGGACTTAGAATGACAGTTAATCCATTTAACTTTTTTTTATCATCTACTAGTTTGTTCAGTTATTCTGCCGGGTATATTATTTTATGCTCTAGTCAATGTGACATACAGAAAAAAAAAAAAAGGTGTATTACTTTGCCTCTACATTATGATAACCAAAATTTTCATGAGACCGATAAGCACAGAGCATCTTGATTACTTTCCTGATGGTTCAATCTATCTAGGGATTGAAATTCCTTTATTTAGTCCTATAGTAGTAGATGTCATACCCCAATTTTTGACTAACCAAAATGGTGTGATGAATCGTCAATAAATCAACGGTTCAATCAGGAACTCGAATAGGCTATCCCACATATGATAAATCAAAACACATTCCACATTAATCAGAGATAATAAAGTAAATAGCGGAAGTCTTACAGATTGAATTGAGGTCTAGTCATGATAAATAATTAATATTTCATTTATTTTCAAATGATCAAAACATAACTTAATACATATTACAATATCCAAATACGAAGTCTAAACACTAAACATATCCATAGTTGAAACGCTCTCTTAACGAACCATGTTCGTTCTCCACAGCTTGCTCATTCATAGCCTCCACCCGTTCATATGTTGGCGTGTAGACATAATCTTCAATCATAGTACCTGCAACTTGAGCTCAGTGAGAAAACAAAACAATGCAACAAACATATGCATGCATTCATTCATATCTTTGGTCTGGTATATAAGTTTGCAATGTGCTATAGAAATGATTGGTGGCCAAAGGTTACGTTTATTGACGCCTCACCTCTATACACGAGTGTGTGAAGCCGCCCAAAGGTAACGTTTATTGTCGTCCCATAGGCACCCACCATGGACAATGTACACGCAAAAGTTACGTTTATTGCTGTACCGGTTGCCCATACCAATACGTAAGCCCCTGCTGGCGAGGGCTCGCAAACTGGGCTCGCAACTAACCAATTCTAATGTCAAACAGTGTATCCAAGGCCTCACCCCAGCATCTCTCAATACGTCCATAGAGATAGGGCTAAGGTCCCCCGGGAGAGTCAGAGACTACATGGTCCGAGACCACCTCCCCTCATACACTACGACATAATAGTTCTGCTAAGGTAATGACGATACGACGATGTCAGTGGACAAGACTTGAGTTAGAGATAGAGCTAGAATGCTGAGGCCCGGCCTATGACACCCCCCTGATACTCGCTCGCATCAAGCACAATAACCACACACATACATTCAAATGCTTATTCCTATCATCATCATCATCATCATGTTATAAACAATAAATTTAAATATGCATGAACAGTAATAATAGAAATATTGGATGACATGTTGAATGCACATACAAGCATACACGCATAAAATCAGTCATGGCATCGGACTCAAGAAATAAAAATAGTTTACTATTAACCAATTAGTTTAGGTCTTGTTCCTTCACCTTTGTTTGATTGTAGATCCTCTTTCAAGCTTTAAGAATCAACTAAATATCAATATTATATCACTAGAAGACCTAATCAAGTCGATAGAATTTAATTAGAATTAATTTTGATTTTAAAAATCTACTGTTAACTGGGGGTTGATGCCAGGGTCGGACCTTCCATCTACCCTAGGTGCGACCACCCCTTTCCTGGGCTTCCCGAATGCTGGGGGTCGATGTTAGGGTCGGATGTTCCATTGACCCTAGGTGCGATCCCCCATGTTTGAGTCGAGAATTTCATCCTACAGTCCATTCTTTCATGTTTGAGTCCTATGGCTTACTTCCACAATCCATTCTATGCTTGTTCTATGGCTTAAAACTCTAGGTTTCTTTCTTACTTTGCCTACCATGATTTTCCTCCATGGATTTCATTGAAATTGATGGATGATTTAGGTATCTCCTAAGTCATACCCTCTTCATGAACCATTCTATGGTCTTAAATAAATCATGGAGAATGTATTCATACCTCAGGTTTGCTGAGATTCAGAGTTTCTTCTGAATTTTCTCCTCCTTGGTCTTCTTCTTCAATTCTCCTTCTCTTCTCCTTCTCTTCCTTCCCTTCTCTTTCTCTCAATCCAATTAGGTTGTAAAAGGAGTGAAAGAGGCTTAGGGACGTCCTATTTATAGAGTAAAACCTCCCAAAATAAGTCACATTGAGTTTAGGAAAGATTCCAATTGAAATTAAGAAGTTTCCTAATTTTCGGTTCTGTAGGCAACAGGGGGTCGATGGGGGGGTCGGACAATTCGAGACCCCTGCGACCCCCAGACCAAAAAGTCATGGGTCGGACAGGGGGTCGACCCTGCCTGTTTAGGCATGCGACCCTATCCTCATTTTGACTGTTTTTGAGTAAAATTTCATATTGGGTCTTGGGTTTCTTCACACACTTGTTCCACTTGGCTCGACCATGATATGTAGACCGTTCATGACACGAAATGTAAGGTTAGACCGGGTTCGTGGCATGCGGGTCTTACAACTCCACCACCCTTAAAAGAAATTTTGTCCTCGAAATTTGAAAGTACGGATCTTACAACTCTCCCATCATTAAAATAAATTTTGTCCTCAAAATTTGAATTTAGGTGGGAATTCTATTTCCACATTGCATCTTCTTCCTCCCATGCAATATCCTCCGCGTATCGTCTTCGCCAAGTTATCTTCATATACTAATTATCCCAGCTTTGGAGATGTTGTACCTTCCAACTAGTGAACTAGGCTGGTACCACTTCAATAGTTGAATCTCCTATCTAAACCAGTGGATCCGTGGTCATTATCTCTGATATGGATCTCCAATGTACTTCTTCAATAGAGACACGTGAAATGCATCATGCGCACTAGACATGGACAACAGGAACGCTAATTGATATGCAACTTGTCTCTCCAAAGTCTATAAGATCCCACACCTATATAGAATATAACTTTCCCTTCTTGTTGAATCGTTTCAAACTCTGCATAAGTGATATCTTCAAGAACACTTTGTCACTTATGGTGAACTCAAGGTCTTGGTGTCTCTTCTGACATCTTAAGCTATCCTGCCCCTTTTCTTTGATCTTGTCTGCCAATCGATAGTTTTCTTCAATAGACTCAGGTCTTAAAACTCTTCATTCACTAACTCCATTCCAAAACAAAGGAATTTGACATTTCTACCTTACTATGCTTTATAGGTGACATTTACCTAGTAGCTTGGTAGCAACTTCAATTCACGGTTAACTTCTCAACTCAAGCTTATTGAAATCAATTTCACAAACTCGGGCATATCTCTTAGGATCTGCATAGTCCGCCCCGACTGTCCGTCGGTTTGAGGTAAAGTACGGTACTAAACTTCAACTTTGTCCCCATTATTTTCTGTAGATCCTCCCAAAACTTCGAGATAAGGCATAAGCCTCTGACCGACACTAAGCTCTCATGCATACCATTCAATCTGGAAATATTATCCGCATATAGCTTATTTAGCCGCTCCAAAGCATACCGAGATCGTATAGCAATGGAATGAGCTATCTTCATAAGGCGATCAACAATCTCCCAAACTGCATCAACCACTCTGGGAGTCAGTGGCAAATCAGTGACATAGTTCATTGTAATGCAGTTTCACTTCCAGACTGGCTTTGATAGTTATTGTTGTAGCCTTGTTGGTCTTTGTCTTTCAGCCTTTACTTATTGATAATTCAATTACTGAAAGATGCATCTAAACCACATTGTTATCATTCCTCTTTACCAGTACCATCTCTTCAGGTCATGATACATATTGGTACTCCAGGATGTCCTGAATATTGAGTACAATGGATTCTTATCATTATCCTCTTCATAATATCCGAGTCTTTATCTTCATGTATTCAGAATCTACCTCTGTATCTGAGTACCGTCTCCGCATCCAAAGTAACTCAGGGTTAGGTTTTCCTTTTTCTAAATCTGCTTACACCGTTCTTATTTATAGATCTCACAAAATTGCTACTTTTACTTCATCCATCAATTTAGAAATGATCATTAATGCCACAAGCACAGCCGAATTATTGCTCCATAAGTTCATTCATAAATTCTTGCTCTATTGGATCATCACGAGTTTCTATTGTATGTTATTCTACTTCCAAATCTGAATCTGTTGCTGCGGAACATAAGACAGTATCTATACTGGTTCCTTCCTCAGACTTCGTAATTTCCTTTTTGCTTAATGCCTTAGCTACTACATTAGCTTTCCCTGGATGATACTGGATATCACAGTCTTAATCCTTGAGCAATTCCAGCCATTTTCTTATCCTCATGTTCAACTCTTTCTGATGAAGAGATAAATAAAACTCTTGTAATCCGATTTAATTTGAATTTCTTCTCTATATAGGTAATGTTTCCAAGTCTTCATTGCATAACTCATCACCGGTACTTCCAAGTCATGAGTAGGTTAACTCTTCTCATGCTCCTTCAGTTTTCTTGAAGCATATACAATTGCTTATTTACCTTGCATCAACCCGCATCCTAGATCCAATCTGAATGCTTCAATGTATAAGGTAAAAGATTTCCTTAGTACCGAAACGATCATGATGGAAGCTGATATCAGCCTTGTTTTTGGAGTTTGGAAACATTCTTCACACTTTTCAGTCCAATTAAACTCATCTCCCTTCCTGGTTAGCTTGGTAAGAGGTTTTGCGATCTTAGAGTGGTCCTCCATGAATCCTCTGTAACAACCTATTAAACCCAAGAAACTTCTGATCTTCACAATATTCTTTAGGTGTTTCTCACCATATGATTGCTTCTATCTTAATAGGGTCCACTTTAATCCCTTTTTACGATGCTATGTGATCTAAGCAGATCACTTTTTAATTGGGTCTCCTATTTCTTGGACTTGGTATAAAGCTTTTCACTTCTCAATTGTTGTGAAGCTGTTCTAAGATCCGTTGTATGAGTTGCTTCATTCTTGGAATAAACCAAAATATCATCTATGAAAACTATGACCGATGTGTCCAACATGTCATGAAACACCCAGTTCATCCGTTCCATAAAAGATGTAAGGGCATTGGTTAATCCAAACGTCATAATCGAGATCTCATAATTGGCCAATCCCGATTCTAAAAGCTATCTTCGAGATATCGCTGTCCAAATTCTTCAGCTGATGATATCTTGATCGAAGATCAACCTTAGAAAATACCTTCGCTCCTTACAACTGTTTAAACAAGTCATCGATCTAAGGTAGTAGATATCGATTCTTGACTGTGAGCTTGTTTAGTTCCCGGTAGTCTATACATAATCTGACACTACCGTCCTTCTTCTTCACGAGTTGCATTGGCGCTCTCCGTGATGCAATACTTAGCTGATTAGAACCCTTGTCTAATAACTCCCATAGTTGAGTCTCAATCCCTTCAACTCCATAGAAGCTACTCTATAGGTGCCTTTGACACAAGTATCGTCCTTGGTAACAAGTCGATGACGAACTCGGTCGCATGATCAGATGGTAACTCCAGGTAAGTCTCCTGGAAACACATCAGGGAATTTATGCATCACATCAATATCTTCCATCTGTGGTGCTTCTTTGGTAACATATACCACAGATACCATATATCCAACTCATTACTCTTCAAAGCATCTCTTCGCTTTTAGCATAGAGAGGATCAGCTTTCACTTCTTGAGCAACATACTTCCAATAAAACTAAATTATATGACATCTCTATTCTTGAATGATAACCTCTTCTATGCACATAATCACTTGTAGAGTGTTGAGACAGCCAGTCTATCCCCAAGATGACGTCAAAGTCTGTCATCTCAAGTCTAATTAGGTTGCGTCCCAATTCCATCCATCCATACGATTCGGACATTGTCCATAACACTCATCTAATGCAACATTTAGTCCAAAAGGGCTTGAACTAGCAAAATCTGCTGTGAGAGTCTTAAGAGCTTGTCTAGTTCCTTCCTCTCTTAGTTTTTCAAAGACTATTGCTGGAAATCTCATATATCCCAAAAAGCTCATTAGCTTACACCTCATTTTATCATTCTATTATATATCTCGAAAAGCATCTTCTGACTATTTACTCATTACATATCCCAAGTCTAAGCATTAGGGTATATGCTCAAAATTTCATTAATTCTGCCAAACTGTCTTGGTCTTTGCTTAATCATTTCCTTTAACATTGGACGTAACTCAGTATTACTTATACTAATCTGAATACTATCAATGCCATTATTTTTGACTTTATCCTTGTATCCACTCTTAGATTTGCCTTTAGGAATCTTCTGCCTTGTCAAAATTCATACCGATATAGCCATCTTTAACTTTACTTGAGTGCTATCTTTTTCTTTACTGGCTACCCTTGATAATTCTCACTTTTTGCTCATGCACTCTTTTATAGACATGACTCATATCCATCCATTTAGCAATCTCAAAATAGATTCTCCATTACTTCATCTGAGGTTTATTGGCTATAGCATTTAATCTGAATCCAATCATCTTTCTTCCAATACTTCTATTATCACTAATCACCTTTATCAACAAAGGTCAGGGAGTGTATGAATCAAAATGTTCATCCAAAAGTGATTTACTTCCTTCTGTCGATTTAGCATAATGACAAACACTTGTTTTATCTAGTGAACCTAGGTTTAAAGAATCAGGAGTAAATCTGTGGTAATTCAACCGGCATCAAAAGATCGTTCAGTTGCACGGTGGTCCAAATACATGAAAATAGAGGTTTTACAATTTTTAACCTCATGGTTACAGGTTCTATCGAATATATAATGCCATTGGTCAAGGCATTACAAGAATAAATCTAAAGAAGATTTCGTACATCAGTAAATCAGGTATAAATCAGAAGATGTACGCTCAACATGATTAAACATTTAACTGTTCATTTAGTTCATATCTCTGTTCATGTTATCGATCATGAGAGTAGCTTAGTTTGGTATAACCAGGACTAATACTAAAGAAACAATATCTATAACTCCAATTGACAGGTTAAATCAAGAAGGTATCTTGTCAAGACACGAGATTTTAAAATCTGGTATGTGCATCCTCTATAATCATAAGAGTAAGTCAATAATGCACCGCATCCTATATAAACCTATCTATTTATAAGGCCACAATAGATTTGATCCTCTGCTGAAAACGTTTAAGGCTTCGTCTTCAGAAATATTCCTCAATCCTTAATCGGATCATCGTGTCATGATGCAGCTATCCCATACATCGGTGGCAGATAAGGGTACCACCTTGATATACTGCTTGTTGTGCACCAAGCTTCTGCACTAAGGTGTGCATTACTGGGACTTGTTGTATGGTACGCACTGTGTTATAGGTAACAGGTGCTGGGGGTACAGTGTTGCTACCAATTGATACCGTACTTGGTTTGATTCGGAGGTGTTGAAGTAGCATCAAAACTTGGGTAGTGATTTACATAGCAACTTGCATAGTCGGTCTCATATGTTGTTGCTCTTGTATTTTATTGGGTCAAGTTTATGACAACCATAACCAAGGTACTTAATAGTCCAGGTGGTTGGCTGGAGTGGTCTAGTTGTTCACCTTCTTTGATTCGCTCTAATCTGATTATCATTATCTAGCATCTGCTCAGATGAGTTTTCATTACCCATTCTCGACCCTGATGGTGGTGGGGTCAAGTTGCAACCTCTTCTTAATGCTCAGCAGGTAATGGATCAGCTTGTGGTGGATCTCACCCTGAGTCTCCATGTCACCCAGGAGTATAGTTACTCTTATTCTTAATGTATGGTCATTATTCTCTTATCTCTGTTGGATTTAGCCCGAGATCTTTTCTTTTATCTCTACAGGGGTTTTGGCATTACTAGCCATTTTCCTTCTTCCTCTGTCCTACATCGAGTTTCACATCTTGTGAGTACCAATTCAATATTCTAATTTTCTGCTGTACATATGCTTCCTTCTTTCTACAGTACTATATCCCTTGTATACGTAGATAACTACCGAACTTATGGATAGTACCCTATATTATTTGTTTATCAGGATAAATTTAGGTTTTCTATTTCTGTTTGAGTGTATATATATGGTTCCACCTTTTATATGTACATTATTGTCTTATTTAAGTTCTGTCTTAACCAACACAGGTGCTTATTGTGTGTTTGTATTAAAGCTTTTAATTTATTCTAACTCGGTTCATGGACTCTAGTGGAAGTATTCAAGTTTTACGGGAAGGCCTGAGAGAGCTCTGATACCAAGTTGTCACACCCCAATTTTTACTAACCAAAATGGTGTGATGAATCGTCAATAAACCAACGGTTCAACCAGGATCTCGAATAGTATCCTACATATGATAAATCAAAACACATTCCACATTAATCAAAGATAATAAAGTAAATAGTGAAAGTCTTACAGATAATTAACTGAGGTCTAGTCATGATAAATAATTAATATTCCATTTATTTCCAAATAACCAAAACATAACTTAATACATATTACAATATCCAAATACGAAGTCTAAACACTAAACATATCCACAGTTGAAACACTCTCTTAACGAACCATGTTCATTCTCCACAACTTGCTCATTCATAGCCTCCACCCATTCATATGTTGGCGTGTAGACATAATCTTCAATCATAGTACCTGCAACATCTGAAACTAAAAGAATTGCGCACACGAGTGTCAGCTCTCCAACTTGAGCTCAGTGAGAAAACAAAACAATGCAACAAACATATGCATGCATTCATTCATATCTTTCGTCTGGTATATAAGTTTGCAATGTGCTATAGAAAGGATTGGTGGCCAAAGGTTACGTTTATTGACGCCTCACCTCTATACACGAGTGTGTGAAGCTGCCCAAAGGTAACATTTATTGTCGTCCCACATTCACCCACCATTAACAATGTACACGCAAAGGTTACGTTTATTGCTGTACCGGTTGCCCATACCAACACGTAAGCCCCTGCTGGCGAGGGCTCACAAACTGGGCTCGCAACTAACCAATTCTAATGTCAAACAGTGTATCCAAGGCCTCACCCCAGCATTCCTCAATACGTCCATAGAGATAGGGCTAAGGCCCCCCGGCAGAGTCAGAGACTACACGGTCCGAGACCACCTCCCCTCATACACTACGACGTAATAGTTCTGCTAAGGTAATGGCGATACGACGATGTCAGTGGACAAGACTTGAGTTAGAGATAGAGCTAGAGTGCTGAGACCCGGCCTATGACACCCCTCTGATGCTCGCTCGCATCAAGCACATTAACCACACACATACATTCACATGCCTATTCCTGTCATCATCATCATCATCATGTTATAAACAATAAATTTAAATATGCATGAACAGTAATAATAGAAATATTGGATGACATGTTGAATGCACATACAAGCATACACGCATAGAATCAGTCATGGCATCGGATTCAAGAAATAAAAACAGTTTATTATTAACCAATTAGTTTAGGTCTTGTTCCCTCACCTTTGCTTGATTGTAGATCCTCTTTCAAGATTTAAGAATCAACTAAATATCAATATTATATCACTAGAAGACCTAATCAAGTCGATAAAATTTAATTAGAATTAATTCTGATTTTAAAAACCTACTGTTAACTGGGGGTCGATGCCAGGGTCAGACCTTCCATCGACCCTGGGTGCGACCACCCCTTTCTTGGTCTTCCCGAATGCTGGGGGTCATGCTAGGGTCGGATGTTCCATCGACCCTAGGTGCGACCCCCCATGTTTGAGTCTAGAATTTCATCCTACAGTCCATTCTTTAATGTTTGGGTCCTATGGCTTACTTCCACAATCCATTCTAGGCTTGTTCTATGGCTTAAAACTCTAGGTTTCTTCCTTACTTTGCCTACCATGATTTTTCTCCATGGATTTCATTGAAATCTTCCCATGGATGGATGATTTGGGTATCTCCTAAGTCATACCATCTTCATGAACCATTCTAAGGTTTTAAATAAATCATGGAGAATATATTCATACCTTAGGTTTGCTGAGATTCAGAGTTTCCTCTTAATTTCCTCCTCCTTGGTCTTCTTCTTCAATTCTCCTTCTCTTCTCCTTCTCTTCCTTCTCTTCTTTTTCTGTCAATCCAATTAGGGTTGTAAAAGGAGTGAAAGAGGCTTAGGGACGTCCTATTTATAGAGTAAAACCTCCCAAAATAAGTTCCATTGAGTTTAGGAAAGGTTCCAATTGAAATTAGGAAGTTTCCTAATTTTCGGTTCTGTCGGCAACAGGGGGTCGATGGGGGGGTCGATGGGGGGGGGTTGGACAATTCGAGACCCCTGCGACCCCCAGACCAAAAAGTCATGGGTCGGATAGGGGGTCGACCCTGCCTGTTTAGGCATGCGACCTACCCTCATTTTGACTGTTTTTGAGTAAAATTTCATATTGGGTCTTGGGTTTCTTCACACACTTGTTCCACTTGGTTCGACCATGATATGTAGATCGGTCATGACATGAAATGTAAGGTTAGACCGGGTTCGTGGCGTGCGGGTCTTACAGTAGGTCTGTGGTCCCTTATTGGTGAGCTCATGATAATGTTCAGCTCCTCGGTGTAAATGTATTATAGCTGAAGTTGTATTCTTTAAGTCTTGTATATTGTAATTAGGGGAGATTTTCCAGATCAATTAGAGGAAAAATTTTCCAGAGTTAGGGATTACAGGACTCTGCAATAAATGCTTTTTGGGGGGATATTATGTATCGAGATCAAAGTAGGAGGTCTGTTCAATGACCTTCAGGCCCTCTAGAACTGTAGTAAAGAAGTAAAGCTACCGATCTAAAGCAAACAGCTGTTCAATAATTTCCAATTACAAATTCATTTTATACCAATATCTTTCTTCCCTTCTCTGTGGATCTTATAATTTCTAAGGGCTGCAACAATAAGTCTTTTTTTTTTTTTTTTAATGGGTCATATTCTGAGTATTCTAAGTAACACTACTAGGGTGGGGGAAGAGAACAAATGCAAGAATGGAGACTCGAATTCAAGACCTCCTCCCAACCCCTGCTTGAACAAACATGGGACCAGCCATCCAACCAAGTGGAAGTTTGCAGTCTATGAAGTTGTTCTAGGTGGATGGTGTAAGAAGTACGGATTGCAATCACAGAGTTTAGTCAAGGTTATTGTATTGTTATCGGCCTGACCCGATACCTATCTAGATAGGTAGTATGGCCAATAAATGAACGACATGTGATATTAGACTAAAAATAAATCATGGAGGATTCCGATACCAATATGAGTTGGCCATATCAGCCGATTCGATACCGATTACTAAAAGCCTGAAATTATTTTGTTATAAAGTTGCTGGCTTATTGAGGGCTCGTTTGATAACCATCCTACTCCCAATCCCCTAGTCTCAGTTGGGAGCAACTTTTGATGGCCCCATGTTTTTTAAGATTAGGATAGTGTTTGGTAACACTGCTCTGAATCAATTCCAGAGTAGAATGAGATCAGAAGCACGTTTGGTAAAAACCAAGATGTTGTTTGAATCTTCTTTAATCTCCAATCCGACTTGACTGATTAAATCGTCCCTTAAAGCCATTCAAACAAAACAGCCTTGTACATTGATTCGGACCTCAACAATTTCTCCCCAAACCTTCCATGCATTGAGTTCTAATAATTAATCAAGCAGAACTCAAAAGCAACAAGGCAAAGCAAAGACTACTGCAAGTTCTTGTATGGATTTAGACTGCTAAAGCTATATAACACTTATTCATTTCCCCAATTCACATTTTTTTTTCTACAAGTTCCCAAGTCTAATCTTACCAAATTCAGCTGCAGGGGTCATTTGATTGGAAAGATCAATTCTGGGGTCTGCTAACACCACAAACCCAATGGAAACCTCTCATTTGAAGTTTGCCGGTTAATATGCCATATTGACCTCCAAAATTGAAATAGACAAGATGGTTTTACAGAGGCATTAAAACTACGATGCTTTCTTATATCCAAGTACATTCAATGATTTTATTAAAATAACCTTCTCTGAGATGAACAACTCAACCTGGACACTAAACACAAAAGATCAAACAAAGGTTTCATTTTCCAAACTCAAGCGACTCGAGATTTTGAAAAAAGGCAAATGTCCAAAGATGGCACTATAAACTCACATTCTAGACTCCCATAGCAATTCATACCCATACCTGAAATAAAATACAAAAGATGAAGCCATTGTCACCAAAACCCTAATGTACAAAAAAAAATTGCAGAGCTCGCATGGGGTTCCATGATATTAAAGTCAATGCAAGAACGAGAGATAAAGAGAGAGATAGAGAGAGAAAGGGTTCCAAAGGAAGGTAGCGAGAAGAAGCTAACCTACTCATGGAAGATAAACAACATACAACTGCGACTATGGTTACAGGACGAGATATATATATATATATATATATATATATATATATAGAGAGAGAGAGAGAGAGAGAGAGAGAGAGAGAGAGAGAGAGAAGATGAAGTCGAAAAATCTTCAACTTCGATGTTGCACAAACACTTTGCGGAGAAGACCTTCGCAAAAAGAGGAGAAAATCGGGAATGAGGACTAATTTACGGGAATCGTTTTTGACAGCCTTTGCTCTCTTTCACTTGCTTTGGAGCATGCGGAACTTCAAAAAGGAGCTCCACGAATCCTACTCTTTTGCATTTTTGGAGCTGTTCAATCCCTGGGAGCTTGGGATTGGACCATATTTACCAAACAATATTCTATTTCCACTGCTCCCATAGAGTAAGAATCAATGAGATCAAGGATTGGGATGATTATCAAACAGGCCCTAATACCTCAAGAGTCAAATGATCAATAGCCCCCTCCCCACAGGAAATTTGTGATAGCCACCGTGTGTACTGAACTCCAAAATTAATGGTCAATGTTGTTTCCTAATTTTCACTACGTTCCGTTTACTTTTGCGTATAAAATTTTACATGTTAAGTTTTTTTTTTTTTTTTCAATGTTTGTTTCTAAAGGTACAATATATTAATCTCTAAAGATATGGCAAAAGGAAGTTGTCTTTCGTTCACACACACACACACATGTGTGTGTGTGTGTGCTTCATAACTGGCTAAGGTCATCTTCGTAGACCTTTTCCATTCTAATGTAATGAAAGGTAGACCTTTCCGCTTCTCAAGCGTGGAACTCTTTCTTTCTCTTTACCAAAAAAAAAAGCGTGTTTCTTTCTTCTGTTAACAGTGTTTGTCTGTTCTCACTTTTTCGGTTTGTTTTTGCATGGATTCTACACCAGTTGTTTTATCTCCTTTTACTACCTCTAAGTCTTTGGATGATCATGATCGTGGTCCTGCTACTATGTCGACTCCAGACCCGGGACAAATCCAAATGGCTAGTGAAACTGAAGACACCTTTGTTCTGGTTGAGGATGAGGATCCCTCTCTAAATTTTCCAATGAATCTCACATTGATTGGCAAGGTCATCACAACAAAAACTTACCGTCGACAAGCAATCACTAATGGTCTTCCCCTGGCCTGGAATACAAAGTTCGGTGTGCATGTCTCAGTCTATGCACCTGACATTTTCACCTTTCAGTTTAACCATGAAGTTGATCTTCTAAATGTCTTGCATGAGGCACCATGGTCAGTTGCCAGTAATTTAATTATTATGGAGCAGTGGAATAATAATGTCTTGCATGAGGCACCACGGTTTCTTTACTGCATGTCAACAACATATGGCTGAGCACGGATGTCAAGTGGAAACCCTGTGTTCTAGTTTTCCAGACTGCTACTACACATCTGATCTCAAGGGACTTGTACTGCCATGGAAATTGGTGGAAGCAGCTCTTCTTTTCCATTTGAGCAATCCACAACCGACACACTCCTTCTGTTGCAGAATTACTAAGGAAGAAGGGGTTAAGAGAAAGATAGTCTATTTCGAGGATAGACAGCCTCCTAAGAATCAAGACAAAGAAGAGAAAGTTCAATTAATTCTCATTGATATACTCTTCCTCTCCTTACTTCTATTTATACTCATTTTACATATTCAGTTACAGATCTAACAAATCATTTAACAACCTATTAACAAACTAACCAACTACAGTCTTTCTTGAGTATTAATCTTGAATACGTAACACCTTCTCAGCCGATGCTTCTAGGTCCAGCAACTACTGTTGTTCGGAAAACTCAAGAAGTGCAACCTGTTGTTGCTGTTTTTTGACTGGTGCTTTAATCTGGGTTCTCCTACAAGACGGAAAGAGAGAATCGTTACAGGAGGGCAGGCCGAGATAGCTTGATGTCCCCTCCGACGATCAAGTCAGTGATGAAGCTAATATTATGAAGCTTGGGAAGATCAAGCTCCTCAGTTGTGGGGGATGAAGGCGAATTCAAGTAAGAACAGAACTTACTTAGCTGAGTATATCTCTTTCTGAATATGTGTCAAACGGCTTTTATAGACACAGAGAATCTTGAACAATCTTGAGATAAAGCATGGGAATAACCGCCTAACCATCAAGTGTATCCCTGAGATTCAAGCATGATCGTTAGATTACGAACCAACGGTTTAGACTCGTCAAGTCACTTGTCTCAATCGGCAAGATCATTATGGAACATATTGATTAAGAAGTCTTCCACAGGTGCGATAGCCAAGATGCAGGATAAAGGACAAGTTGAAGTATTTGGTTACCAAGTCGCCTGGCAATCATGTAACTGGGCAAGTTGCCAAGTATTGATGCGACTTGGCATGTCGCCAAGTATTGATGCCACTTGGCATGTCACCAACTATCGATGCGACTTGGCATGACGCCAAGTATCGATGCGACTTGGCATGTCGCCAAGTATCGATGCGACTTGGCATGTCGCCAAGTATCGATGCGACTTGGCATACCGCAGTAACACAGGACGGGTACCAACTCACGGGATGAAACAACTTCCAAATTGACCAAGACATGTGTTTTCCCTTGTATGTCATAATCCCAAACAACACGTGTCACCGATGGTTAACGGGCGAATTATGGTATCAACACAACCCACTGCTTCCCAAGCGTTAGTGGTTTCTGGTTCGAGTTTTCCATCATTACATCGGATTCTCCTGAGCCACTTGTCGACCATCCGAAGGGAGCATCTCCGTCCTCCTAGAGGTACTGGGAGGAGAGGATTTGAATCTGCCCCAACCACTGCATGAGCCCCACACTCTGACCGAGACACTGCATTTTCCATCAGGACAAGACACCTCTACCACGCCTCTTATAAAGTACCAACGGTCACCCATTGAAACTTATCTCTCAAGAAATATGAGGATTGCCTCTGCAATACTTAGTCTACCTCCTCGTCTGTCTGATCTACACCATGCAATGGAATCTCTGGTTCCACTATCAGCTATACCACCAACTCAGTCTGAGGGTGGTCTTCTTCGGCATTTGAGTGTTTCTACTATGACGGCCTTTCTTGATCTCTCATCAAATGCCATTGCTTCTTACCCTCTTGTGTCTGAGTCGCTTCACCAATAGGATAGTTCTTCTATTCAACAGCTTCTACCTCCAGCAGTTGCACAGGGTACTTCCACTGATGATCGGTTTCAACATCGGGTTTCTAGTGCTACGCATCAGCAAAAAGAGCTGAATCAAATTATGTTCCTTCTGAGGACTTTGATAGTGAATCTGGTTATTTTTTATCTTATGGCCCTAAGGTGGCTGGGGAAAATCAGCCCCACAGGAAGCCATGAAAATGCTTAGTTGGAATTGTCGAGGTCTGGAGAGTACCTCGACAATTCGAGCTCTTTTTAATCTCCTTCGGAGGGAGAAGCTAGATGTTGTTTTTCTTATGGAGACCCGAATGCAACAAACAAAATCATAATTTTTGTTCAAGAGCTCCTTTTTTGTTCACCTATTCTCAATGGAGGCGCATCAGCATTCGGAGGTTTACCATTGTTATGGACTGATCAGGTGCATGTTGATATTCTGCCTGCTAACTCTAGAATTATTGATACAGAAATTATGTTGTCTCAGACATTGTCTTTTTTCCTATCCTGTGTCTATGGTAACCCTGTGAAGGCTAAACAGCCTGAGGTTTGGAATTAATTAAAATTACTTAGTGCTAACCACTTTGATATGTGGGTCTATCTTAGGGATTTTAGTTCGTTTCTCTCTTGGAAGGAGAAAACTGGGGGAAATATGTCCTGTGTCCAAGATTGTTTACAGTTTTGGCAAGCCATGGATGATTGTCATTTATTTGATATCCCTACTCATGGTCCGGTCTACACCTGGAATAATAAACGTAAAGGTCTTGACAATATTAGATTTAAATTAGATAGAATTTTTCCTAATGTTCTCTAGAGGACTCACTTTAATATGGCGATGGGTTTTATTTGCTCTTCGACTGGCTCTGATCACAACCCTCTCCTTCTTGACACTAGAGGGCGCCCCTTTCCAGGTTTGTATCATTTCCGTTTTAAAGCCATGTGGCTCAGACATGAGGGATGTAAACAGGTTGTTGAATCCTGTTGGAATCAAGAGGTGCATGGTTCGGCCTTTGAGACTTTATTAGGGAAATTACAATATAGTCAGGACCTATTTTGTCAATGGAATAAGGACGTCTTTGGTAAAGTTCAATCGAATATTCAGCATTTGAAATCTCAACTTCTTCATCTTCAAATGTAGAAGGGCACTAATTTTGACCAAGAGAAAGAAAATGTCCGTATTTCAAAACTTGAAGAGGAACTTCTAAGGGAGGAAATTTTATGGAAACAGAAGGCTCGAGTGGATTGGTTGCAATCTAGTGATATGAACACTGGTTTTTTCTTTGCTACAGTGATATATAGACGTAACCGAAATCGTATTACTCAGTTGCAACTCCAATCTAGGGAATGGTCAAGAAATGAAGAGGATATTTATAAGGCCTTTTTGAGACATTTTACGACTGTTTTAACGTTGAAAGGTATTTCTCACTCTGAATTTGATACTCCTTTCACTACAACAATGTTCATTTTTGGCGACAGAATTTTGGACGGAAAACAAATTCCCGTGGCAATAAACAATTTTAGCCCACGGGACTCAAATTTTCGTGGCTAAAAATAAAGAGTTCAGAGATGGACCCTAATTCCCGTGGCCAAAATTATTTTTGGCAACGGAAAAAAAATTCCTGTGGGAAAAACAATACTTTTTGGCCACGGGAACAAAAATTCCGTGGCCACAAATAGTTTTAGCCACTGATATTAGATTCCCGTGGCTAAAAAGCAACGGAATTCATCATCAATGACTTTTGTTTTGGCAACGGGAACCTAAAGCCCGTGGCCGAAACCTGTATTTCCCAACATCGTTTGGTTCCCGTGGCCGAAATAGGTATTTACCAACGAATTTTGGTTCCCATGGCCGAAATTAAGAGGTTGCTGCCACGATTTTTTTGCTTCCCTCCCATTTCCCTCCCGTCTCACCAACCCATGGCCACGATGTCTCTTCCGGAAGCAGAGTCTCTTCCTCTCCCAGCAGTGTTTCTCTCTCTCAAAGGTTTCTCTCTCTCAAAGGTTTTCCTCTCGCGACTCTCTTCCTCTCCCATTCCCATCCCGTCTCACCAACCCGCGGCCACGACGTCTCTTCCTCTCCCAGCACTCTAAGCAGAGTCTCTTCCTCTCCCAGCAGTTGATCGAAGTGTTTATCTCTCTCAAAGGTTTTCCTCTCGCGACTCTCTTCCTCTCCCAGCATTCCACAGCGATACTTTGTCTCTCTGTAAGGTTTTCTCTCCTAGCTCTCAAATTTGCGCAGGTGCATGTATTTCGGTTTTACTCTCCCATTTCTCTCCTCTCAGCTCTCACTGAACTGTATGTTTTAGAGATTTTTAATTTGCATCTTTGTTAATAGGTTGGAGAGATGGGTTTTAGAGAAACGTTTCTAGCATATCACTGATAGCGGTTGGAGAGATGGGTTTCGGTTTCAAGAATCTTTGACAAGAAGCCAAACAGAAATTTGGAACGAATCCGTTGGAATCTTCCTGGTGCAGAGTCTCCATCGTTTCCACCTGTAGGTTCGTTCCTTCTCTTTTCCTCTCACTGTATTGTTGCATATATGAGTGATAGAGGCTGCAATGAGGGTTTCGGCTTCGATGTAGAGTTTGGATCATGCATTTTCCTTTTACCTCCACTAATGTGTTATTCCCCAATCCGAATTGGATTTTAAGACGTATCCATGTTGTGGAAGATGCTCTTGTTCCCGATCATGTGATTGTTGCAAGCATTGTCAGTAAACACAATGTCATTCTTCTCTTCAACTGCTGCTTGTCAAGCATAGAAAAACTACTCATATCTTCTTCAAAATAATTGGCTTGATGATTTTCTTTGACATGATCAAAAGCCTTCTCCACAAGCCTAAATTTCTTGCAATTATGGTATTATGATTTCTTATGATGCCAAACAATCATTATCCCAATGAATTGTTTTTTATTTTTATTTTTTCTTTGTCCTTGATTTTCCTAATTTTTGGCTTTATCTCCTCCTTTATTTGTTTCTTTTGATTTTGTGCTCCCAGCTTTGAATTTCTAAGACCCTATATTAAGCTTAAACTGAAAGGTGCTTTCTATTGAGCTTTCCTCTCGTATGCTAAAACCTTTTTTCATATGCTTTTAGGAAACCCATTAAATATTTTTTTTCTTCACGGAAAGAGTCATTATATCTTTCGACTCTTCAATGACAGTAGTTATTTACGGTTGTATTTATCAGTAAGACTTATATATTAATATTTTTAAATGATTTTATTTTTCACTTATATCTTAACCAGTTTTTAATTTGATTTACTTTCGTTTATTTTGGAGTATTAATCTTTAGAAATATTAGAATCCTTCATTTACATATTTTCTTAATCTCTTCTTAGAGTCTGTAGTTAATAGCTCGTACCTTAGCATTGCTTGGAACTCAGAGAGATATAGACAAAGAGGGAGGGGAGGGAGTTTTTTGGTTTAGTGACACACCAAACCCATTGTTATTGTCAGTAAGTTCATAAGCATCAATTGTTGCAGTTTCACTTCACAACTTCTAGTTTTTTAAGTGTCTACACCAAGATCTAATCCAATCGGGATCCACATGTGGTCAATTCTCAAATACTATTAAGTCTTCAGCATCTGGAGGATTATAGTTTTTAAGTTTTTTAAGTGTCTACGAGGCTCTTCGAGCTCATTCCTCAGTGCAGCTGTCCGAGTTTCAGTCATCCCAATAGCATTATAGTTTAGTGTTTGGTGGAATATCGTTGTTTTTGTTTAACATTATCTTTTAAATTCTTGTCTCAAAGGCATTATAGTTTATTCTTCATATTAAACCTAATTTAGAAAGTTTATTGAATGTATGGACTAAAGTTTTTGTTTGTTGTTGGAATTATGTTTTAATAGAATGCCTAGGAGTTGGGTTGAAGGTTCAACGGATCCATGTTTCAGGTTGACTTCAGAATATAGACGAGAGGTCGACAAATTCATAAAATATGCATTTTCTGGTGCATCGTGCAAAGGGGAACAGATTGTATGTCTATGTACAAATTTCCTAAATCAAAGATGGAGGAGTGCAGCTGAAGTGTTGGAACATCTAGTTTGCGTTGGTTTTCAATGTAATTACACATAATGGACTTACCATGGAGAAGGTTCATCTTCATTTACACTAAATCATGATAATACTGTGGAGAGAGATGCAGGCGAGACAATTGATGTTACACGCACCATGTTAAATGAAATGCAGGAATGTAATGTTAATATCCCGAATTGTCGTGAAGAGGGGGTCACTATGGAGACAGACAAATTTCATAGACTCTTAGAAGACTCAAAGAAGAAGTTGTATTCAGACTGCGTTAATCATACAAAATTGTCTTTCATTCTTCGTCTTTATCATATAAAGTGCCTTGGTAATTGGACCGACAAATCGTTTTCATTGTTACTAGACACTTGTTGCGAGAGTCACATCCCCTTCCGAATAAAGTACCAAGCACTTTGTATGAAACAAAAAATTTGATCAAAGACTTGGGGCTCAACTACAACAAGATTGATGTCTGCCCAAATGATTGTATGTTGTATTGGAAGGAAGCAGAGAATAAGGATTTTTGTTCAAATTGTGGCAAATCTAGATGGAGTTCAGTAGACAGGAAAATCCCAGCTAAAACATTGCATCATTTTCCATTGATACCGAGGTTGCAAAGGTTATACATGTCATCTAAAACCTCATTAAGTATGATGTGGCACCACGAGAACCGCACAGAAGACGAAAGGTTACGACACCCCGCTGACGGACAAGCTTGGAAGGAGTTTGATAAGCTTCATCCGTCTTTTTGTATTGAGCCTCGCAATATCAAACTCGGGTTAGCAACTGATGGATTCAACCCATTCAATTGTAAGAGTAGCAAGCACAGCATATGGCCAGTAGTGGTAATTCCTTACAATTTACCACCATGGATGTGCATGAAACCGGACTACCTCCTTCTTACTTTGCTTATTCCTGGTCCTCGACAACCTGGGAATGATATAGATATATATTTAGAGCCATTGATAGAAAAGTTGAAGGAATTATGGAACACAGGTGTTATGACTTATGATGGTCATAAAAAGGCCATGTTTAACCTAAAAGCATCTCTGTTGTGGACTATTAATGATTTCTCGGCATACGCAGTCCTCTCGGGGTGGAATACGAAAGGTGCTTTAGCTTGTCCATGTTGCAACAAGGATACAGATTCCCGCTGGTTGAAATATGGAAGGAAGCATTGTTATTTAGGCCATCGTCGATTCCTTCCCATAAATCATAGATATCGTCGGGATAAAAGGAATTTTGATGGGCATGAGGATCATAGGCCACAACCTAAAGCCAATTTCAGGATTTGACATATTGGAACAGTTGCAAGGTGTACAATTTCTAAAATTTGGGAAAGAAAATGATGGAACCATTGGCATGAAAACCAAAAGAAGGAAAAAACATCAAGACAAACCAGGTAATTGGAAGAAGAAGAGTATATTCTTTGAGTTGCCATAATGGAGATTTAATCTACTCCGTCACAATTTAGATGTACTGCATATCGAGAAGAATGTATGTGACAGTATAATTGGGACATTGTTGGGTATTAAGGCCAAGAGTAAAGATAATGTCAATTCATGTTTGGATTTAAGAGAGATGGACGTTCAATCTGATTTGCAACCAAAGTTTTTGGAAGGGAAGAAGAAATTGTACATACCTCCAGTGTGGTACACATTGACCAACACTGAGAAAGAAATGTTTTGTTCCGTTTTACGGGGTGTGAAGGTTCCGGATGGGCTAAGCAGTGATATATCAAAGCTTGTGGAGAAACGAGAGATAACGGGGTTGAAAAGCCATGATATGTCAAAGCTGATTAATCATAGTTTAACAACTAGAGCATCGTGTACCTCTATTTCTCAATTTTTATCTTCTTTTTATTGTGCATTATTTGTCGAATATAAATCTGAGTGGCTGGCTTTAGTGGGTCCTTAAACACAGTTCCATGTATTCTTGATTGCTGTGTCCTATGTTGGGGGTTGAAACTTGAGATGATTTCTCTTGTTTGTACTCTGGTGTTAGGCTGAGGATTACATCAAGTTTTCTGAAGTATGTCAGTATGTGATCTGTGGTAAATAGCTGCCAAATATTAGACTTTATGATGAAATCTCTTGTTTATACTCTACATATACCTATTAAAAATTCTCTATTTTAAACTCTTTAGAGTATTGAGGAAGGTTTGATGCTTGGGAAATGAGTATGTATATAGGTAAATGGGATGCTCCTAGATGATGAATATGTGAAGAGGTGGCTGACCAACATCCAATTACTCAGATTGGAATAGAATATTCTTTTTTGGCTGCTTCTTATTTTTCCCTTGTTCAGAAATTGTGCAGCTTATGACTTCATAGACTTCTAGCATGAGAAATCCTAGTGGCTGAAAGGTTTTTATACTAGATGTTTGGAGCATGATTTCCCGTCCTAGGTTGTGTGTTTCTTGGATGTCCAATTAACAAAATTCTGCACTCATTCATTTCTGTTAAAGCATTAATTTTCTCAAAAACTTGTCTCCCAGTATCCCAAGTTTCCCAAGGTGATCAATTTTATCCCTCTTAAAGCAACTTTGCCGAGGTGATCAATATCTTTTTTGGTTTCCTCATTTCCTTGTTGCTTATAACATATTCGGCTACCATGCTTGGGATTGATCAATTATCATTTGGTTGATGTTCACTCATATGTAGCCAACATCTCTTGACAAAGCATCTTTTTAGAATCAGAATATCTGACAGTCTGCTTTGGCTTATATGGTGGTCGAATGCTCTATATATATATATATATATATATATATATATATATATATATATATATATATATATATATATATATTGAGCATTCTTAGTAAAAAAAAAAAAAATTTATGACATTGATTTTTGCTATTTAAATCTAGGGGTTGGCTACATGGTTAAATGAGTTTATTGATCACCATGTTGTAATCGATACCATCGATGCATCGGTCCTTGTGACCCAATATAAGAAACACGGTTGATTGGTGTGTCATTTTAACGTTTGGCAAAACTAAGAGATAGCTTGATGGTTTATTAAACTGTTGGACTAAACCTTTGCAACCTTTGGAATTTAACCGATTTTTATATATTTGTGATTATGAGATTATGAGTGAAGTACATTGAAATGGTATAGATGGGAAAAGGGAGATCATTTATAATAAAATAGCTTTCTGAAATATCCATGGGCATGAATTGGAAACAATTTGCAAGACCACACAATAGTCCTGCCAGAAGGGCCCACAATCTGCCATCACAATCCTTTAGATAAGCTGTTAGAGATGACTTTGGTACCTTGAATATGGGGTTGTAAAGGAAGCTCATTGTTAAGATGATGGAAATAATGAACCAGGATAATGTGAAGTAGAAGAATGCAGTATAAACCACCAAATGAGGAACCCCTGCTTTCATGGTATGCCACTGGTCATTGGTAGCTAGGTTAAATGCAGGCGAGAAAAGGGAGAAGCAAGCACCGGCGAAGATTGCTACGCCCAGTCCAATAATAGTACTCTTCCCAGACACCTGCTGTCAATTAAAACATTCATTGATTCCCTTCTTCCAGAACTGTGGAAAGGTAAGGTCATATATGGCTAAAATTGTTGGCAATATCCAATGTATATATATTGATAGAAGTAGGTGAGAATCATGTCTATACAATATAGTAGAACCACTGACCTTGATGGCTCTTTTGTTCTCAAGCCCCATGAGGAAATCAGCTGTTCCGATTTTCGCTTTCTCTGGATGACTACTTCCATTTTCAAAAGTCCATCTTCCATCTACCAGTGTTTTATATTTCCTTTTTTTATTCAGTAACATACAGTATGCAAGGTGCTCAGTTCAGAATGAGGGACCAAACTAACCTGATTTCAAAACAAATAGTTAATGAAAAGAATTCCTTACCATTGTCTGGGGATGTTTCTAATCCATTCCCTGGTGTATCTATAGTCCTTCCAAAGGATTAAATGTTGGAGCATATCAGTGGAATTTCATTGTAGAATTCTCAGTTTTTCCATATTTTCTTGTGTAATTTCATTGAAGAGAAATAAATTGAAACCCAACACTAACAAAGGAGATGCAGAAAACATGATTCAAACAGACGAGCCCAAATTTATTTTTTTTCTTCAGAAAGAAGGCCAGTGACCTCCTCTCTCTGTAACTGTTCACTACTGCCCTATGTAGGCAACTCTTGTACCTTCCATTGGATAATGCCTGCATGTCAAACAAACGAAACCCATTAAAAAAAAGGTAAAAGCAAAAGAGAAAAGGAACCCAGCTCACAAGAAGACACTCAACTCAATAAATTCATGCCACACGGGCCATTGGTCCATTACCTATTTTGTACCATTCTTACCTTACTTATTGTTGAGTCCTTATCTTCTTATTGCTTACCTCTTCTATTCTCATAATGTAAATGGAACTCCACCTTATCTTGTGGAGTTCCCTTCTCCTTATTAGAATAAGACTTCTTGTGGGACTCCCTGTCATGTTGAGTTGTTGACATGTGGCAGTCCTATCCCCTTTAAGTTGTTCCCTTTTACCACTATAAATAGATGGAAATGGGAGGGAGAGGAGTATCTAATGGTTGCCTTCTACAGCAGAATCGTTTCTCATTCTCTCTATCCCACTTTCTCTTCTTTTATTTCTTATTTCTTCTCAGTTCTGGTTCTGTTTAGTAATTTAGTTCGTTACAAGTTACAATGAGTATAGGATTGGTCATTTACTTTCTCATATTACTGATATTCCTGGAATATGTATTTATGCTTTAAGTTTTGATTAAAAAAAAAGGATTTATGCTGTAAGAACTGCTGATATTATTCTCCCACATAAAGAAATTTGGAAGATAAGCTATGTCTGCCAAGCATCACAGTGGCTACTACTCCATTATTCTTTTTCTAATCTATGAGTTTAATTTAAACCTTCTGAAGGATCTGTGTGTTTTGGCACCTCACTCTGTTGAGTCTCTTCCTTCTGGCAAGTTCCTGCCCTCTAACTCTTTACTGTGGCATATGCATGCACATGAAGAGGAATAAGGCAATTTTTAGAGAAAGGACAAAGCAGTAAATGTACTCCACCCCCCTAGCCCTGGTGTTATATATTTATTTGGTTGAACTTGTCACATGGGAAGAATGTAACTTGGTGAAACACAAGTACCCTATTGGGTCTAACATTGTGTTTTCTTTAACCTATAACATAAGATGGGCACAGGTTTTTGTTTTGAATTCAAACTTTTTAACCGCGTGTTTTGTAGACAGATAGATAGATATTAATTTTCTTGTGCACTTGGAAGATCCCTACCCCCACCTACAACCACTGAATAAGAGGAGATTTGGTAGTATGAAAACTGACTGGTATGTTCCTTTCAGAGTGAGAGCATAGTACAAATGTTCATGTAATGCCCAAACCACACAATCAATGCATTTCAACAATTTGATTGCATTTGTGCGTACTAGCATGAAAAACATGCTTTAGAATGAAACTAATAAAATTAAGAAACCATGAGCATTCATGATTCTTCACAGCAGTTGATCGAGAATTACTTTGTCGTTAGCCAATTTATTTTTTTTAGTTTTACACTCTGGACATCTGTTATTTGTTCTTCATAATCTTTTACATTGGTATATTGAAATTCTAAAGTTTGTGGTGGTACATGTAGAATCTCATATAACTACTTTGTTTTTCTTATTTTCTTTTTTATGTGACTTTAACAAACAGCAAGCATGGAAGGCTGACATTTGTTTGCTCAATGCATTTCATGATTTAGGTTTTTGAAGAAGTTCAATGGGATGCTTCAAATGGTTGAATGCTTTCTTTTTGTATCTAAGAAATGAAAAGTGGTGTGGTGTGAATCAGACAAGGGAAGGAAGCTGAGAAACATTTTGGTGGATTGGAGTTACAAAATTTTGGAATGCTATTGTATACAATGCTCTTTTTTTTTGTTGTACTTTGGAGTACTGTATATATACAATGCTTTTTTTTTAACTTAGCTTATTTCCCTGTAAAGGTTGGAATATCAGTTATAAATTTCAATTCACTTGGAATTCTTCTACATTTCAGTTGCTAGTTTTTTTCTAGTCTTTTGTGTTTTGCTTGTGTTTTATGACAGAATATATAGTTTTCAGGGTTTATAACAGGAATATTTCAGTATGGGTATTGTTTGGGAAAATTTAAAAAAAAAAAAAAAGACTATTTTTACCGACGGTAAAACAATATCCGTTGGTAAATATTATTTTTACCCATGGAAATTAGGTTTTCGTCGGTAAATAGACAAATTTATGCCCATGGAAATCTAAATTTCCGTGGGAAAAAATGTAGTATTATACTCGACGGTAATAGAGAACATGTTGGTAATTATAGATATTTTTACCAACCGAACATTTTTTACCGCCGGTAAATATCAACAACTTCAACCACGGGAACTTACTTTCCGTGGCTAAAAATATAATATTTTAGCCACAGGAAGTTATTTTTCATTGGGAAAAATGTGAATTTATACCCACGGCAGCTACACCGACAGAATAAACGACGGAAACTGGTCCGTCGGTAAATATAAACGACGACGGAAACCTCCTTTTAGCGACGGAAAATTTCCGTCGCCAAAAATGAACATTGTTGTAGTGTTTGTCATACATGCAGCCTCTAATTTCTGAAGAAATGAATGAAGGCTTGATTTCTAACCATTGAAGAAATTCAGACTTGCCACTTTCAGTCTTGCACCGTTAAAGTCTCCCAGACCAGATGGACATCCTCTTATATACTTTGAGATGTTTTGAGAAAAAAACAAGTACTAATATCATCAGGTTTGTCCTCGAATTTTTCACGTCTAGTTCCAATTCCTCCTCTATTAATCGCACATATCTATGCCTAATTCCTAAAGTCCAACATCCTGAAAATTTAGATCAGTTTCAGCCTATTAGTCTATGCAAAGTTTGTATGAAAATTATATCAAATATTTTGGTGGGCTGTTTGAAGACAATTTGGGGAAACATAGTTGCTCCTAATCAATCTGCTTTTATACCAGAACGTAAGATTTCTGATAATATTTTGATGGCTCATGAAGCTTTTCATTATACACGACGGCGGACAAAAGGTAAATCTTATTTAATTGCACTTAAACTTGATATGATGAAGGCTTATGATAGGATGGAATGGCTGTTTATTGAAGGCATTCTCCACCAATTGGGTTTTGCTCCTTCTTGGATTTCTTTGGTTATGCAATGTATTACTATAGTTTTGTACTAGTATAAATGGAGCAGAACGGGACTCTTTTACTCCATCTAGGGGTCTCAGGCAAGGAGATCCGCTCTCTCTGGCTATCGTCATCATATGTGCCCATTGTGAGGACAATGGAAAATCGACGTGATCCTCCTCGGGATGGAAATGTAGATCCCGTATCGATGAAGATCGATTTGTTCTGTTGGAGTCGCCACCTAGATTAAGGTCTAGGACCTCTAAAAATGTAGCTTCACCCTAAGGTAAGACTTCTATTGACTCGTGACCCAATGTATCGGTTCTTTGGTCTGCAAGAGATCGGGTAAGTATTCAGGGTACGGTAATGGGAAGGTGTTAGGCACCCAAACCGCCCGATCAATATCGGCCTCCTAAACTTTCCTTAATTTCTAATTTTGACTGTGCTTGGTCAACTGGATGACTAGGGTTCAATGGGGGATGTCCTAAACCAAGTTGCTAAGTTATTCTAACCTAGGGTTCAGCCAATCATGTTTTAAAGTAAATAAACAAGCAAATGTAATGTACAATATCATACAGTGAACCGAACCAAAGATGGTTTGGTCTTGGACTGAATCTGAGATGTGTAAGACATCTCAAACTGCCTACGTATTCCAATCCTGGAAATCAAGTCCAAAAACGTAGTTCGAAAAAGGTTTTGTGATTAAAGATTATGGAAGTGATTTATGCATTTGCTTCAATTAGATTCTTTGTTGTTCAAGTTGAAGTTTATGCTGGATGTATGGTTGATGAGTGGCTTTGTACCGTATTTGGGATTCCCAAATTGCCTACGTATTCTAGGGTGTGCCTTAGAAATCAGGTACGACGTAGTTCGAAAGGGTTTTGAGAGTCAGATTTAGAATGTGTACCAAAATCCTTCCAAATTTGTCAATAGGATCTAGGGATGAGACCTAAATTCCTACCATTTTTATTTGGGATGTGTACCAAATTCTTTCTATTTTTGTTAATAGGATCTAGGGATGAGACCTAAATTCCTACCATTTTTATTTGGGATGTGTACCAAATTATTTCTATTTTTGTCAATAGGATTTAAGGATGAGACCTAAATTCCTACCATTTTTATTTGGGATGTGTACCAAATTCTTTCTATTTTTGTCAATAGGATCTAGGGATGAGACCTAAATTCCTACCATTTTTATTGTTTCCATTCTTAGGTTTTTTAGGGTTTCCTATCCCTTTTCATTATGATTTTTCATTTTTTAGGGTTTCATACCCTAATTATTCTCTTTATTCTAGGGTTTATTTTGCCCTAATTGCTATTTTTATTTTTAGGGTTTCACTTTCCCTAATTATTGTTTTCTTTCCATCTTAGGGTTTCCTACCCTAATTGTTCAATTCTTTCTATTTCAGGGTGTATCTTGCCCTAATTGCTATTTTTTTATTTTTTTCTCTTTCCAAGACAAATATGGAAATGAAAATATTCCAACTATATCAATTGTAGTATTCCAATTATAGCAGTGTTGGAAATATATTCAAATTTAACAACAAATCAGTCAAAAATGGCAAGTGAGCATGTGAATCAATGCAAACATGGTAAGTGTGAATCCAAACATGGCAGTAATCATCCAATATAGCATGTGAGCATGTGTAGCAAACAAATATGACAATAAGCATGTGTAGTATTCCAAAACAACAAGAATCATGTAAGCATCAAGATGGTGGACATATCAACATGGAATCCAATTGATCATTCAGTGTATCAGATTTATTAATCAATGGCTCAAGATCAAAGGCCATAATTAAATCATGTGAAATAACTTAAAATCAAATGGCCATATTAAAGTTCACATTAAAAATTCCACATCGATCCATTTAATTCACATAGAAATTCCAAGCATCCAATGAGACCGATAAAATTCCAGCTATAGTCGGATCAATCTGATAGAAATTCCAAACATCTGACGGGATCAAATTCATGATAATTCCAATCATTCAATGGGCAAATTGATCACATTAAAATTTAAATCAAAAGAACCAATGTGTGATCATATTTTTTCTAATGTTTGGATTCAATTAAAACTTGTCATATCATATGAAAAATATTAGCATCAAATACAAACATGTGTGGTTAGGATTAAAGTCATGATGAGATGCTAGATGAAGGGTCTTGATGTGGCTTACAAGTGAGGGAGACTGCACGGCTGGGTTTGATGATGGTGTTGGTTCAGATGATAATTGGTGATGGAGAGATGGCTAGGTGTGCTTGGGTGTGGTGGTGGTTTGTAAGGTAGACATGTGGTGATGGGAAACAAGTGGTTTAGATTGATGTTGGGTAGCAGATGTAGGAATGATTAAAGGTGGTTTTGGGATGTGGTAGTGTTACTTGATGAACAGGTGATTTTGGTAATGTGGACTGGTTTGTGAGATGGGGATCAGTATTTAGTGGTAGGTGTTGAGGTGTGCAAGGCTGGCTGTACAGGTGATAATGGTGGTGTGGCTCACGGTGGCTACAAGATTTGATTGGGATGGCCAAGTGGGTGTGGAGTGAGGTGTTGGAGATGGAAGTGAGTGAGTTGGCAAGTGGTGTATGGCTCTACAGAGGTTCAGGGTTTGGGTGATGTGCAAGGAAGTTGAAAGCCGTAGGACAGTAGAATGGAGGTTGGATTGCAGGGCGGAGAAACAATTAGAAACAAAAATATAAAAGAAGAGTGCAGCAGTATGATTGCCATGCTTACCTCTGCCTCTCTTCGTATTCGATTTGTGACTTTTCTTTTTCTTCTTTGCTTGCTCTGCAGCTTCTCTATCTATGCTGCTTTCTTCTTCTTCTTCTCACCTATCTTTCTTTTCTCTCCCTGCTCAATTGGTCCCCCCTTTCTTCCTCCTCTCTATTTCGGTATATATTCTCTCTTTTTTTTTCGTCCTCTTCCCCCTCCTCTCTTCTCGATCTTCTCCTTTCTTATTTTATTCTTTTTTTTTCTTCTCCTCTTCCCTCTTCCCTCTTCTCTCTTCCCGATCTTCTCCTTTCGGTTTCCCCTTTCTTTTTTTGGTTTTTCTTCTTCCCACTTCTCTCTCTCTCTCCCTTCTCGGTTCCCCCTTCTTTTTCTGTTTTTTTCTTCTTCTTGTTTTTATATTATTCTTTCCCACCTCTCTCTCTCTCTCTCTCTCTCTCTTCCCGGTTTCCCTTTCTTTTTCTGTTTTTTTCTTCTTCTTTTTTTATATTATTCTTTCCCACCTCTCTCTCTCTCTCTCTCTCTCTCTCTTTCTCTTCCCGGTTTTTCTCTCTCACTCACGTTTCTCTCTCTCACCCACGTTCCCCTCTCTCTCTGGTCTGGAAAAGGATCCCTCCTCTCTCCTATTTATAATTTTTCACTCATTTTCTAGAAGATCCTTCTTTCCTTTTCTTCTTTTTTCTAGAAAATCTTTTTTTCTCTCCATTTTTCTTCTTTCCTTTTCTTCTTCTCTTTTCTTTCTTTTCTCTTTTCTCTCTCTTTCTTTCTTCCTCTCTCACGTTTTCTCTCTCCCCTCTTTCATTTTTCTTCTCAAAATCTTTTGGATTATCATTTACATATAATAATATATATTATATACATATATACACATATATTTTATAACATACATACATACATATATATATATATATATATATATATATATATATATATATATATATATATATATATATATATATATATATATATATATATATATATATATATATATATATATATAATATATATAAATACTATGCACATGAATGAACTGGTTCGAAACGGGTTGAGACCGACTTAGGTTGACCGAGTTAAACCGATATAGGTTGAGCTAGGTTGGACCAAAACCGGCTTGAACCGAGTTGGACTCGGATTGATTGGAATTAACTGGGTTTTCTCTCCTTGTCATTTCATGGGTCATTTCCGTTGTCATCCCGCATGGAATTTTCCGATGGCCTCTATTCCAAATTTTTTGCGTTCATTTTGTAGAACATTGAAAATGAGGAATATAGGAACTGGAATCACCTGAATCCGATGTAGAACGGAAAAGATATGTAGCTTTGAAGTTCTGACGATAATTTTGCATGCAAGCTTGCATGGGACCCACTGGTGACTTCTACCTGGGATTTTTTACGTCCATTTTGTAGAACATCATGAATGAAGAATAATGGTCTTGGGATCATCTGAATCCGATGTCGGATGATTAAGATATGATGATTTGAAATTCAAACGATCCGACTTAGGATAATTTGCACGAAGGCCCCTGGGATTATTTATAATAACTTCATAAACCTCCCTTATATGTATCATCCGACTAAAATGGTCATATCTTCTTCATTTGATATCAGAATTGAGCAATTCTGGTCTCATTTCGAAGATAATTCTATGACCTATGCATCCATGCAAAATTATAACCCATGACCTTGCTGTGGACCCATTGAAAACTTCCTCAAATTCACAGACCCATTGAAAACTTCCTCAAATTCGCAGTCAAAAATCCAAACTTCCGATCATCTTTCTCCTTTTGTTGTCCACACACCTGCAGGGCTTTGTTTAGCTAGGATGGCAAAAATGGGGTGCTTACACCCATGCTTTTTCTTCAATTATTAATTCTTGTCAACTACTTGGAGAGATTAGGGATTAAAAATAGAGCTTTTACTTTGAGCCTCTTTTGTTTGCTGATGATTATTTATTATTATCACCAGTTAAATTAAATGAAGTTGTCAAAGAAGTTGTCAAACTACAAGAGTGTGTGGATATTTATTGTAGAGCATGCGGACAACATATTAATCTTAGGAAATCCTCCCTTACGTTTAGTCCCAACACTCCAATGAAATTCAAAGGTGGTTCTCTAAGGTTCTTAGGATGCCTTATGGGGTTAGACCTCCTAAGTATCTGGGTTTACCAATGGATTTTAGTATTTCTAAGAAGATTCTCTTTGCTAATCAGTTGTCTTGTCAAAGTTACAGAATAGGAAAGCAGCCCCTCTTTCAAATGCTGGAAAGGAAGTACTATTTAAATCAGTTGCACTTCCCATGTCCAATTATGTTAGTTCCCATTTTAAACATCATTTGGATACTATTAGAAAAGCTGCAGCCACATTTTATTGGAACAAACGAAAATTGAAATGACCTTTGCATTGAATTTCATGGGACCGTCTTTATTAGTCAAAGCAAAAAGAAGGGGGGTTGGGTCTTAGAGAAAGCAAAGTTGGCTTGGAGGATTCTTGATAATCCAGAGGCTCTTTGGGTTAAATATTTGAAAGCTATCTATTTTCCTTACACAGACTTTCTTCATGCCAAACGGGGTAATAACCCATCTTGGGCTTGGCGGAGCATTATACATGGTCAAGATATCCTTCTTAGAGGCCTTATTTGAATGTTGGTGCAGGGTCAAATATAAAGATATGGTAGGATGGCTGGGTTTCGAGTCTAAAGGAAATAAAATACGATCTTTGAAACATGCTGTTTTTGAAATTCAATTTGTTTTAGATCTCATTGATTGGCAATCTCACTCTGTGAGGACAAGGGAAAAAATTTGAAAATTAAATTTATCCTCATTTTTAAAATTGAGTTTTCATGTAGTTAAAGTTGTCTACACTCATTACACTCAAACTGGGATCAGAAAAGTTCTCACCTTTAGATCCCATCCACTCATGCCAGTGGAGGGTAAGAAGACTGGAGTCGCCACCTAGATAAGGTCTAGGACCTATAAATGATGTCCCTCAATGGAGGGACACTAATGAATCGCACAAATGGAACGACTATCTCGTCTCACCAAAGGCGGGTAAGTGCCAAATTATGAGTTGGGAAGGTGTTAGGCACCCAACTCTCCCGGTTGAACCGGTCTCCCTAAATCCTATCATTTCCTACAGTTTTTGAATGCTTAGGGCTATCTATCTAATTAAATTACAAGGTACAAGGAAAAGTCCTAATTTGATCACTAATTCTTTACTAACTATACATGGCATAAGCTAAAATTAAACAAATGAAACAAGAAAATAATTACAAAATGAATCAAAGAATTTAATGAATGGCTTAATCATACATCAAAAGAAAGGAAAAAAAAATGATATATAACATATGACCGAGGTCTGGGAAAATCCCAGACCGCCTACATATCCCTGTGCGGTGGGAATCAGGCCAAACATAGTTTGGGCCGGTGTGTACGTACCAGGTGTGTTCAAGAGAAGGGACGCTCCCAAAATGTTGGAACGCATCCCAAGCGATGGATGCTCCCAGAATCATGAAACACATCCAATGGTGAGAGATGTCCCCACAACAGTGGGATCCATCTTAGTGTGTTGAGGTACTCCCTATCATAAGGAAGTTCCCACGTTGAGGTAATCCCATAATACATGGAACTTACCTCAATTTAACCGAGCGTGGAGCGACCAAACTCCCTCGCAGCCTACGTACCTCTCGAGACCTCTGTCTCTCGAGAATCAGGTCAAGCGTAGTTCCCATGGGTTGACGAGCCATGGACACGCGTGGCAACACTCAGGAAAGGCCAAATGTCTCAGCTTCCCACACACGGGGTACACTAATATCTCACTCACATCCCATATTCAGAATACCCAAATGGGCCGTCCGTCAGGCCACCAATCTCATGCATACATCTACCTAATCGCACATTTTTCATTAATATACATTTGATACAACGATTTCCCACACTCTTGGATCTGATCCTAGGGTGAGGTTAGCTCATTTTGAAATGAGCCCACAATGGGTTAGCATAGGATCTTTAATCCTGTACAGGGGTTGGATTCAGTCCGCTAAACAATCATATCAGGATGTCACAGCCATCATGTGAGGCCTGTGATGCACCCGTGCACAGCATCCCTAAACATACATCTATTACATTAAGTATTCAAACAGGGAACACTTTTGGGGTGGGAATTACATGTTGAAATAAGCATTTACTCAAATTAGGCATATACAAACATGTTATGGTCCAAGCATTATGTAACATAAGCAAATTAAGCTAAAATAAATATATGCATGACATAAAGAATGTAATCATCAATGTCCTACCACAAAATGGCTTACAAATGGGCCGAATCAGCCTAACACAAACAAGATAGCTCAAGGAGGGGGACCAACAAAACCTAACTCAAATAAACCTAAACCAAACAAATTGGCTAACCCTAACCCCACTTAAATCAAACCAAACTAGATTAGCCAAAATCTACTTTAAGTTGGGCCAAACCCAACCAAAGCCCAGCCCAAGGGCTGAATTCAAGGGACCCGAACCAACCTACACTAGGGTGAACAATGGTCCAAGTTAGACCAGATCAGAGTGGGCCTGGCTAACCAGGCCACAACCATACCACCTAAGCCAAACCAATTGGGTTAGCCCCAAACCTGGCCCAAACCACAACTGAACCACTAAACCGTACCAAGAAAATGACCCAAATTGGGTCAACCCGAACCAAACAGAGCCTATCATGACTGAACTGGGTCTGGCTTAAACCAAGCCAAACCAGACCTAAACTAGGTCCACAAAACCAAACCTACAAATAATACCAGGCCAGCCTGACCAGACCAGACCAGACCAGCTCAAATATGAACCAAACCCAACTCAACCAAGATTCACCCTCAATGAACTGAAATATGGCTAAATGGATAAATAGTGACTGGATTCAGAACCCAGCCCCAAATCGGGTCCCAGTAGACAACATTAGGCCTAGATGGAAAACCACAAGTCAATCCATAGCATATTCACCCTTATTCAGATTCACCCAAACATGCATCACAGAGATTACACAACAAAGATGAAATGGCAAAACAATATACGGATGACTCAAAACAAAGATGAAACGATAAATAAAGGTGGAACAATGTAGATCAAATGACCATGAACACCATACATAATAAAGATAATAGAAAAAGATATAATAATAAGAATGAACAAAAAATGCAGCCAACATGAGAAAATTTACCCAGATCAGAATCAAACTAGAGATGCAACAAGGTAATCAGGCTATGTGCCCAGAAGCTACCATTTCAGAAAGATGGTGGAAAAATAAGTGAAAATAGGCCTTGAGAAAATACCTCAACTGTCAATCGAGATCGTCGGAAAGAAGAGGGAGGAAGACAAAAAATTCCTCTCAGCTTCTGTCCTCCTTCTTCACGGCGGCGGCTGCGCTGCTACTTTCCTCCTCCTCTCTTCTTTTCTCCTTTTTTTCCCCTCTCACACCCTCTCTGCTCTCCTTTCCTCTCTGTAGATTTTTTTTTTCTGATCCGGGCCAAGAGCCTTGTGGCTCCCTCAACGGTTTCTCTTTCGACCGTAGCCCCCAACTCAACTCCTTCTTCTTCCTTCCTCATCCAACAAACCCTCTCTCACTCACTCTCTACTTTCTCTTTTCTTTCTTATTTTCTGGTGTATTCTCTCACACAATCTCACTCTCAACTGACGGCAGTGGTGGTGCTACCCTTTCTTCCTTCACGACGGCGGCGGCTGTGCTACTGCTTTCCTCCTCTTTGGATTGGATGTGATGGTGGCGCCTCTCCTTCTTCACAGCGGCGGCGACTGCACTACTGCTTTCCTTCTCTTTGGATCGACTGGCAGAGTCCCTTCCTCTCTCGGACTCCCCTCTGCTCGCTGCTCTCTCTATTCTGCCAATTTTTTTCCTCTTTCTTCCTTGGATCGGCCCCCTTCTTATCCTTGTTCTGGGCAGCATCTCCACAATGATGTGTCGATGGAAGAGGGGATGAAGGAGCTGAGGTGGCTGGGGAGAAGCCAGGAGACCGACGGCTTTTGGGGGAGGGATTTCGGGGAGGAGGGTTGAGGTGTCGACCTCCCCTCTTCCCCTACAACTCTCTCCCTCACCGCCTCTCTCAATCTCTCTGTTCCTCTTTTTCTTTTCCTCTCTCCCATTTCTCTCAAATTTGATTTTTGATGAATTTTTTTTTCATTTTGTACCCAAATTGCCCTCCACGCCTTTTTTCATTTTACAGAATATATATATATATATATATATACACCGTTTCTTTTCTTTCTTTTTTTTTCTGTAGATTTTTTTTATATCTTCGTTTCATTCATTTTTTTATTATTATTATGTTTTTTTTATATCTTCGTTTCATTCATTTTTTTATTATTATTATGTTTTTTTTTTATACACCCCTCTCATTGCGTATGGTGCCCCAATGAGAGCGGAGATCCCCATAGTGGAAAAATCGGGGTGCTAACAGATACCCCTCTTCAGTTGAAATTATACTAATTGAGGCTGAAGACAAGAAGACCCCAATTTTGCCACAGCCATTATTGGAAAACTAAGTAAAACAAAACACGGGCTCTCATGAGTAGTGGCCATGGAGACCTTGGAACTCTCAAAACGGATCCAAAAAAACAAAAATGAGCTTTTACGCATTTCGCGGAATCGCTCGGGAAGATTATTCCTCAACAAAGGAATCAAATCTCAAAAGCGAAACTGACACCCTGCACACGTGAGCCCCAAAGTCAAAATCGAAGGCGAGCTTTCACGTTTTTGCGAAATCACTCAGGGAGATTATTCTACAACAACGGAACCAAATCTCAAAAGCGAAACTGACACCCCGCACATGCGAGCCCTAAAGTCAGAATCGAAGGCGAGCTTCCACGCATTTAGCGGAACCGCTCGGGGAGATTATTCCTCAACAAAGGAATCAAACTCAAAAGCGAAACTGACACCTCGCACACGCGAACCCCAAAGTCAGAATCGAAGGCGAGTTTTCACGCATTGAGAGGAACCGCTCGGGAAGATTATTCCTCAACAAAGGAATCAAATCTCAAAAGCGAAACTGACACCTCACACACGCGAGCCCCAAAGTCAGAATCGAAGACGAAAGGCCAGTGCCTCAATGAACAAGGACCGCATTAGCGCGAACTGTCAAAACTCGTCAGACAAAAGCTGAGACATCCTATACTCAGTAGGACCCCAACCATAACAGATTTACCAGCGATGCATGGGATGAATAAAAAAAAAAAGGCAAGCTCAAGACAAACTGCACAAGAGTTAAATACCTAAGGCAGATATCAAGCATCAATCATAAGATGAATAAAGAATTAAATGGTGATGAAATAACTAAGATGAACAATGATGAGATTTTCATTCAAGGTCAGAAGCAAACATCACAATGCCAGCGTACTAAATGTAAACATCAGTGCATATAAGTACAGAGCAATGTTATTTCATATAACAAAGGACCTGGGATATCCCTAAGGGACAAACACTTGGGTGGGGGAGACCATAGGTAGGGTTCTAGTCAAAACCATGGTAGACCGGTTCTCCCAGGCAGAGGCAATGTTTTGAACTAAATCCGGAGTTAGCTCCCTGCAAGGCACTGGCTCATCAAGAGATTCATGTACAGGAGGTGGTAGGTCATGCTATTGATGAAGTCGATTTGGAGAGTAGAACGTCGTATGTGTAAGACCCATAAATTGGACATGAGTGCCACCCGGGGTGCTCGTCACGATGCAATTCTCTCTCCACCAGCTACAACCCCACCGGATGTCTGCAGATCTGATCATGGTGAGCCGTCTTGGCCAATCTGTCTCTTTGTGGAAGTCCACATCATTGGCTCTCCCCCAGTATTGGTTATATGTGAACTTAAGGACTTGTAGAGCTGGAATCAAACTCAATCTCTCTAGGAGCCAACACTGCAGTAAATGCGGCGACCCTATGAATCGATCCAAATCGAACTTGCCGTTGCGTCTTGCCATCACATCAAGGCCGTTCAAAGTTTCTGCCAATATAGTTGGTATAATATCACCACCATCATTAGCATGGATAATGTGGTCCACTATGGCAGGGGACTCTGTGCACTTCTGGCTTCTTAGCAAGTAACGAGCGATCATGCAATAGATGAATACTCTTCCTCTCTGTACCTTTGCTTGGAAGTCCTCAGGGTCTTTGCATGTATACTTTTTAGTCATTTCCTGGATGTCCAGTCCCCCATTCTTGAAGAAAACTTTGACTTCTTCCTTACTCCACTCGAAGTGTTCTCGGATCTTCTAAGTGTACTCGCCCCGAAGCGGAGGTTTGAAGATCCTCTCCCTGTAAGGGTACATCAGACATACCCTGAATTCTTCCACTGTAGGGCACATCATTGCATCACCAAATTTGAAGACGTGCATTGAGGGGTCCCAGAACTTGGCGACTGCTTTCAACAGACTAGGACAGAGGCGCATATTCTGAAGGCCACATAGGGCTTCGAGATGATATGGCTTTAAAGGTGAGGTATCTCTCCCAGAATTGAACCATTCCCATTTCCTAAGACCTTTGTTCATGTTGTCGTGCAGCTATCAAAAAAAAAAGTCAGTCTTGTACATCACAATAGTAGTAAACTAAGAGTTCAAGTCCACAATAAAATGTTCATACAATTGAGAGGTCTCCCACTTAGGAGTGCGTAAACATGGTTATTTGAATGCATTCTAATAAATCATGTACAGCTCTACTGCATATTATAGCTATGTCTGTGCACTACCTAATAGTTAGACAAATGCAACGAAGATGAAGGCCTAGCTAGGCTGACAAGAAACTGTCCACATGGTTGACCATGGGAGGATCTTTGGGCTGCTCATGTAGAGTGACTGATCCCCAAGAGAGGATGCCACCTTTTGGGCAAAGAAACATGGACCTTGGAATTTGGGACGCCGTCGAATGGATGAACGACAGATGAATTCCAGTCGAGTTATAGGATTGTAAATATATAGAATGACCTACTCACGAGAGACAGTGCCATATAGATTCACTCACAAAGGAAGGAGGCCAAAGATATAAACTCTGGGAATCCATTGGATTGGAGAACGGGAGAAGAGTTTCGGCCATAGAAGGATTTCTTTCCCTGATAATGATGAGAAGACACGACCTTTTAGCTGATGATAAGTCTGATCAGATCGAAGAGGTTCAAGGTTTCAAAAACTATGGAAGTCCAATCCCTTGTCTTTTTTTTTTTAGGGGTAGAACTAAACATAGTACTTCTTTACCTGATCCAGATTTGTCAGATACTGCAATTCTTTGCCATTAAGGTCGGTCAATCGTATAGCCTTGCCTGGGAGGATTTCTTTGATAAAAAAAGGTCCGCTCCAGTTTGGACGGAACTTACCCCTAGGGTCGTATATGGGATCCCTTTGCTCTTTTAGCACCAAGTCTCCAACAACCAAATGATGAGGATGTACTTTCTTGTTGAAGGTGGCAGCAATCCTCTACTGATACTTCTTTGAATTGTCTGCAGCCCTCATCCTTTTTTCATCAATAAAATTCAATTCCTCATATCTCACTCGCCTCCATTTGGCCTCAGAGATCTTAGATTCCATAAGGGTCCTCAAGGAAGGGACCTCTAATTCAACGGGAAGAACTGCCTCCATACCATAGACTAAGGAGTAGGGAGTTGCTCCCGTAGATGTCCTAACCGAAGTGTGGTAGGCCCATAAAGCATAGGGAAGCTTATCTACCCAATCCATGTTAGTCTGTGCCATCTTTAGTAGGATAACCTTGATGTTCTTGTTAGCTGCCTCGACTGCCCCATTTGTCTGTAGGCGATAAGGAGAAGACCTATGCTGATTGATATGAAACTTCTCACACAAGTCTTGCACCTTACCTCTGAAATGTGTACCTTGATCAGATATCAAATCCTGAAGCATGCCATGGCGGCAAATGATGTACTCTTGTAAGAACTTGGCCACTTTGTTGGCAGTAGGCTTGGCATAGGACTGTGCCTCCACCCACTTCGTGAAATAATCTATAGCAACCAGGATAAATTCATGTCCATTGGATGCCTTGGGATTATCTTCCCAATCACATCTATACCCCAGGTCGAAAATGGCCAAGGAGAGCTCAAAGTATGCAACTCTGCTGGGGGCACATGGATAGGATTGGCAAATATCTGGCACTTGTGACATCTTTTCACAAAGTCGGCACAGTCTGCTTCCATTGTGTTCCAATAATACCCCAAGCATAGGATCTTTTTAGCAAGCATCGTGGAATTCATGTGGGGTCCACATATCCCTTCATGGATTTGTTCAATAACATTCCGGGCCTGTTCCTCATCGACACCAATCAATTGGACTCCATCATAAGACCTCTTATATAGAATATCTTCATATAATATGAACTAGGCAGCACGTTTCCTCAGGGTTTTCTTTTCTCCTGATGTCGCATCTATAGGGTATTTAGATTCCCTAATGAAATCCACTATAGGGGCAAACCAAGGTCGACCGTCTGCTGTCAGCGCATTGACCTCTTCATCCATGTAAGTCGGTTGTATCATTCTTTCAATTATTAAAGGTTGCATCTTCTCATTTGGATTACCCCCAATCATTGACGCTAGCGTTGCCAACGCATCAGCATATCGATTTGTATCTCTCAAGAAGTATCCAAATTCTATCTCTTTGAATTTATTGGCCAAGACTTGAGCCCAATGTTTATAAGGTACGAGCTTTTCATCTCTTGTCTTTCAGTCTTCCCTAACTTGATAGATAATGACTGAAGAGTCTCCATACACTTTCAATTTCTGTACACCAAAGACAAAGCTGCTCGGAGCCCTCTCACACAGGCTTCGTACTCCACAATATTGTTTGTGCATTCGAACTCCAAATGAAAAGACAAAGGTGTGAAGACACCATCGAGATCGACGAGCAATATCCCAGCTCCATATCCCCGTTGGTTTACCGCACCATCAAAGAACATCACCCAAGTGTCATCTCCCAATTCTTCCTAAACAGTGGAGACTTCTTCACCAGGAAATACATCCTCTAATTGCTTAAGATTTCCTTCGATTGGGAGATATGACAAATGCTCAGCGATCACACTCCCCTTGATAGACTTTTGGTTCATGTAGGTAATATCAAACTCCGAAAGCAGCAACAACCACCGTGCCATTCTTCCTGTCAAGGCTGGCTTCTCGAAAAGGTATTTGATCGGGTCCATGCGGGAGATGAGGACAATAGGATATGAGAGCATGTAATGTCTCAATCTCCTCGTTACCTAGACCAAAGCCGTGCATGTTTTCTCCAAAGGAGTATAGTTAACCTCATAGTCCGTGAACTTCTTGCTCAAATAATACACAGCCCTCTCAGTACGTCCATCTTCGTCATGCTGGGCAATCATGGATCCCATTGACTCTTTTAAGACAGACAAATACAACAGAAGTAGTCTCCCAGGGGTTGGCGGGACCAAAACTGGTGGATTAGTCAGATATGCCTTGATCCTATCGAAAGCCAACTGGTACTGGGGATTCTAAGTTTTTGGCTGGTCCTTCTTTAATAGCTTGAAAATAGGTTCACAGATGGCTGTCAGATGTGCTATGAATCTGTTTATATATTGCACTCTTCCTAGGAATCCTCTGATCTCCTTTTCTATCTGTGGAGGAGGCATTTTAGATATAGCTTTAATCTTGGCTGGGTCAATCTCTATACCCCTTTCACTCACCAAGAAGCCCAACATTTTTCCAGCAGTTACTCCAAAAGCACACTTCTGTGGATTCAGCCTCAACTTGTATCGCTTTATCCGTTCAAAGAATGTCCTCAATGCCGTGAAGTGATCCTCCTTGGTAATTGACTTCACAATCATATCATCTACATATACTACAACCTCCTTATGGATCAAGTCATGGAGGACAGTAGTAGCCATTCTTTGGTAAGTGGCCCCAGCATTCTTAAGCCCAAATGGCATTACTGTATAACAATAAGTACCCCAATCTGTAGTGAATGAAGTCTTCTCTTCATCCTCTGGTGCCATCTTTATCTGATTGTACCCTGAAAAGCCATCCATGAAAGATAATAGTGCATGTCCAGCGGTGTTGTTGACCAATATGTCAATCTTGGGTAGCGAAAAGTCATCCTTAGGGCTTGCTTTGTTCAGATTCCTATAATCCACACATTCCCTTAATTTACCATCTTTCTTTGGGACAATGACAATATTGGACAACCACTCAGGGTAATGAACCACTTCAAGAAAACCGGCATCAAGTTGCTTCTGGATATCCTCATTGACCTTCAAAGCCCACTCCGGCCTCAATCTCCTCAACTTTTGCTTGTGGGGCTTTGAGCTAGGCATCAAGGGAATCTTATGTTGGACCACCTCAGGGTCTATTCCAAGCATATCCTCATAAGACCAGGCAAAAACTTCTTGAAATTCTTTGAATAACTCCACCATATTAGCTGTTTCTTCCTCAGTTAAGGTTACCCCGACCTTGATCTCACGGGGATCTTCAGTTGAGTCCAAGTTGACTATTTTGAATTCCTCTTCGACTGGTTGGGCCTTTATTTCTTTTGAAGCCTTGATAGATCGCATTAACTCAGGAGAAGGTTCATCATTCTCATCATTATCCGAGTCAGAGTTAGTATAATCGACAGGAATGGAAGAAGAAGAAGACATAGTATAATCGAAAGTAAAATTTTCATTGCTAATAGAAGAGGTGTCTACAGGATAGGAGGTCCCAAGTGGGACAGAATCAACATTAGAAAATGCTTGCATCTTATCTAAACTTGTACTAGGCATAGACACAGCCAAATTGTTCAAAATACATGACTCATTAAAAAAGACAAAATGGTCTACACAACTCCAATTAGGGATAACCCCATCAAAATGATGTATAAGCTGGTGTGGACCCAAATCCTCGTTCTCGCTTTCCTCGATGATGGCCAAGGCTCCTTCGTCGTCGAATAGGCTGTCAACATCCACGAACTCTGATCCTGTCTTCGTCGCATCACGTTGCTTTTGAATCCTCATCAGCTCCAGCTCTACCCAATCGACATCACAATCAAAGAAGATCTCAAAGCCAGGAACTCGCCGTTGAAGGTGCACATCATACCATGGCTAGGGGAAGCCACAGAATGGAAAGTCTGACCCTTCCTTGACGAAGTGTCCATTAAGAGTTGTAGAAGGTGAGATCTCTTCTTCACTATGAATCCCATCGAAATGGAGGCTATGGATCTCTTGGTCCGTCCATTGTTGCTGCCATGTCTTACTACTGCTACTGCCTTTTCTTGGAAAAACTAAAAACTACCTACTATTCTTGTACTTTCTTTTTTCAAGCCTCGAAAAACGGTCATCAGCTCTCCTCTGCTTCTGGTTAATCAGGGCCAGGTCTTCCCTGGAAGGGATGTACCCCAATCCAAATCTATTCTCATTTATCATTAGAGAAAGCACATGGATGTCACCTTGTTGATGCAAACCCAGATCCATTCCTAGGAAGAAAGACATGTTAAGCAATGAATTAAATACAAAATTTAAATTCTTACCTGAGGGTTCTGACTGTGTTGTTGCCAGGATTAAACTGATCTGGAACTCACTCAGTTGCACCCCTGTACTATCCTCAGAACTGCTGTCTCCCACTGCCAGGGCATTAACCATATCAGAATCGGCATACACGATCACCACCACCCCTTCATATTGAAATCTAACCTTCTGATGCAATGACGAGGTGAGGACTCCTTCTTTGTGGATCCAAGGCCTTCCCAAAAGCAGATTGAAGGAAGCAGGTATGTCCACCACATGAAGATCGACGTCAAACATAGCAGAACCCACCTTAATGTGTGCATTAAGTACTCCATTGATGGTCCTCCTAGTATAGTCATAAGCCTTAACACAGTGTGTGGAAGGCCTAAGCTCCGCCTCATTGAACCCAAGATGCTTGAAAGTGCTCAGAGGGAAGACATTCAATGCTGAGCCTTCATCTACAAACACTCTTGGAATCAAGTGATCCTTGAGACCGATGGTGATATAAATAGCCTTGTTATGCATCCTCCCTTCATCAGTGAGGTCAACGTCGCCATACATCAAGGAGTTAACAGCATGAGATCCCCCAACTATGTTTGCTAGCTCAGTACAATTAGTCGAGACTAGAACTTGGATGCTGGCTAATGATTTCAGAACTGCGTCCCTGTGTGCCTTGGATGCCATGAGTAACCCCCAAATTGACACATTAGCCTGTGTCTTTTCCAACTGCTTCAAAATAGGGTTCTGGGGCTCAGGGGCAGTACATTGCTCTTTCCCCTTGTCTCTTGCCAACTATCCGGGATTATCAACTGTTAGGTTTACAAGCTTGAAGGTCTTTCCACTCCGGGTTTCTGCTATAGGCTTGTCATCATACCCAGGGATGTAAATCTCCAGGTTACTGAAATCTTGGGTCGCCTGGGCTACCTCCAGCTCATCCTCAATGTATATGATCAAAGGGGTTCCCTTCTCAATCCTTGCTATAGAATGCTTTGTTTGTTGAGGAAAGACCACCTCTAGATCATATTCTGGTTCTTTCTTGATAGCCACAACCTCAGATGATCCCTCATACTTTTTTTGGTCCTTCCAACTGTAAACGGGTGAAACTGAAGATGCGCTATATTCATCAGAATTCTCAAAAGGTGAAAAATTATAACGACCATCCTCCTCCCCTTCCTCTATGAAGTTGACAGAGTGGTTAGGGAGAGGATTTTTTGCTGTAGATGCTGGTCGATTCTGAATGGCAAAAGTTCCAGCCTCCAGTGCATCTTGAACCGCTTCCTTAAAGGTGAAGCAAAACTCCGTGCCATGCCCAGCCTGGTTATGGAACTTGCAGAATCTGTCTTGCCTGAAACTTGCTGGGAGAGGATTGGGTAGTACCATCGATCCAGGGGGCTTTAATTGGCCAGCCTTCATCAACTTATCCATGATCAATTCTCTTGGTAAACCCAGCTCTGTATATTGTCTGCTTGCTCTCTGATTCCTCTGAGGATATGGAGCTTCAATCAATAACGGGGCTGAAGAGGCCGATGCCACACTCTTGGCTTGTGAAAAGGAATTTGCACTAGACGCTTTGGAAGAATTATTTCTCCTACTTGAGCTACCCTCAGATATTACCTTATCGCCTTTATGCAGGAGATCCCTGTAGATGATCGCATCTTCAATCTGTTGTCCAGCGGCGATTAAGGTCTAGAATGTGGTGATGCCTTGTCCAAAGATAAAAGTTTTATATGGGTTAGCCAACCCTCTCATCATCATGGTGACTTGCTCTCTCTCAGAAGGTCTGTTCCAGATTTGCACAGCAATGGCCCTGAACCTGGCCAAGTAAGCGGTGAATCCTTCTCCAGGCAATTGCATGATTGTTTCTAACTGCCTTCTGTGGGTTTCCACTTCAGTGTTATAAGAATAATATTCCACAAAAGCAGTTGTAATGTCTACCCAGGACTTGATTTGGGAAGGTTTCAAGTGCAGGAACCATTTGTGAGCCCCACCAGATAAAGAGAACTGAAATGCTTGGCCCAACTGCTCATCTGTGAACCCTCTCCCAATCCTCAAGATACCAGTAAATGATCTAAGATGGGTGGTGGGGCAACCGGACCCATCAAATTTCTCCAGAGGCCATTTGAATTTATCTGGAAGCTTGGCCTTTGGGAAGTAATTCACTGCCTCAACGTCTATAATCTGATCTTCCATTCCTTTCATTCCTCTAAGGAAATGCTCTACATTGTGTAACCGACTCATCACGGTTGAACTGGCCAACAGTTTATCCACCTCTGATAGCTTACTGGGGGAAGGCTCTTGAATCACTATTTGGGGCGAAGGGGATGCATTCATGGGGGTGGTGAGACCATTGCCCCCCTCAGGTGAGGCTACTGCATTGGAGGCTGATTGCAGCCCAATATTCATGTTTTGCTTGACCAATCCTACCATGGCGTGAACTGTTCGCTCCAAACTGGTAAGTCTGGTGGTCAAAATGGTGATTGGATCCTCTAGGGGCTCATGATGATCTTCTATCTCATGATCTTCCATTTCCTCTACCCGACTAACCGACTCTCTAGGATATCCCTGGGTTGATTGAAGACTGGGGACTCTATGTAGTCTCCTAGAGGTGGGATCCCTTACCCAACTGGATGTTATGTTTCAATTCTCCTGAAGGTGACTAGAAATATGGAGCAGGGGAACAAAGGTCAGGACTCTAACAGATAGGGAGAACCAAGAAAAATGCATGTATCAAAGCTGACTCAATCAGACAAAGTTAGATCTTGTGCAAGAACTCCATTAGGTTAATCCTCGCCAATTCTGGTGATTCAGATTGATTCTTTGGTTGGTTTTCAGCACGAGGGTATCTGTGAAACAGACTATACCTCTGGCTAAAACTCTAACCAAATGAACGCATCGAAATCATTGGATTTGGGAGGGACATACCGTTTGAAAGGACGCGCATAGGATATCAAAGAATTTCGATTCAATCTTGAACAACTGAGTGATGACTTCATCAGTGACCACCCGTGTCACACCCCAATTCTACACCAACTAGAATGGTGTGATGAATCATCAATAAACCAACGGTTCAACTAGGATCTCGAATAGGCTATCCCCACCATGTTAAACCAAAACACATTCCACATTAATCAGAGATAATAAAGTAAATAGCGGAAGTCTTACAGATAATGAACTGAGGTCTAGTCATGATAAATAATTAATATTCCATTTATCTCCAAGTAACCAAAACATAATTTAATACATATTACAAATATCCAAATACGAAAATTAAACACTAAGCGTATCCACAGTTGAAACACTCGCTTAACGAATCATAATAGTCCTCCACAGCTTGCTCATCATAGCCGTCACCCATTTATATGTTAGCGTGTTGACATAATCTTCAGCCGTAATACTTGCAACATCGAAAACTAAAAGAATTGTGCGCGCGAGGGTCAACTCTCCAACTTGAGCTCAGTGAGAAAAACAAAACAATGCAACAAACATATGCATGCATTCAATTCCTATCTTTGGTCTGGTTCATAAGTTTGCAATGTGCAATAGAAAGGTTTGGTGGCCGCCTCACCTCTATACACAGGGTGTGTAATCCCACCCAATGGATCAAACACCATTGTCGTCCACAGCCACCCCACCATGGAATAGGGATAGAGCTAAAGTGCTTAGGACCGTACCGCATCACACTTCCCCTGATACCGTACCCATACCAATACGTAAGTCCCTATTGACGAGGGCTTGCAAACTGGGCTCGCAACTAACCAATCCTAATGTCAAACAGTGTATCCAAGGCCTCACCCTAGCATCCCTCAATACGTCCATTGAGATAGAGTTAAGGCCCCCCGGCAGAGTCAGAGACTACACGGTCCGAGACCACCTCCCCTGATGCCCTACGATGAAATAGTTCTGCTAAGGTAATGGCGATACGACGATGTCAGTGGACAAGACTTGAGTAGAGATAGAGCTAAAGTGCTTAGGACCACACCGCATCACACTTTCCCTGATGCCCCACTCGCATCAAGCACACTAACCACACACAAACATTAACATGCTTATTCCTAGCATCATCATCATCAGGTTATAAATAAACAAAATTAAATATGCATGAACATTAATAGCAGAAATATTGGATGACATGTGAAATGCATAGTACACGCATACAAGCATAAAAACATTCATGGCATTGGACTCAATAAACAAAAACAGTTTATTATTAGCCAATTAGTTTAGGTCTTGTTCCCTCACCTTTGGTCGATAATAGGTCCTCGTTCAAGCTTTGTAATTCACTCTTAGACTACTTGAAAACCTAACAAGTTGATAGATTTTAATTAGAATAAATTCTCATATGTTTAAACTAATAGAAACTAAGGGGTCGCAGGTGGGGTAGCACCTGGGGTCTCAGTTTCTGCGACCACAGGGCGTAGGGTCGTATGGTAAAGTAGCACCTAGGGTAGCAATTTCTGCGATCACAGGGTGTAGGGTCGCAGGTAGGGTCGGACATACTGCGACCCTACGTGCGACCACACCCTCCCTGGAAACTTTCCGAGGGCATGTGGTCGGACATGTGGGTCTCGTGGGGTCGGACATTATGCGACCTACGTGTGACTACACGTCTCATAGTCGACCTTTCACTCTTAAGTCCATTCTTTCATGTTTGAATCCATTGGCTTATCTTTGTGGTCCTTCCTATGATTGTTTTATGGCTCAAAACTATAATTTTATACACTATCCATTGTCCACAATGATTTCCTCCATGGATTCTCTTGGAATTTGTCCATAGATGGATGATTTGGGTTTCTCCTAATCCTATCTCTCTCAATTCATGTAGGGAATAAGGTTCATACCTTAGGTTTGTTAAGATTCAGAGTTTTCTCTGAACTTTCCTCTTCCTTGGTCTTCTTCTTCAATTCTCCTTCTCTTCTCTTTCTCTTCCTTCTCTTCTCTTTCTCTCTCTTTCAATTAGAGTTCTAAAGGAATAAAAGAGGCTAAGGGATGTCCTATTTATAGAGGAAAACCCTCCATAATAAGCCCCAATGAGTTTAGGAAAGAACCCCCTTCGGATTAGGAAGGTTTCCTAAATTCGGTTTTTGACTGTTTTCGTAGGGTCGCATATAGGGTTGCAGAATCCGTGACCCTACATTTTTAAAATGTACGACCCTATGACCAAAAGTCATGGGGTTGGACTCTTTTGATGTAGGGTCGGTCACACCTATTTAGGCATGCGACCACACACTCATATTTGACTATTTTTTAGTTATATTTCATACTTGGTCTCTTGGTTTTTTCACGCACTTGGTCCACTTGGCTCGACCATGATAGGTAGACTGGTCATGACACAAGAATGTAAGGTTAGACCGGGTTCATGGCGTGCTGGTCTTACAACCCGCGTTGAGCGAGGTGAAACTGGGTAAAGACAACACTTAGGTGTTCAAGGATGAATCAAGCATACAAGTGTCAGTAATGTGATAATGGGACATGACAAGGCTACCTTGACAAGGATAAGAATTCCTATCACCGTATGTACGATGAGTCAAAGACACCTACATCCCTTTATATACCAGCATAGCCGTAGGTACAGGCCAAGGTTGTGGCTTCGCCTGGCAGGTCATCCAATATGCACTGGAGCCCGTTTCAGCTAACCACGAGGTTTGTAACAATAGTAACCAATGAGAACCATGATATCACTATACCATAAAATAGTCAGCAATGTATACAATGCACTTAAACAATCAAGGTTGAAGACCACTGCTTGCTATTTCTACACCTAACTACAACCTAAAGCCCCAAAATATAAATTTATGCATAAAGAGAAAGGGATAAGGATTTACAATCGTGAGTCTGGCATGAATCCCCAGTGGAGTCACCATTGTGAGGACAAGGGAAATAATTTAAAAATTGAGTTTTCATGTAGTTAAAATTGTCTACACTCATTACACTCAAAGTGGGATCTAGAAAGTTCTCACCTTTAGATCCCATCCATTCATGCTAGTGGAGGGTAAGAAGACTGGAGTCGCCACCTAGATAAGGTCTAGGACCAATAAATGATGTCCCTCAATGGAGGGACACTAATGACTTGCGCAAATGGAATGGCTATCTCGTCTCATTAAAGGCGGGTAAGTGCCAAATTACGAGTTAGGAAGGTGTTAGGCACCCAACTCGCCCGGTTGAATCGGTCTCCCTAAATCCTATACTTTCCTACAGTTTATGAATGCTTGGGGATATCTATCTAATTAAATTATAAGGTACAAGGAAAAGTCCTAATTTGATCTCTAATTCTTTACTAACTATGCATGGCATAAGCTGAAATTAAACAAATGAAACAAGAAAATAATTACAAAATGAATCAAAGAATTTAATGAATGGCTTAATCATACATCAAAAGAAAAGAAAAAATAATATATAACATATGACCGAGGTCTGGGAAAATCCCAGACCACCTATGTATCCCTGTGCGGCGGGAATCAGGCCAAACGTAGTTCAGACAGGTGTATATGTACCAGGTGTGTGCAAGAGAAGGGACGCTCCCAAAATATTAGAACGCATCCCAAGCGATGGATGCTCCCAGAATCATGTAACACATCTAATGGTGAGAGATGTCTCCACAACAGTGGGACCTATCTCAGTGTGTTGAGGTACTCCCTATCATAAGGAAGTCCCCTCGTTGAGGTAATCCCATAATACATGGAACTTATCACAATTTGACCGAGCATGGAGCGACCAAACTCCCCCGCAGCCTACGTACCTCTCGAAACCTCTATCTCTCGAGAATCAGGTCAAGCGTAGTTCCCATGGGTTGACGAGCCATGGACACGCACGGCAACACTTAGGAAAGGCCAAATGCCTCAGCTCCCCACACACGGGATACACTAATATCTCACTCACATCCCACATTCGGAATACCCAGATGGGTTGTCGTCGGGCCACCAATCCTATGCATATATCTACCCAATCGCACAATTTTCATTAATTTACATTTGATACAACGATTTCCCACACTCTTGGATCCGATCCTAGGGTTGGGTGGGTTCATTCTAAATGAGCCCACAATGGGTTAGCATAGGATCTTTAATTCTGTACAGGGGTTGGATTCATTGGAGTCCCCTAAACAATCGTATCAGGATGTCACAACCATTCATGTGAAGCCTGTGATGCACCCGTGCACAGCATCCCTAAACATACATCTATTACATTAAGTATTCAAATAGGGAACACTTTTGGGGTGGGAATCACATGTTGAAATAAGCATTTACTCAAATTAGGCATATACAAATATGTTATGGTCCAAGCATGATGTAACATAAGCAAATTAAGCTAAAATAAACATATACATGACATAAAGCATGTAATCATCAATGTTTTACCACAAAATGGCTTACAAATGGGCCGAATCAGCCCAACACAAACAAGACAGCTCAAGGAGGGGGACCAACAAAACCTAACTCAAATGGACCTAAACCAAGCAAATTGGCTAACCCTAACCCCACTTAAATCAAACCAAACTAGACTAGCCAAACTCTACTTTAAGTTGGGGCAAACCCAACCAAAGCCCAGCCCAAAGGCTGAATTCAAGGGACCCGAACCAACCTAAACTAGGGTGAACAATGGTCCAAGTTAGACCAGATCAGAGTGGGCCTGGCTAACCAGGACATAACCATACCACCTAAACCAAACCAATTGGGTTAGCCCCAAACCTGGCCCAAACTACAACTGAACCACTAAACTATACCAAAAAAATGACCCAAATTGGGTCAACTTGAACCAAACAGAGCTTATCATGACTGAACTGGGTCTCGTTAAACCAAGCCAAACCAGACCTAAACTAGGTCCACAAAACCAAACCCACAAATAATACCAGGCCAGCCTGACCAGACCAGACCAGACCAGCTCAAATATGAACCAAACCCAACTCAACCAAGATTCACCCTTAATGAACTGAAATATGGCTAGATGGATAAATAGTGACTGGATTCAGAACCCAGCTCCAAATCGGGTCCCAGTAGACAACATTAGGCCTAGATGGAAAACCACAAGTCAATCCATAGCATATTCACCCTTATTCGGATTCACCTAAACATGCATCACAGAGATTACACAACAAAGATGAAATGGCCATTGTCTTTTATTTGCCCTCTCACCCCCTCTCCTCCTTTCCTCTCTATCTGGGCTTAATATTAGGCGATGATGTGTCGATGGGAGAGGGGTGAGATGAGTGGGGGGAAAGGAGAGGCGCTTTGGGGAGATTTCTGGGAGCCCCCCCCCCCCCCCCCCCCCCCCCCCTCCCCCTCCCCCCCCTCCCCCCCCCCCCCCTTCTCTCTGATTTTTATTGATGAATTTTTTTCATTTTGTACCCAAATCCCCACCCCTTTTTTATCGCGCTTAAAATATTTTGACTGCGAAAGGGTAATTATAGGTTTTAGAATATAAATTATAATATAACTATTTTGGCCGATAATATCTAGGTCCCCGACTGTCTGTGGGGTCCCCCCGCTGTTGCCGTTTTCGCTTTTTTCCCCCCCTTTTTTTTCCCCCTTTTTTTCCCCTTTGGGCTTTTTTTTATTTACCGTCGCAAAATATAGGTATTCTTGTATTGTGGTAAGTTTTTGGTTAAATCATGCTATCATTTCCTTTCAAACTTAAAAGAGGAGCTATGTCTCTTCATCCATCTTCTCATAGGCATGCTTGGGAAGATGTTCCTAAAAATGTTTGAAAGCATATCTGGAGCTGTAAAACTCTTCCCTAGATTAAAGAATTTTTGTGGAGATGTTGTGCAGATAGACTTGCTGTCTGTGAAGCTCTTATTCGAAGGAAAATTCCTATTGACTTGAATTATAGAAGGTGTAGAGCAGCTTTTGAAACTACTGACCATGTTTTGTTACATTGTCTGATTGCTCGAGTAACTTGGTTTGGTTGTGGTATGTCTTTTACAATTCCAACTTCAAAGTTCAGAAAACCTTATCAATGGCTGTTGAAACTTATCTCTTGCAGTGGGCAAAATCCGTATTCAATGTAAGTAGGTTCTATCTTTTGCTTCATTTATGCGTTGGAATCTTTGGAAGGCTAGAAACGCCTTGTATTTTGATAAGATGGATTGTAGTCCCATGGATGTGGTTCACAGAGCTGAGAGGGCATGGCAAGAATTTCACCAAACAGTGTTAACAAGTAAAATCACTCATTTAGCTAATGCCGGCAGTTCTTGTAATGCTACTGTGTCAGCTCCCCCGGTTGGTTTTGTCAAAATTAATTCTGATGCTTCTCTTTCAGAATCCTCTTCAACTGGAATTGGCTTTATCATTCAAAGAGAGGATGGTTTGCTAGTTGTTGCAAAATCTTATTGCTTCTCTTTTTCCACTGTTGCTATTGGTGAGGCCATGGCCATTCTTGAGGGCCTGTCGGAGGGCTTAAGTCAAGCTTTTAATCGTATAATTGTGGAATCAGACTATTTGGAGGTTATTAATATGATTAATGGAGTGACTACTTGAGGTGATCATTTTGCAATGCTTGTTATCCAAGATATAAAATGTAAGACCCGTATCAAACTAACCGGTCTTACCACCTTGTACCAGGTCTACCTACTGTGAGGACAAAGATTGAAAATCTTGGAAGTCGCCACCTAGATTAAGGTCTAGGACCTCAGAAATGTGAAATCTCACCCTAAGGTAAGACTTTGATTGACTCATGACCCTTAGATTGGATTTCTTGTCCATTAGAGATTGGGTAAGCGTCAGGTTACGGTTATGGGAAGGGGTTAGACACCTAAACCGCCCGATCGAAATCAATCTCCTATACCTTTCTTACGCTAGACTCTATTTGTTAAACCAAACTAAGCCAAGTGGTTTGATATCATTCAACCGAATCTGTATCCATCAGATTGCCTATGTATTATGGAACTATTCTGAAAATCAGGTTCATCATCGTAGTTCAGGCGTGATTAAAGTTTATGGCTGTGATTTATGCTTGTGCATGATTAAGTTCTTTGTTCAAGTTGAAATTTATGCTAGAAAGGCTGAGAAATCCTATGGGTTAGGATCTGGATAGTCCATGTGGACTGATAGATAGTCCTAGTGGATCTAAGAATAACCCTATTTGGGTCAAAATATAGATAACCCATTCTGGGTTAAAATGTGGATAACCCTATGTGGGTTAAAATATGGGTAACTATCCTAGTGGATCTATGGATAGTCCGAGTAGACTAAGGTGTGGATCCATATTTGGGTTTCTCCCAAATGGCCTACGTATCCTAGGGTTTGACCTAGGAATCAGAATCCACGTAGTTCGGGCTGGATAATCCTATTTGGGTCAAAATATGGGTAAGTATCCTAGTGGATCTATGGATAGTCCGAGTGGACTAAGGTTTGGATAACCCTTTTTGGGTTGAAATATGGATAGATATCCTAGTGGATCTATGGATAGTCCGAGTGGACTAAGGTGTGGATCCGAATTTGAGATTCTTCCAAATATCCTTGGGTTTGCCCTAGGAATCAAAATCCGCGTAGTTCGAAAAAATAACCTGTTCTAGGTTAGAAAGTGAGAACCTATTCTAGGTTTGGGATTGAGAACCTATTCTAGGTTTAGGGTTTAGAACCTATTCTACGTTTAGGGTTTACCGAGGGGCAAAATCATCCTAAATTACCCTTTTCATCCTGAATTCTAATTTTGGTAGGTTTGGCAAAGCATTTTTCTTTCTTTATTAAGGTTTTTATTATTCCCATTATGCCCTTCCCAAGAATATGGGTGCCTAAATGCACGTCTCCACACCTAATATGTTTGCTAGGTGTATAGATATGACAGTTCGACTAGGGTGTTGCATAAATTAAATTATTGTCCAAAAATAAAATATTCTATCTAAATATGGCATATAAAATATTTATGACAAGAAATTTACATGTACTAAGATTGTTTAAAATCTCTCAAATATGACATATATTGCAAATAAGGCAAGAGCCTATATGGTATGATCTAGTATGCTATCTTCTAAGCATGGCAATTTCTAATATGGCAATGAGCATTTTAACATGGCAATAGGCATTTAAACATGGCAATGAGCATCCAAATATGGCAATGAACATCTAAATATGGCAATGAGTATCCAAATATGGCAATGAGCATCCAAATATAGCAATGAGCATCTAAATATAGCAATGAGCATCCAAATATTCATGATGAAAAATTCAACGGTATAAATCACTATTGATGGTAATCTAACCGTTCAAATTTATTTCAATCACTCCCAAAGATAATCTAACGGTTCAGATTGCTTATCATGATAATCTAACCGTTCATATTACTCAAATCAAAGTAAAATATGATCAACGGATCAAATCAAAACTCGAAGATCAATGATCCAATTTTATCAAATTCCAAAATCAATGGTTCAATTTTAATCATATCATTCCAAACATATGATCAGATCAATTTTTAATTCCATCAAAATTTCATATGATCGGATCAATTTTGGCCTATCAAATATCACTCATGATTGAATCGATTTTAGCCTATCAAATATCACTCATAATCGGATTGATTTCATCATATTAAATATCACTCATGATCGGATCAATTTCATTACATTGAAATTCTACTCATAATTGGATCACTTTCATCACATCCAAGCATGGTACGATCAAAAATATTAAATTTCAGCATGGGTATCAATCTCATAAAAATTCCAAGCATTCGATGGGATCGATTTTCATCATATTAAGCATGGTACGATCAAACACATTAACATTCAAGCATGGTGATCAATCATATTAAAAATCCCAGCCACAAGTTAGACCAAATCATATTAAAAATCCCAACCATAAGGATAAATAACATTAAAAATCTCAGTGGACCAATCATATTAAAATTCAAAATCAAATGTTTGGAATTGCATACAGAAAAATTCATGATCTAATATGGTCATACTTTATCACATTCAACTCAAGATCAGATGATTAACCACATTAAATTCACCTGGACAAATGGTGAGATGAGGGTTGCGGCATTCATGCATGTGGGGTTTGGGTGATGGCAGATGTTGATAAATAGGATTGCAGGGATGAATATACACAGAACATCATAAAGAATAAGAAAACAATAAATAAAGAAGAAAAGGGAAAAGAAAAAAACTAACCTGATCTTCCTCCTCCTCTTCAATCTCTCTCTCTGCGGCTCCTCTTCTTCTGCTTCTCCTTTTCTACCGCTCCTTCTTCTCTTTCTTTTCTTTCGGTTTCAGCTCCTCTTCTTCATTCTCCCGTGCTCTCTTTCTCTCCTTCTCCCTTTCAACCTCCCTCTTCCCTTTCGGTTCTTTTTTTTATTTTTCTATCTCCCCTTGTCTCTCTCTTCCTCAATTTTCTCTTTTTTTTTTCTGAATTCTCTCGAACTCTCTTCTCAATCTCTCCCTCTCTGATTTTCTTTTCTCGATCCTCTTTTTTTTTTTCTGTTTTTTTCTTTTTTATTCTTCCTCTCCATCTCTCTCTCCCTCTCATTCCTCTTCTCGATTCCATGGTCTCTCTCTTTTCATTTTTTTATTCTTTTTTCTTCTCCATCTGTCTTCTCCTCCATCCGCCATTTCCCCTTCTTTTCCCTCTTCTCGGTTCTCCCCCTCTCTCTCTCTCTCTCTCTCTCTCTCTCTCTCTCTCTCTCTCTCTCACTTTCTCTTTTCGGTTTTTTTCTTCCCGTTCCTTCCTCTTTCTCTCGATTTCTTTCTTTTTATCCTTTTTTCGGTTTCGCCAACTCTCCTCTCTCTCTTCTCTCCCGATCTTCTCCTCTTCTCCTTCGAATTCTCGGGTTTCTTCCTTTTGTATTTTTTTTCCTTTTTTTTATTCTACCGCTCTCTCTCTCTCCCTCTCTCTCTCTCTCTCTCTCTCTCTCTCTCTCTCCTCTTCTCGATCTTCTCCTTTTCTGTTTTTTTCCTTTTTTTTCATTTTCTCTCGATCTCTCTCTCTCTCTTCGGATTCTCCTCGATCTTCTCCCTCTTTTTTTTTCTTTTTTTTATTCTTTCTTTATTTCTCCTCCTCCCGATCTTCTTTTCTTTATTTCTTTCCTTTTCCCCCTTTTTTTTTCCGGTCATCTCTCTTTGGGATCCTTTGTTTTCTATATATAAAAAATTTATATAATTATATAATATATTAATATATTAATATATAATATAATATACATATAAGACATGTATATATTATATTATATATTATAATATGTTATATATTATATAATAATATATAAAAGAAATATATGCATGTGTGCCACCATGAATTGGTCTGGATTGACAAGGATTGACTTGGTTGGGCCAAGATTGGCTTGGGTTGAGCTGAGTTGACTGGATTGACTGAAATTAACTGGGTTTTCTCTCTCCATCATTTCATGGGTCATTTCTGCTGTCATTCCGCATGGAATTTTCTGATAGCCTATATTCCAAATTTTCTACGTTCACTTTGTAGAACACTAAAAATGAGGAATATAGGAACTTGAATCACCTCATTTGGAAATAAAATGGTCGACTTATGAATTTTTGAAGTTTAAGCGGACCAATTATCGATAATTTAGCTGACCATTCTGCATGGGATCCTTGGGAGACTTCTGCCAGAAATCCTTTACGTCCACTTTGTGGAGTACTAAAAATGGAACATAATGAAACTGAAATTACCTGATTTGGATATGGGATATCAAAATATGAATTTTTGAAGATTAAATGACCATTTCCATATGTAATTTTGCATGGGACCCTCTGGAGACTTCTACCCAAGATTTTCTACGCCCACTTTGTAGAACATCACAAATGAAGAATAATGGCTTTGGAATCATCTGAATCCGACGTAGAACGGAAAAGATATGAAGCTTTGAAGTTCTAACGATAAGTTTGCATGCAAGCTTGCATGGGGCCCACTAGTGACTTCTACCGGAAATCCTTTACGTCCACATTGAAGAGGACTAAAAATAAGGAATAATGGTACTTAAACCATATGATTCAGATGTCGGATGATCAAGATATGATGATTTGAAATTCAAACAATCCAACTTACGATAATTTGCATGAAAACCCCTGAGATTATTTATGATAATTTCATAAACGTCCCTTGTACGTATCATCTCACTAAAATGATCATATCTTCTTCATTTGATATCAGAATTGGGCAATTCTGGTATCATTTCGAAGATAACTCCATGACCTATGCAACCATGCAGATTACAGCCTGTGACCTTATTGTGGGACCCACCAAAAACTACCTCGAGGTCGTAGTCAAAATCCAAATTTTCACTTATCTTTCTTCCTTTGCTGTCCACATACTAGTAGGACCTTGTTCAGTTGGAAATGGCAAAAATGGGGTGCTTACACTATCATGGTCGAGTCACGTGGACCAAGTGGGTGAAGAAAATTACAAGACCAGGTATGAGTTTGACCCAAAAACAGTAAATGTGAGGGTAAGATCGCATGCCTAAACAGGTAGGGTCGACTCCACCTCAACAGAAGTCCAACCTATGATTTACTAGTCATAGGGTCGCATGACTAGAAAAACGTAGGGTCGACGGATCTTGCGACCCTACGTCCGACCCTACGATTTCAGACAGAAACCATAAATTAGGAAACTTTCCTAATTCCAAGGGGTTCTTTCCTAAACTCAATGGGATTTATTTTGGAGGATTTTCCTCTATAAATAGGACGTCCCTTAGTCTCTTTCACTCTTTTTAGAACCCTAATTGAAAGTGAGAAAAGAGAAAGAGAAGGAAAAGAAGAAGAAAATGAAAATTGAAGAAAAGGCTAAGGAAGAGGAAGAAGTTCAGAGAAACCTCTGAATCTCAGCCAACCTCAGGTATGAACCTAATTCCCTTCATAAATTAAGAGCCTAGAATAAATTAGGAAGAAGTTAGGATTAAGAGAAACCCAAATCATTCATTCATGGACAAGTTCCAAAGGAATCCATGAAAGTAATCATCCTAGGCAATGGAAAGTGTATAAAAATCATAGTTATGAGCCACAGAACAATCTTAGAATGGACCTACAAAACTACAGGATCGATCACATGCCCTCGGGAAGTCCTAGGGAGGGTGTGGTCGCGTGTAGGGTCGATTGGTAACCGACCCCACATCCGACCCTACCCCTAGGGTCGATTGGTAACCGACCCCACGTCTGACCCTACCCCTAGGGTCGATTGGTAACCGACCCTAGGTGCTGCCCTACCTGCGACCCTATGATTTCAGCTAGTCTAAATTTATTGGAATTAATTCTAATTAAAATCTATCGACTTGCTAGGCTTTTCTAGTGATTTAAAGGTGATTCATAAAGCTTGAACGAGGATTTACACTCAATCAAAGGTGAGGGAACAAGACCTAAACTAATTGGCTAATAATAAACTATTTTCGTTTATTGAGTCCAATACCATGTATGATTTTATGATTGTATGATTGTAATGTACATATCACATGTCATCTACTAATCTGTTATTACTGTTCATGCATATTTAATTCAGTTTATTTACAACTTGATGATGATGATGATGCTAGGAATAGGCATGTGAATGTTTGTGTGTGGTTAGTGTACTTGATGCGAGTGGAGCATCAGAGGAAGTGTAATGTGGTGCAGTCCTAAGCACTTTAGCCCTATCTCTACTCAAGTGGGGAGGTGGTCTCGGACCGTGTAGTCTCTGACTCTGCCGGGGCCTAAGCTCTATCTCTATGGACGTATTGAGGGATGCTGGGGTGAGGCCTTGGATACACTATTTGACATTACGATTGGTTAGTTGCAACCCCAATTTGCAAGCCCTCTCCAACAGGGGCTTACGTGTTGGTATGGGTAGCGCATCAGGGGAAGTGTGATGCGATGCGGTCCTAAGTACTTTAGCTCTATCTCTATTCCATGGTGGGTGCATGTGGGGGCGACAATGGTGTTTGATCCGTTGGGCAGTTCCACACATTCATGTATAGAGGTGCGGCGGCCACCTATCCTTTCTATAGCACATTGCAAACTTATGAACCAGACCAAAGATATGAATTGAATGCATGCATATGTTTATTGCATTGTTTTGTTTGCTCACTGAGTCATGATGTGTGCTCACCCTTTCGACGTCGAATGCTTTTAGTTGTTGATGCAGGTACTACGGTTGAAGACTATATAAATACTCCTATGTATGGACATGCAGCGACAATGGACGCTGAAGTTATGGTGGAGTCGCATGATTCGTCATGCGAGTGCAACTCTTGTGTTTTCGATTAGAATTTTATTCAATTTATACAGATGATGTAATTGATTAAATATTTTATTTTATGTCTTAGTCAATGGAGAATAATTGGATAATTTATTATTTTATAATTGTTAGACTCTCAGTTCATTAGTATAAAAACTTCCGCTATTGTGTATTTACTCTGATTATTGTCATGGATGTATATGGTTTAAGCAAACGGACACAGTCTATTCGAGATCCTGGTTGAACCATTGGTTAATTAGCGGTTCATCACACCATTCTGAATAGTACAGAATTGGAGTGTAACAACTTGGTATCTGAGCTCTCAGACCCTGTCTATTAAACCAGTATATTTCCACAAAAATTCGTGAACTGAGTTAGGACAAAATTTAAAAGCTTTAATAAGAATACACTGTAAGCACCTGTATTGTTTGAAACCAAAATTAAGAAAGGGAATAATGCATATATAAAAAGGAGAAACAAATTTTATATACATCAAATAAAAAGCACGTTTATACATATCCAAAGCAGAGTACAGTCCACAACCCGGACAATTACTCTGTAGTACAAAAGAAAAAGAAAAAGATAAAAATAAAATATACATCGTGGAGCTGGAGGTGATGGAGGAGGAGGTGCCTCACGATCTCTGTTGTAGTCCTCAGCATATACTCTAGTCAAACAGGCTACCTGAGTCTGGGTCATCTGGAGACTAGTTGCCAACTCGGTCATCTGCTGATCAGACCCACGCTGAGTATCTAGAAGCTCTCCCACTTTCAGGTCCGTCACGCGCTGAGCCTCCTTGATCTGACGCAAGAATCCCATCATATCATCAGATAGTGGGTGTGAAGGACCAGTCATGTGTGAAGGAGCCCGAGATGGACCAGCTCCAGTATAATGTGGAGGTGATGGAGGAGGTATAGCATCTGGATCCATATACATGTGATCCTCATCCTCAGCATCACTCCCGTGAACCCCTACTCCGGCTGCTGCTGCTGCTGCCGCCTCAGCGTCTGCTACCTCTACCCGAGTATGAGGACGCACCAGAGCGTTCCTCTCATCATCACTGACCTGAGCATCCTACATACCCATCCTACAGATGGCCTCCCAGTCCAGAACCGATGAGAAGGTCTTCTCCTGAATCCTCTCATCCACTAAATCAACACCTAGGCGGGTGAGCAGTATAATAATCAGACGTCTGTAGGGCAGGTTGCCTATCTGACCAGGCAGCATAGCACGGATCATCGTCCTCAGGATAATGTAAGGTAGGCAGACAGGCTGCCTAGTGCAAATGTAGTAGAGGCTGTACTAAGACAACTGGGATATCCTCTCATAATGTCCACTCTGGGGTATCAGGTTGTGCTGGATGATCATGCAGTACACCCGAGGCTCTGGACGTAGGTTGATCACTTTCATCTCCCAGCAATCATCTCTGATAAGCTGACTGTCAATCTCGGCACGTATCTCCAAGGAAAGGAACTGGGGCTCCCTAGGAGCACAGTACACTAAAGGGCCGTCATTTGATATTCTCAAAAGATCAGCCAACTGCTGGCAGTCAAAGGAAACCTCTACCCCTTTGACGTAGCTCGTGATCCTCAGCTCCCTACCCCTCTCTGTGTCATTGCGATCCCCCACTACCTGAAGATTGCAATATAACTGTCTCACCAAATCCGAACGGGTACACACGTCATAGGTGATCACAGGGAGCCAGCCCATGTCACCAAATGCCCCCTCCATGTTGAACAAGGCTAGACTAGCCAAGTCCACATAGCGACCCCCCTCTACTTTCTTATGCTCATAGCGAGCATACTGAGCTTCAGCCTCGTTGGAGTGGAAACGAACTGAGTCATAAGCCCTAGGCACCTTGGTACGAGCCATGTTATCTACCAAAACAAAGAAAAACAAATAATAGATCAGTAATGGTGAAAAAAAAAACCAAAAAATTTTGGCATTATAACGGCATAAATTGGTCAAAAGCCTCACTTCTCACCCAAACACTTGGGCAGGAGGATTTACATAGGTTCTAAACCATCCTGCAAGGCTCATACAGTTGGAAATTTAATTTAAAAAGATCGAATTTGAAGAAATTGCAATAAATTCAAAAAATCTCAAAAATTAGGTCAAAAATGGAAAATTTCAAGTTTCTTGATAACCAACCGATGAAACTCGAATATTTTGAGGGCTTTCGTCCATTGGGTGACCAATAGCAAAAACCCCCAATAAAAATTAAATTTTTACAGTTAGAAAAAGTTTAATTTAAAGAAAATGATGTAAATGGACAAAAACCTAGTTAGAAAGCTTTAAAAACGTGAAATAGTAGAGAGCATACCTGAAGAGAAGGAGCGGGAGTCACGAACGGAAGATATGATTACTAAACAGGTAGGGGTCGATACTATAGCAACTTAGAGAAACGGGTTGAGTTGGAAGAAAGGAGAAAGAATGGGAAATGAATCCAAAATCGGGTTTAAAAACCTGATTCTGGATCGTAGGGTCGCAGAATTCGATCCAAATGTGCGACCCTACGTCAGACCCTACCATCGATCCTAGCCTCTCGGTGATCTGACAAAGAACTAGGGGTCGGACCTAGGGTTGGATAATTGCCGACCCTAGCCTCTCGGTGATCTGATAGAGAACCAGGGGTCAGACCTAGGGTCAGACATATACCAACCCTACCATCGACCCTAGGCTCTCGGTAAGCTGACAGTGTTATTCAGGGTCGCATACCCTGGGGTCACATAAGGACCGACCCTACCATCGACCCTACGATGGAAAATACAGTATTTTGTCAGAATGATCTGAAAATTTTGAAATTTATATTGATTAGTTGGATTTTGACTTGAGAACAACTTATATTGATTGCCTCACATGTGCTATGATTGTTAACAGACACTACCACCACCAGAACAGGAAATGGCTGGGGGAAGAGTGACCAGACAAAGCCGTAACCCAATTCCACCACCACCACCTGTGGAGGAAGACAGCCATATACATCCTGAAGTACAGCAGAATCTGAATACGGCACCACCAATAGTTAGTGGCCAGACAAATCCTACAAACTTGCCAGCCCCACCTACGGATTTGGCCACAGCCGTAATGAACCTAGCACAACAGCTACAGCAAATATAGTAGGTTCAAGTCAATAAGCAAGCTGCTATAGGAATGGCTTTTCCAGCTGTCCATACAACACCTATGTCAGCAGGTCAGGCCAGCACAGTACCGGGGGGAAGTAACACGGTACCCCACGCACCTCAAACACCAGTCATGCAGGCCCAAGTACAGAATCCTGAGGTAGCTCAAGGTAGTTACCAGTATCAACCACCTCTGTATGGGGCCTATGCTCCGTATCAGCTGAATCACTCCCGACTGATCGAGAGTTTTCTGAAGATGAAGCCCAAAGAATATAATGGTAAGCCAGCAGATCCTTTGTGGCCAGCACACTGGATTGATGAAATGGAAAGAAATTTTATGATGATGACAGTGAATGAAGAGGAAAAGGTGTTGTGTGCAACCTTCATGCTGAAAGGCGATGTACACCACTGGTGGAAGTCCACTCGGACTTATCTGTTAACTAAGCACGCCCAATTGACCTAGGCTATATATAAAGAGGCATTCTTTGAGAAGTATTTTCCTAGAAGTTTCAGAGATTCTATGGAGAGAGAGTTCCTGAGTTTATATCAGAGACAAATGACCGTGGATGCATAGCAACAGCGTTATGAGGAGCTGTTTTTCTTTGCACCCGCAAGCATGCAAGAGGAAAATACTAAGACCTGAAGGTTCGTCATGGGACTCAGGTGAAGCATCCGTGAGCATGTTCTGGGCTTGGAAAAGAAAGTTTACAACGAAGCAGTACAAATTGCTCGAGTAATAGAGTCGAGCCAGAAAGAGAGCTATTTCGCTCAGAATAGAGGTATCAAGAGGCCAAATGGGAATTCTTATAACGGAGGGAATACAAGGACATTCAAACCCTTCCGTACTCAAGGTTTCAATGCTGCAGCCAAGACTACTCCAGCAGCTCAACCACAACAAAAGCAAAACAATGAAGGAGTAAAATGCTTTAACTGCAACCAAATAAAACATTATTCAAGGGAGTGTCCTAAACCCAAGAAGCAGCTACAGCAAGGAAAGGTTTATGCTGTTACATCTGAGGATACTGCCGCATCACCTGATGTGGTCATAGGTATGACCTGAACCTTTCATTTTGTGTTACATTGTGTGAGCATGTAGACTAAATTAAAACAAATCACAGGTATCATACCTATTAATGGTATACCCGCTAGAGTACTCTTTGATTCTGAAGCTACTCATTCTTTATATCTATGTCATTTGGAAAGAAGCTGAATCTAGCCCTCAAATCTTTAGACTACAAACTGCTTGTAGGATCGCCTATGGGATTAGAAGTTGAATTAGAAAAGGGTTATGGACCATGTCCAGTTCTTATTGACGAGAAGACTTTGGATGCAACCTTGATTCAACTTGAGATGGCAGACTTTGACGTCATCTTGGGAATGGACTGGTTAGCTCGGTATTCTGTAAACTTATTATGTGCAGAAAAGAAGCTGACATTTAAAGACAAGGAAGGAGCAGAGTTTAGTTTTGCGGGAACCAAACTTCCCCGTAAACGAAAACTCATCCTCTCTGCATTAAAGGCTAGGAAATGCCTCGAGAAAGGAGGAGTTGGGAATTTAGTATCAGTGGTCAACCTAACCAAGGAAGCACTATGAATGGAGGATATTGATGTTGTGCGTGACTTTCCAGATGTATTTCCTGAAGAACTACCATGACTACCACCCGACCGAGCGACAGAGTTCGTTATAAACCTGATACTCGGAGCCGCACTAGTATCTAAAGCACCCTATCGAGTGGCTCCTACTGAACTGAAGGAATTGAAGATACAGTTACAAGAATTATTGGACAAGGGTTACATCAGACCCAGCATATCACCATGGGGAGTGCCAGTATTATTTGTAAAGAAAAAGGACGGTAGTGTTTGACTGTGTATAGACTATCGGGAACTAAATAAGCTGACAATCAAGAATCGATATCCATTGCCTCGGATCGATGACTTGTTTGATCAGTTGCAAGGTGCCAAGGTGTTCTCCAAGATTGATCTTCGGTCAGGATACCATCAGTTGAAGATTAAGGATGGTGATATTCCAAAGACAGCATTCAGAACAAGATATGGACATTATGAATTTTTACTCATGTCTTTTGGATTAACTAACGCACCCGCAACCTTTATGGAACTCATGAATCGGGTATTCTATGATATGTTGGTTACGTCAGTCATTGTGTTTATTGATGATATATTGGTCTACTCCAAGGACAAGTAAACTCATGTCATGAATCTAAGAGCCGCTCTGCAGCGATTAAGGAAAGAGAAGCTTTACACAAAATTTATAAAGTGTGAGTTTTGGTTAAAAGAGGTCGCTTTCTTAGGCCATGTTGTATCCGCTGAAGGAATTAAAGTGGATCCTAGCAAGATTGAAACCATTATGAAGTGGGAAGCACCAAAGAGCGTTGCAAAAATTAGAAGTTTCTTAGGTCTAGCTGGGTATTATCGACGATTCGTGGATGACTATTTCAGAATTACTGTACCTCTCACCAGTTTAACTAAGAAAGGAGAAAGTTTGTTTGGACTGATAAATGTGAGAAAAGTTATCAAACATTGAAGGCTAGATTGATATCTGCTCTGATCTTGACTATTCCTATTCCAGGGCAGCCATTTATCTTGTATACAGATGCGTCGGGCTTGGGTTTAGGATGTGTACTTATGCAAGGAGAACAAGTAATTGCGTATGCTTTAAGAAAACTGAAGACACATGAGAAGAACTATCCCACTCATGACTTGGAATTAGCGGCAGTAATACATGCTGTCAAGATATGGAGACATTACTTGTACGGAGAGAAATTTTAGATTAAATCGGATCATAAGAGTCTCACTTATCTTTTTAATCAGAAGGAGTTGAACATGCGACAAAGAAGATGGCTGGAATTATTAAAGGATTATGATTGTGATATCCAGTATCATCCAAGAAAGGCTAATGTAGTTGCTGATGCTCTAAGCAGAAAAACAATGATAAAATCTCAAGGAGAGGTTAACACGACTGCAGCAATGTGTACTACAGGAAAAGTGTTCAATTATGATAATGAGCAGTTCGTAATAGATGCACCGGGTGAATCAACCAACCAAGGGTTTATTCATCGGTTTTCAAATATGTTCGCAACGTTGAAGATTGTACCTGATATAATTGATGAAGTGAAAGTAGCTATTAGATCAGATCCTTATTTAAGAACGGTACAAGAAGACATCGAAAAAGGTAGGACTATTCCTGAGTTCACCTTAGATGATGAAAAGGTATGAAGTACAAAGGAAGAATATGTTTCCTGAAACAGAAAATTTGGACATTAGACACCGACTAATGAAGGAAGCTCATACTACCGCCTATTCGGTACACCCTAGAAGTACAAAGATGTATCATGATTTGAAGAAATTATATTGGTGGAGAGGAATGAAAGCAGATGTAGCTAAATTTGTGTCTCAATGCCTAAATTGTCAGAGGATGAAGGCTGAACGACAAAGACCTACAGGACTGTTGCAACCGCTGCCAGAACCAGCATGGAAATGGGACTGCATCATTATGGACTTCGTCACTGGGTTACCATTGACTCCTCGAGTAGTTGACGTGACCTGGGTGATTGTAGATCGTCTGACTAAGACAGCTCGCTTTATAGCAATACGACCACAGTAGACCCTGGAGAGGTTAGCCAAGCTATATGTGGATAACATTGTCAAATTACATGGTGTACCTGAAAGCATTTCAGACAGAGACCCACGGTTTATTTCAAAGTTTTGGGAAGGATTGCAAAAGGCTATGGGTACAACGTTAAAGTTTAGTACTGTATTCCATGCTCAGACAGACGGACAGTCGGAGCGTACCATTCAAATTTTAGAAGACATGCTTCGAGCCTGTGTAATTGATTTCAAAGGATCATGGGATGAGAAACTGCCATTGATCGAGTTCGCCTATAACAACAGTTATCAGGCTACTATACAGATGTCACCCTATGAAGCACTGTATGGAAGGAAGTGCCGAACTCCTTTGTTTTGAAATAAAGTTGGTGAACGTAGCATCGTTGGACCAGAATTTGTTGAAGAGACTTGTCGAGTAGTCGACATTATCAAGGAAAGAGTTAGAACAGATCAGAATCGTTAGAAACAGTATGCAGATACTCGACGCAGAGACCTTGAATTTGTTGTAGGTGATAAGGTATTCCTGAAGGTATCACCTATGCGGGGTTTAAAACGATTCGGACAGAAAGGGAAGCTAAGTCCGAGATATGTCGGGCCATATGAGATTCTAGCCAAACGTGGAAAAGTGGCTTATCAGTTAGCACTATCACCATCTATGTCAAGTGTGCATGATGTATTACATATCTCCTTATTAAAGAAGTATGTCAGAGACCCAACGCACATTTTGATAGCAGATCCACCAGATCTAACTGATGATTTGACATTCGAAGTAGCACCAACCGAAATCATTAGTCGAAAGGTTCAACGTCTATGTAACCTTGACATATACTATGTTAAAGTCACCTGAAGGAGCTGAGATATAGAAGAGATCACATGGGAAGAGGAGAATGCTATGCGGAAGCAATATCCTCACCTTTTCGACTCGAAAAGTATGTACAAATTTCGAGGATGAAATTGTTAATAAGAAGGGGGGAGTTGTAAGACCCGTATCAAACTAACCGGTCTTACCACCTTGTACCAGGTCTACTTATCATGGTCGAACCACATGGACCAAGTGCGTGAAGAAAATTACAAGACCAGGTATGAGTTTGACCCAAAAATAGTAAATGTGAGGGTAGGGTCGCATGCCTAAACAGGTAGGGTCGACCCCACCTCAATAGAAGTCCAACCTATGATTTTCTAGTCATAGGGTCACATGACTAGAAAAACGTAGGGTCGACGGATCCTGCGACCCTACGTCTGACCCTACGATTTCAGACAGAAACCGTAAATTAGGAAACTTTTCTAATTCCAAGGGGTTCTTTCCTAAACTCAATTGGACTTATTTTGGAGGATTTTTCTCCATAAATAGGACGTCCCTTAGCCTCTTTCACTCCTTTTAGAACCCTAATTGAAAGTAAGAAAAGAGAAAGAGAAGGAAAAGAAGAAGAGAAGGAAAATTGAAGAAAAGGCTAAGGAAGAGGAGGAAGTTCAGAGAAACCTCTGAATCTCAGCCAACCTCAGGTATGAACCTAATTCCCTTCATAAATTAAGAACCTATAATATATTAGGAAGAAGTTAGGATTAAGAGAAACCCAAATCATCCATCCATGGACACGTTCCAAAGGAATCCATTGAAGTAATCATCCTAGGCAATGGAAAGTGTATAAAAATCATAGTTATGAGCCATTGAACAATCTTAGAATGGACCTATAAGACCATAGGATCGATCACATGCCCTCGAAAAGTCTCAGGGAGGGTGTGGTCACACGTAGGGTCGATGGGTAACCGACCCCACGTCCGACCCTACCCCTAGGGTCGATTGGTAACCCACCCTAGGTGCTACCCTACCTGCAACCCTATGATTTCAGCTAGTCTAAATTTGTTGGAATTAATTCTAATTAAAATCTATCAACTTGTTAGGTTTTTCTAGTGATTTAAAAGTGATTCATAAAGCTTGAACGAGGATCTACACTCAATCAAAGGTGAGGGAACAAGACCTAAACTAATTGGCTAATAATAAATTATTTTCGTTTATTGAGTCCAATACCATGTATGATTCTATGATTGTATGATTGTAATGTGCATATCACATATCATCTACTAATCCTGTTATTATTGTTCATGCATATTTAATTCAGTTTATTTATAACATGATGATGATGATGATGCTAGGAATAAGCATGTAAATGTTTGTGTGTGGTTAGTGTACTTGATGCAAGTGGGGCATCAGGGGAAGTGTGATGCGGTGCAGTCCTAAGCACTTTAGCCCTATCTCTACTCAAGTTTTGTCCACTGACATCATCGTATCACCATTACTTTAGCAGAACTATTACGTCGTAGGGCATCAGGGGAGGTGGTCTCGGACCGTGTAATCTCTGACTCTGCCAGGGGGCCTTAGCTCTATCTTTATGGACGTATTGAGGGATGCTGGGGTGAGGCCTTGGATACACTGTTTGACATTAGGATCGGTTAGTTGCGAGCCCAGTTTGTAAGTCCTCGCCAATAGGGGCTTACGTGTTGGTATGGGTAGAGCATCAGGGAAAGTATGATGCGATGTGGTCCTAAGCACTTTAGCTCTATTTCTATTCCATGGTGGGTGCATGTGGGGACGGCAATGGTGTTTGATCCGTTGGGTGGGTCCACATATTCATGTATAGAGGTGTGGCGGACACCTATCTTTTCTATAGCACATTACAAACTTATGAACCAGACCAAAGATATGAATTGAATGCATCCATATGTTTGTTGCATTGTTTTGTTTGCTCATTGAGCCATGATGTGTGCTCACCCTTTCGATGTCGAATGCTTTTAGTTGATGATGCAGGTACTACAGTTGAAGACTATATGAATGCTCCTATGTATGGACATGCGGCGGCAATGGACGCTAAAGTTATGGTGGAGTCACATGATTCGTCATGCGAGTGCAACTCTTGTGTTTTCGATTAGAATTTTATTCAATTTATACAGACGATGTAATTGATTAAATATTTTATTTTATGTGTTAGTCAATGGAGAATAATTAGATAATTTATTATTTTATAATTGTTAAACTCTCAGTTCATTAGTATAAAGACTTCTGCTATTGTGTATTTACTCTGATTATTGTCGTGGATGTGTATGGTTTAAACCAAACGGACACAACCTATTCGAGATCCTGGTTGAACCGTTGGTTAATTAGCGGTTCATCACATCATTCTGAATAGTACGGAATTGGGGTGTGACATAAAATGTTTAGCAGCTTCATGTCTCTTGGTGCCCTTTCAACATATTTCAAGAGGGGTGAATGGTATATACTCTTGCTATGAGGGCTACAATCATAGCAGGGATGGTTAGTTGGCTTCTATCTACTCCATGGATTTCTGAAAGTTGTATTCTGATTTCTACAGCTGTACTCTGTGTTTTAAATGAATAGATCTTCTCTTTACCAAAAAAAAAATCATTTGGCTATGATGGGAGGCATGAAGCAAATCAATTGGATGATTGGTCACAGACTTTGCAATTCTGATATGTGATATTTAAAAGTTTTTTTTTTTTTTGGGGGTAATCTAAAGGGTTGCTTGATACAATAGACATTTTATATCAAGGATGTATTGGTAGGTGTTTCTACTAAAACTGGGTTGGTTGACGTGTCCTGCCACACGCGAGAAAGAGAAGGGGTTATCGGAGGACGGGTTGTGCAGCCCGACGTCCACTCCGACGATCAAGTCAGTAAACAGAGCACAGTCAAGAGCTTACAAGGAAGACGTAAGCTCCGGTTAGGGTGTGAAGGCCTAAGTATTATTCAAGCAATGGTGAGGCTGAGTTAAGGATCTGATCCCCTTACTTGTGACCGTCAAGTGGTTATATAGAAGTCGCATTTACTGTTGGAGTAGAACACGTCTCCTAGTAATAGAGTCCTGTGAGGAGTCTAACTCTGCTGGTGACCCTTATTCGTTTACGCCTTTTCACTGCAGGATGACAATCCTACAATAGGGATAGGTCGCCACCTACGACTTGTTAGATAACCATCAGTTATCCATTCACTAGGGAGTCCCTTATAAACAAGACTCGCCAAGTCGTGTTATAATAGGAGTGTAACTCTGTCCTGTAGTGCCGTTCTGGAGACTAAGACAGACTTGCATGTCCTTCCTCTATCTATACGACAACTTCCAGAGAGCAACACCTGCCCCGACACGCGTCATTCCCCACTGTGACGTGTAGGCAGCCACGTGTTAACCTTTGATTAGTCCACGAGATGTGGTATCAATAGTAGGGGCGTCAATTTGTAGCCCACACCGTGTCTCCTGAATTAGATCGACCGATTGAAACCTACATCAAGCTGCACCGTTTACTAAATGTGTTGGACTTAAAATCAGACTGATTATTAATCAGTCGATCACGGTGCAGGAGTGTAACCCGACGGTCACCTGACCGAACCAACGGATTAAGACCTGGCACATACCGATTACATATCTATGAATCAATCTATAAATGAATAAAAAATCCAGTCATTAGATAATTAGGGATTTCAATTTCCCCCTTTCATTCTTCCCTCTGTTCATTTTAGTTCTTTAACTCTCTCTCTCTCTCTCCCCACCCCTAATCTGCGGTTCGAACAACACACGAAGACTGTTTATCTGCTTCGTCTGTTCGTTTGCTTCGTTTGGAATATTACTTTGCGCCTCTGCCTCTGCCTCTACACTCTACAGCGTACAGCACTTTAGCATTTCTGAAAAGTAAAACTGTAAGCAACTAAGCATTGAACAGACACTAACGCTAAGCAGCACTAAGCACTAAGGACAAGTAGAGACCCTCCTCTACATATAATATATCCAAAAAAAAAAAAAAATTGAAGGAATACAAATAGAGACTGTAGAATCCGTAGTGGGTTTTGGATTTTGTTGTTTCTTAGTGGACAGGGGTTTTTTTCATTTTGAATAAACACTAGGCACAAGTAGAGATTGTAGAGTCCGTCGTGGATTCTGGGATTTGTTGGTTCTTAGTGGACAATGGGTTTTGTCGTTTTGACCTTTTATAATTTGTAGTGGGCTCTGGTTGTTCTTTTTTATTTTTATTTTTTTTTATTTACTTTTATTGGCTCTTTTCTCTCTCCCCATTGATACTTCCATGGCACTGCGGCACCCGCTTTGGCCCTTTAGTCCGGCACCAACAGCTTTTGCTCTGGTGACTCGTGCCCCAGCCTTCGCTTGGTATCTCTTGTGGGAACAAGAAATCGATTCTACAGCAGCTACAAATTGCACTTCTTTTGATGAATAGAATCCGTTGTCGCCGGTTCTCACTCAGAGCTTTTGGTGGGATATACATGTCAAAATAGTAGTTAAGCCGTTGAGGGACGGGTTCGAAAACCATGTGGTCATTCCAATGCTCCTCATCGGGTTCGAAAACCCTGTGGCTATTCCAACGCCTAATTCAGAACCGGAACAAGCTCGTTCTAGGGGTTATTATGGTGGTTGAAGATGGGGTGGATTTCGGCCTTGATTAAGCCAGATCCGGCAAATTGGGACACGTCTATTGATGCATGCGATCTTCCACCAGTTGTGACTATAGTCTGATCATGGAAGAAGAGAATTCCCAAGATCCAATCCCTCGAAAGTAGGGGTCGGACATGGGTGGAAGACCTTCTGGTCTGTCGAATGCTGATCTTACGGAGGATCTTCCTTGATGGACCCTGCAATCTTAGCCCGAATGTGCCCTTGTTAGTTGGCGTATGGCCCAAGGAGATAATCTCCCCTCTTTGGGTGTGGATCCATGGTTATCCCCGAAATCATGGGGTAAACTTTCCGTCTAAGCATTTTGCGAGGTGACACTTGATAGCTTATTCATATGTGACACGTAGTCGTTCTTGATTGGATGAGGACCCTAGACATGTGTCCTTTCCAAATTGGGGGTCACACTATTCCCCATATATGCCCCTTGCTCTTTCAAAATTCAACCTAATCTGCATTATCCATAACCAAAATTCAATCCATTCAATTCTTTACATTATACAGAAAAGTAATCACAGGACTTGCAATCAAATGAGAATAAAATGAGACACACTAATCAGTTCTCCTAGACTTCAACTAATTGATAGGGTAGGGAAGCAGTATTTACAACCTTTCCTTTCAATCTATTAGGAAAGCAGGGCATGGAACATGTAACGAAATACCCATGAGGCCCCTTTGATTTCATTGTTTCTTGGATAAAACTAGTTCTAAAATCATTCATAACAACTTCCTTCAACCCATATATCAGTAAACTCAAAATATCAAATCAGAAAACTGAGAATTAAAGAACTGGAACTCAAGTAGGAGACCAAAATTTGATCTGTAATTTAGAGGTTTCAACTCAAAACTGAAACAAGAACTAGAAATAAACATAAAATTGAGTAAGAAATATTCTAACAGAATTAGAAATCGTAGAAGATTATAGTATAGAAATTCTGTCCTGTTATGACAGATAAGCAAACGGAAATAGAAAGAAAATTTGATCAGGAATCCACCTGATCTGTAGGGCTGGAATCCCATCAGTATCCATGGTTTAAGGGATCGGTTTGGATCTGCCGAAATCAGCCGATCTCAAGTCAGCATGGAGTCAGCATGGTAGAAATGGGATTACACGGGTGTAAAAGCGCCAATTCCAGGCCGATCCAACTCGGGATTGGATCGGGATATGCTGGATCATCCTTACACTTTAACCTTGCCAGTACACCAACCTGGAACCCACCAAGATTCTACTGAATCTCACAGCAGTTAATAAAAACTCTTGAATCCACAGAATCAACCCACCTGGAACTCACAATTGCAAGCCTGAATCCACATATACCAAAACAAAGCAAAAGCCTTTCATTAATTCATCGAAATTCGGGGGAGGGTTAGCCATTACCTATGTTTAAATAAAATAATATAAACAAGACTCAAACTAAACCTAAAACATCTCCAGCCAATAGTTTGCTATGGAGGTAGTCTACTGCTACTAAAACTCTATATAAAATAAACTCCTAATTAAGATACTTTAATAATCAACTCAATTTAGTCTTATCCCAACTAAATGGGGTTGGTTACATGGATCTTATCTCTCCAGTCAACTTTATTCAAAGCCATACGAGATTCCAGTCCTAAGTTATACATGTCTTTCCTCACCACTTCTCGTATGGTTATTCTAGGCCTACATTTAACTCTTTTAGCTCCCTCAATTGGAAATAAATCATTTCTCCGTGCTGGAGCATTAAAGGCCTCCATTGCATATGTCCATGCCACCTCAGATGAATTTCTCGCAATTGCTCGCTACTTGTCATGAATGCAGGCTACTCCGAGTGGTGCAAGGCTATGGTTTAACAAATAATATAGGCCGTAGCCTTACAATAGGATCTTTTATCAAGCAGCTCTAGTAAGTTAGAGTAACAAACTTTAAGAAAAAGTAAGATTATTCAAACCAGAAATTATGCGGAAAATAGAAACTTATCTTGCACAAGAGATCCAGCCATTAGATCATAGTTGTCAAGGCGTCGTCCAGGCATAGTTCTAAAACTCGACCGAGACGGGTCTAGATCTCGGGTTTCTCGGCTATCTTGACTTGGTCGAGACGAGAACATGAGTCGAAACTGGGTCTCGACCAGTCTTGACCAGTTCTCGACTGGATCTCGATCAGTTCCGACTGGTTTCGACCAGTTTCAAACTGGTCTCAAAAAATCTCGACCCTACTCGACTTTTTTGAACCAGTTTTGACTGGTTTAAGTCATAAAATAGGAGTCTTAGTCGAAATCTCGACCAAGACTCATTTTTTTCCCCTCTTTGCTTCTGTTTTCTTCTTCTCCTCCACTCCTTCTTCACTAACCTTGCATCTAAGGTTTGAAAATCTCTCTACTTTGCAAATCTCTCCACCAAAGTACTGTTGGAGGCTCCATTTTACCTGTTCTTAGCAAGTCCACTGTTTGTGGTATGATTTTTTTTCCCGAAAAAACTTACTTTTTTACATGAAAATGTTCAATACATGTTGGATCATCATGAAATCTATATATATGAGACACATGAGGCCGATCTACAACCTCACTATTTCGAAATTATTTTCTTGCATATATATTTTTTATTTAGATTTTCTGATAAAAAAACTATTTTCCAGCAATTAAAAAATAAAAAAAATATGATAAATATTAATTAGATGGTGTTCAAAATAATATATGATGAACATTGTTGGTCGATCTATGCAGCCACGGTTTCATCTCTCTCTCTCTCTCTCTCTCTCTCTCTCTCTCTCTCTCTCTCTCTCTCTATATATATATATATATATATATATTATTTTTTGTTTAAAAAATGAAAAATACATTTCTTAAATATTAATAGGTTTACTTTCAAAATAATATATGTTGAACATCGTTGCCGATCTACGCGGTCACGGTTTCAGTTTTTTTTTTTTTGTACATAATTTTATTTTTTTGAATGTTTGATTAATAAATCCTATTTTCTAGCAATAAAAAAATAGTAATACTTATCTGTTGGTGTTTAAAATAATATATGTTGAACACCATTGGTCAATCTACGATTCCATGTTGTTGGATTATATTTTTGGAAAAAATAATTATTTTTATTTAATATCTAAAATTAATAATAATATCTAAATAATTATGTAAAATTAGGAAAAACATCCTGTTTTCTTATAAAATAGTTTTAAAATTTTGAAAAGTAATTTCAATGTGTTTTGAGTTGTATTTGTTTATTTGATGCTTTTATGTTCTTCCATTTTAAGTTTTATTATTGTAAATCTATTGATTTAAATTTCTCTATTTATCATCTTATGTAACAATCCTTCATTCTAAATATAAGCCGCTTTGGGTTCTCGTAGGAGGTGGTGATGCTGGTCGTATTGACATGGCTTGGCAGTATTGTACTGCCATTAACGGTGATAGAAAGAAGACTTAATGCAAATTTTATGGGAAGAAGCTTATGTCTGGTGGGATTACCAGACTTAAGCAACACTTGAGTGTGACTTCTACAGATGTGACGAAGTGTGCTATGGTTCTTGTGGAGGTTACTAGGGCCATAGCTACATAGATGAAGGGAGGACAACAGAGAAGGGCTGAAAAAGAAAAAAAGTAAACAACAATTTGAGGATACAATTCAAGGCAATGTGCATGGTTTTGATAATGATTCTTCAGATGACGATGGTATAAATACCACAGGTATGAATGAACAAGAGGCTAGAGATGTGAGACAGGCTACAATGGCTAGTAAAGTCATCCTTGAGACAGACTAGGATAGAATGAGGCAAACAGCCTTAAGGACAAGTGGTAGTGGATCATTTCAGGAGCCTCAACCATAAACACGGAGTAAGGGGGGATTGATTTTTATGTTTAAAAGATCAAAAAATACTAGAGCACAACCCCAAGCACCACCACCTGCACCTGTTAGGGATGAGGATTATGTTGAGATCCTACAATAGGATTTAATATTTTTTAGGAAGGCTGGCGCTAAGCAGAAGAGACTAAAGAGTACATGGAACTGAAAGGGTACAAAAGAATTTGTTGGAGATGCCTATGCTAGGTGGTCCATCTTTAAAAGTATCCCCGCAAATGCCAGTGGTGGCCCATACTATTAGTCTTTGTTTAATGCAGTTGCTCAGGCTAGTCCTGGTGTTAAAGCCCCTACTCCATATGAAGTGATGAATGTGTATCTCTCAAGAATTAAAAAAGAGCTAAAAGTATGAATAAAAGGGTTAAGGAATAACTGGGCTACATATGGGGTGACTGTTATGTGTGATGATTGGACTGGTCCCATTAAAAAATCTATCATCAATTTTATGGTTTACAGTGATGGAAAGACATTATTCTTGAAGTCTGTGGATGCATTTACATTCACAAAAGCTGCTAACTACATCTATGGGTTGCTACAGACAGTGGTGGATGAAGTTAGTGTTACAAATGTTGTGCAGATTGTAACAGATAATGACAACAACTACAAGAAGACAAGAGAGATGATGATGGCTAACTATAACCTTTTTTGGACTCCATGTGTTGTCTATTGCATTGACTTGATGTTGAAGGACATAGGCAAAATCTAAAAAATAAAGCAAGTGATTGAACAAGCACACTAGGTGACAACATTTGTATACAACCATGGCTATTCTTTGAACTTGCTGAGGGAAAGATGTAGAGGAGACTTGGTCAGACCCGACGTTACCAGATTTGCTACCAACAACATAGCACTGAAGAGTTTTCAGACAAAGATGGTAGGCCTCAGATCGATGTTTACATCTGAGGATTGGTTTGGGTGGAGAGACTCCATCTCTCTTGCTGGAGTTGAAGCACAGACTATTATAGCTTCAGAGGAATTTTGGAGAACGTTGAAGGATGTAGTCAGAATTCTAGAGCCAGTGGTAAAGGTTCTGAGATTAATCGATACAACATTCCAGCCCACCATGCCACATTTATATGCTGTCATGGATATGTTGAAGGATTGTATAAAAGCTATGCTTTCACGTGGAAACGAAAGTTTTTTTAGATTATCAAAGATTGATGGGAGAGTCAGCGGATGCACTCATTGCATAAGGCTGGTAAGTATATTTAATAATGTCTTTAATTTAGTTCCACTTAGTACTATATTTTAATCTGATGACTCATATTTTACAGTATACTATTTGAATCCCAAGTATCAATATTTACATGTGCTTGGGCTTAATTTTGACCTTATAGGCGCGGTAAAAGATGTTGTAAAAAAATTGATGCCAGATTATACTATACAAGCACTTGTTAACCTGGAGGTGAGTTGTATGGTTTAAGTGCTGAATTATTTGAATATCCATATATTTTAATGGCTAATGGTAATAAATTTTGAATTGGATGTAGATTAAAACATTCAGAAATGGTCTTGGGAGTTTTAGAACTCCTGCCGCAGTAGCTGGACGAGATAAGACCGATCTTGGTATGGAATTATGAAAATTAAAATTTTTAAGTAATATATCTTATTTAATATGTATATTAAAAAATATTCTTCTTCTTGTGCAGCTGAGTGGTGGTTATTGTATGACGAGCATGCAGCTGAGTTGAGGAGAATAGCAATCAGAGTCCTATCTCAGACATGTTTCGCATCTGGATGTAAATGAAATTTTAGTACCTTTTCCCTTATCTATTCAAAGAGACAGAATAAATTGGGCTCTCAATGGTTAAATGACTTGGTGTACGCCCATTACAACATGAGACTGAGGGTACAATGCTTAAATTTTGAACAAAAAAATGACCAAGATCTAATCGAGTTAGCCGACGTCTTCCAACTATCTTCAGATGAGGAGGATCCCTATGTGGAATGGGTGCAAGACAAAATAGTACCAATGATGGATGTGCCTGGTAGGATGCCCGACCCACTGTGTTTGCTCCAATGGGTTCTAATATCGAGGGATTTCTATCCTCGGATGAGGTTCGTGTACACGTATAGTTGCCTTAACCGTTTGACCCCCCAACCAATAGTGACCCAGAAGGTGGTGATGATACAATTGATCTGAATGGCTGGTCAGCTTTGATAGTGGTGGTGGTCATGGTGATGGTGGTGGTGGTGGTGGTGTTGATGATCCTAGACTGACTGTACCCATTATTAGATGGATCGACGAGAGTCAGTATACACATGCTTCACAAGATCCAAAACATGGTGGGCACACATCTTCATCAAGACCTACGATTGGGTATATATGTAGGTCTCGTCAATGGGAACACGCTTTGCATCTAGTAGAGGAAGAAGAAAAAGATCGTTTCTCTGACATCATTCTTGATCCTCCTGATATTGTGCCTCATGTTGAAATTGATAGCATGTCCACAAGCTTTGGAGGACTGAGCATTGAGAGTAGTAGTAGACAGGAGCAGGGGTAGTGGAGTGCTCATGGATTTTGCACTACTTCGACGTACGGTTCTTATTCCGGTGATGATGTGCGCATGATGGGAAGTGCACATGATTATTTCGTTGATGGTAGTAATGCTACTTCACAGACTGGCTCTAACTTTGTGGACAGTCTCTTTTCAGTCCCAAATTTGCAGAGAACTACGCCCCCACACCAGCCAGTATATTTTCACTTTACTCTACATTATAATGAATTGTATCCAATGATAGGTATCTTTAGAAACTTCCAGGATACTGTGTATGAGAAATATGTGAAAGACTACCAAACCTTCTATAGCCAAAGGATGTCGTGGCTGGACTTTGTTTATCAGACCAAGATATATTTTCTTTGGCAAAGTCAATCTGACTAGATGGAACTTACACGCCACTCTACATATGATTAGACATTGGGATGGACTGATGGGAATGTATTATTTCATTTTGAGTATTTAAGTCTTTCATATAATGAACAATTGTGAGTTATGTCATTTTGTGGGATTTATGATTTATGAATGTATGATTTTTCGACAATGTGATTACTTTTTATGCTTCAAATTGTTTATATATGTTAAATTAGTATTTTCCTGCAATATATAGCCTTAAAACATCAAAAAATGGCTTAAAACCATAAAAAAAAACTTGTTGAAACTCCCATTTTTACCCTTTGGGAGGTTCGGTAGGTTCTCACTGAGATGTCGACTGAAATCTCGATAATCTCGATTTTTTCAAGGGTCGAGACACCCTCAAGATCAGAGATTTTAAACCTTGCGCCTAGGCGACGGTGATGCCTAGGCATCTGCGCTGTTTTTATAGGCCTAGGAGCTAGGGGGCCTTATAAACATGAGAAAGGCGGTTGCCCAGGGTGCCTGGGCGTCGTCTAGGGCGCTTTGAATGCCGAGAATGTCTAGGCAGCCGCCTTGTTTTGAGTGTCTTTTTTTTCTCATATTTGTCCTTGATCTTTAAATTTTCTTCACAAAATTTATTAGGGTAAACAGGAACAACATTTATCAGACAATACTTATTTATGAATAATATCATTTAAGTAAAGGTTTTTTTAATTTTATATTTTATTTACTTAGGGAAAATATCTACCACACCCCCTGTAGGTTATCGTAATCTCATCCACCCGCCATCGTTTGCAATAATATCCCTAAGACCCCCTACTTTTGAAAAGTTGTATCCAACTGACCCCCTCCTTTAAGATATGTCCCTCAATCAATGACATGTCACCATTTTAATTTAATAAATGACAGAACTACCCTTCTCTTTTAATTTTATAGAACTTAAAACCTTTTTCTTTTTTTCTTCTTCTTCGTCGACAGATTCTCATGAGTTGGATATGGCCAGAACCCGACTGCGAGCCGAAGAAATCTCTTTTGATATCACTGCTTCTCCGGCTCGCAGTCGGGTTCTGGCCATATCCAACTCATGAGAATCTGTCGACGAAGAAGAAGAAAAAAAGAAAAAGGTTTTAAGTTTTATAAAATTAAAAGAGAAGGGTAGTTCTGTCATTTATTAAATTAAAATGGTGACATGTCATCGATTGAGGGACATATCTTAAAGGAGGGGGTCTGATGGATATAGCTTTTCAAAAGTAGGGGGTCTTAGGGATATTATTGCAAACGATGGCGGGTGGGTGAGATTACGATAACCTACAGGGGGTGTGGTAGATATTTTCCCATTTACTTAAAATATTATTCATAAATAAAAAAATACCCCCCCCCCCAAATATGAATACAATAAAAATAGTCTAAAATTTAAATTCTAAAAGGATAAAAAGTAAACCCTCCAGTTCAAGAACAAAAATCGTATTCTTAGGTACAGTGCCCATTTTCAACTTCTGAATGCTAGTTTTATTTTTCTAAATATAAAAATTTCATAAATTTTATTATAGTAAAGCATCACTAAAAACCAAGAGCGCACCAAAATAATCTCTTACTTGGATACCCAAAAAATAATTTATATCTAGACGACTTCAAACAACATTCGCGTACTTCAGACGAGGTTTGACCGGAGTGTAACTCCTTCATTATAACTAGGATTCAGGCAATCTCAGATTTGTTGAAAAGCTAATTATGCTAGCTTTGCAACGAATTTGAGATTGCTTGAATCCGAACTATATTAAAGGAGTTACGCTTCGATCAAATTTGTTAGAAGCACGCAAATGTTAATCATAAATACGTGTGGTCTACTTAACTCTAGACACAATCCTAGGTCTCAGCATATACTAGAAAATTTGGGTCCACACCACATGTTACCATTTTGGATGTTTTTATTTAAACTAATGTGGGAATATGTGTAAAATGGTTAAAATAGGCTACAGAAAAAAACTCAGATCAAGAAAAACACTTTTGGGCTCGCGAAATCAAGCTTCGAGATGTCTCGAGAAAAATACTAGGTTTCGATCGAGTTTCGATCGAAACCAGAGATATCTCGATTTTGAGGCTGGCCAAAACCTGCCTTGAAACCGGCACCATGAACCTTGGATATAAGCTTACTTTTAGAGGAATAGAGGTACAAGCACTTATTTTGGCATCATAAAGGTAAGTAACATTATAGTCTTTCTCTTTGTAGTCTTGTTTCGTACTTAATTCTAACTTCTTACTTTATTTATTTGTGATTTTTTGTTTATTATAAATATGTTTTTTTATGTCCTATACTTTAGTCATTATTTGTTGTCTTGTTGGTTTTCTCATTATTAATTTATGTCTTAAATCTTGATTATTTATGTAGAATGCTGCATATATATAAACATTAATATAGTATTAGTATTTAAAAAATAAAAAAATACACTGAGAACTCCTTGGTTGCCTAAGCAACACCTAAGAGGTGCCTAGGTGCCCAGGATGGCCCCGAACACCTTGGATCGCCTTGTCGCCTTGATAATTATGCATTGGATGACCTTGAACTTCAATCGAGGGAGGCTTTATGGTTGTAAAGGCCAGTCACAAAGTATGGGGTTATGTAGAGAAACGGGTCTCAGTTTAAAGGACAGGTTTCAGTTATGCAAAACACCTTCCAACAGTAGTAGCCACCGATGGTCTACCTACTATCCTAGGCTGAGGAATTGATTGACTATCTCTCCAGTAGATCAGCAACAGTATGGGAAGTTTAGCAACACAAGAAGAAGGTTCCAGCAAGTGTAACTCATCCTCAGCAGCATTATAGTGGTAGCATGATCATGAGAGCAGAAAATAAAGTAAGGGGCTGCTGAAACCAATAGGGATAGAGGGTGAATGAGGAGGGAGGAATAGGGGAAACAATAGAGGGGTTAGGCTTGGCTGAGTCACACAGTCAACAAGCCTAACTCGCAAATATGAGCAAGCATTCTTTACTTTTTTCAAAACCCCCTTATGTTTCTCCTCATATTAATTTATAGCTAGAGCTTGAATACAATTTTGGAAGGTAAGATTGATCAATCTTTTCTCTTTGAAATTTTACAAAGGAGGAGATTCCAATCTTTCCTTTTTGAAACTTTACAAAGTAGGAGATTCCAATATTCTATTAGCTTAAAAATCTTTCTAAAACTGAAAATAGAAACAACTAAAATAGGAAGTCTAATTTTGGAAAGTAACTAGCAATAGAAAGAACTAACTTTATAAGGTGCATATATTTAGAAACTATATGTATTAAGTTTTTTTTTTTGCTAAAGGTCTACAAATTTGTATTAAATTAGAAAGAAGAAAACAGTACATGAAACATAACTATCAATGATAGTGACAACTCCACCTTCGGTATTGCCATCAAAAGAGCCCTATCACTGATTATAAATTAAGAAAAGAAAGCTAGGAGAAACAAAATCTTTCTCTTCCAGATGCATCCCAAACCACATCCCTTGCAATAGATAATGGGCAAGAGGTCCCTTCTTCAGTTATCATCTAAGTAGCTGCTCTTTTGGCTAAATAGTCTGCAACAACATTTATTTCTCTGAAGCAATGGGAGACTCGAATCTTTACTTTCCTTAGGTCATAGAGTAACCTATTCCATTTTTGGGATACATACCAGGGCACATCATTTTTTAGAATACAGTCTACAACTGCCTTTGAGTTACATTCCAGCCATAGGTTATTGATTCCAATGTCCAGGGCCTCTTGTAAGCCTTTCATTACTGCTACTATCTTCGCCTGGTAATATGTAGCATTCCTTATGTAAGATGTAAAAGCTAGAATTACCTGACCTTTATCATTTCTGAAGACTCCCCCTACTTCTGCATTCCCTGAATTCCCAAGAGAGCATCCATCTACGTTCAGTTTGTGCCAACCAGATGGTGGCTTTTGCCATGTAATAGATTTTACAATGGAATGTTTGACTGGACATGTATGTAAATGGAAGTATTGCTGCATTTGAAGATCATCAGTCCTCCTTACCTTGCAAGGAACTATTTCAGAAGCTGCTTCAGACCTTTGCCAATGTCAAAAATCAATAATTTCGGATTTAACTTTACACCATCAAAACAACTTTTATTCCTTGCATACCAGATTTTCTCTAAATAAATGAAAAGTAACGGCATCCAAAGGTCTTTACCTGGTGCCACATGCTTCTTTCTCTTCCACCAAGAAAATAGCAACTCAGTAGAATTGAAGCCTTCCCATATAAAATTACATACTGATAGAAGCTTTGTCCACATCTCAATTGAAATTTCACATTCTAGGAATATGTGATTAAATGTTTCCTCAGCCCTATTGAAAAGGTGGCATCTAGATTCCATCTGTATCTTTCTCCTTCTAACAACATCATTTGTTGGTAGTTTCTTATGGCACCAGCGCCATCCAAAGATAGAAGTTCGGGGTTCCAAAGCCTTATTCCAAACAGCTGACTGCCATTATGGGAAATCATTAGGTTGCCTTCGTGTTTTCCACAAGGAAGTAACAGTGTAATTACCTTTTGGCTCCAAAGACCAAACAGGTTTATCTCTCATGTTGTCAGTGAGTAGTAGGCTCCGTATTGATGCAATAACACTGTTTAGCATTTGTGAGGAAATTAAAGGGAATGACCAGGAACCATTTACAATATAATCAAATACCTTGGGTGTTAGCCCATCCATGACTGATCTTGGAAGCCCTACACGTTCTGCTACTGTGTATGAGCCTAACCAATAATCAGTCCAAAAATTTATATCCTTACCATCCCCCACTATCCATCTAACGTGCTTGGCAGTCCAATCCCACACAGTCTGAATGCCCTTCCATATCATTAAAGGATCTGATACTCTTTTGCTAGTTCCATTGTGCAAATAACGAGATCTCATAAAAGTAGAAAACAAAGAGTCTCCTGTAATAATATTCCATGCCATTTTTGTTAGAATGGCATTATTAACATCCGTCAAGCTTTGAATACCAAGTCATCCTTCTTTCTTAGGAAGACATACAATATCCCATTTAACTACCACAGATTTTTTTCTGTTTAGGATCTCCACTCCAGATAAAATTCCGCATCCATCTGTCTTCAGAATACCTATCGGCCATTTGTAGGCAAAAAGGAATGGATGAAATTACTACTTATTACTGACTTAACTAGCTCAACTCTTCCGGCCATTGAGAGAAGTCTTCCATTCCACACACAAAATTTCTTCTTCAATTTATCAAGCAAAGGCAAAAATTATTCTTTTTTTGATCTTCCTGAGAAGAGTTCTACTCTAAGGTATCTGGTGCAAAAATTACCTTCAGTAAATTTTAAGCAAGCTTGTATTTTTGATTTTCAGGGGGGGACACCAAAGTAAAAACTTTTGCTCTTGGTTGGATTAATTCTTTGGCCTAAGTACTTTGTGTATAGCTGCAAAACTTTTTTTAAGTTCATGAGCCTCCTTTAAGTTTGCATGTAGGAAAAGCAATATCTCATCAGCAAAGAATAGATGAGAGGGTGAAGATAAGTGTCACCTCAAAGAACCCGACTGCCTCCATTAAGCATTACTGATAACTTTTCTGATTTAAGTAAGGTTGAAATCCGGCCAATGAAAATTAAGGAAAAGCCAAACCCAATGTTTCAAACAGAAAGCCCCATTCCAAAGTGTCAAAAGCCTTTTGGATGTTAAGCTTCAAGGCCATTGCTTCTTTCCTTGACTTCCTTCGCATGAGAGTAGTAAGCTCTGATGCCAACCCAATATTGTTGTGGATTAGCCTTCCTTTCACAAATGCACCTTGCTCTTTAGATACAAGCATTTCCATATAACATCCCAATCTCATAGATAATATTTTTGGAAGAATTTTATAGATGAAATTACCCACACAGATAGTGTTATTTTGTGGCTTGAAATTTGGGTCTTTTATGGTTATTATGGACCATATCGTATCTATCTTTTTTAGTTAAAAAGAAAATAGGAAAGTTGTGGGAAAAGGATTCCCTATTCCCTCAATTACTTTTCTCCCATAAATATAATTGTGGGAGAGGGAATACTTAAGGATTTTTTCTGACCTAACCGCAAACGTAAGAGGAAGAGAGAAATGAAAAAAAAGAGAAAAAAAGGAGAGCAACTAAGGTTCTTGTTCATTGTTGAAGCTGGTTGCAATCTTGTGTATTCGTGTCACTCTATAAGGTGCACTTTGTAATCTTCTTCTTCTTATTGATCTAGTGAAAATCTCTTCTCGTTCGTGGATGTAGATCACATTGATCGAACCACGTAAATTTCTCGTGTCTTTATTCTTTGTTGTTTATTAGAATTTCATACTGCCATTACCTGCGTTATTCCGCTGTGTTTGTCGTAACAAATTGGTATCAGAGCTCTGATTCGATTTCAAGGGCTTTGTGTTTATAATGGCTTCCATGAAATTCTTGGTAACTCCTTTTGACTGTCAGAACAATTTTGGATTATGGAGAATAAAGATGAAAGCTTTGCTATGGCATGAAAGTACGGTCAAGGATCTTGACGGAAAGTACTGGGAGGATATGACTAAAGCCGAAATTGAAGAGATGGAAGAAAAGGCTCACAGCGCCTTGCAATTGTCGCTTTCTGACAAGGTGCTTCGTGAAGTTGCTAATGAAGAAACAGCGGCTGGGTTGTGGGCAAAGCTCAAAAGTCTCTACATGAAGAAATCTCTTACAATAAGGTTGTATTTGAAGCAACGTCTTTATACTCTAAAGATGAAAAAAGGATATGAGAAATCTAGATATTAAACTTGAGGATGAAGATCAGCCCTTATTGTATTGTGTTCCTTACCTGACTCGTATGAAAATTTTGTTAACTCTATGTTGTATGGGAGAGAATCCATAAGTTTAGAGGATGTGAAGGCCTCTTTGAATTCTGTTGAGTTGAGAACAACATTGAATGGAAAAAGTATTGAAAATCAGGCTGACGGTTTGCTTGTTAGAGGTAGATCAAAGACCAAGGACGGTGGTAAAGGCAAATCAAGTAATCGTTCTAAGTCCGGATCGGGCTTGGATAAGAAGAATGTTGAGTGCTACTATTGTCACAAGAAAGGGCATTACAAGTCAGAATGTCATGCTCTTAAGAAGAAGGAAAATCAGCAAGGTCAAGCTTCAGATTCTACAAATGTGGCAAAGGCTAATAAAACCGATGTTGCTGAGAATGTTCTTGCCGTATGTCCCTTGGATGGCCATTCTGATAGGGAATGGATTTTGGATACAGGTGCGTCTTATCACATGTGCCCAAACAGAGATTGGTTCACCACCTACAAGACTATCGAGGGTGCTTCAGTCTTGATGGGAAACAACGCAGTTTGTAAGATAGTTGGTATTGGTACAATTCGCATCAAGTGTCATGACGGGATAGTGAGGACTTTGACAGTTGTGAGGCACTTCTCAGACTTGAAGAAGAATCTTATTTCCTTGAGTACCTTAGACTCCATTGGGTGTTCCTACACAGGTAGAGGTGGAGCTCTTAAAATTTCTAAGGGTTCATTGGTTGTGATGAAGGGTAACAAAGTAAACAACCTTTATGTTCTGCAAGGTAGTACTGTGACAGGTTCTGCAGATGTGTCATCATCTTCTGACTCTGACAAGGACACAACTCACTTGTGGCATATGCGATTAGGCCACATGAGTGAAAGAGGTATGACTATTCTGAATAAACGTGGTTTGCTCTGTGGTGATCATACGACCTCACTTGACTTCTATGAGCATTGTGTATTTGGAAAGCAAACCCGAGTCAGCTTGTCAACTAGTTCACATACGACAAAGGGCACACTTGACTACATCCATTCGGATTTGTGGGAACCAGCTCAGGCTCCATCCAAAGGTAGTGCTCTCTATTTTTTGACATTTATTGATGATTATTCCAGAAAGGTTTGGGTTCATTTTCTCAAGCGTAAAAGTGATGTATTTGAAAATGTCAAGAATTGAAAAATTCTTGTAGAGAATCAAACCGGAAAGAAGATCAAACGTCTCAGAATAGATAATGGTCTAGAGTTTTGCAGTGGTGAGTTTAACAAATTCTGCACAGATTCAAGGATCGTACGGCATCGCATGGTCAGACACACTCCTCAGCAGAATGGAGTGGCAGAGCGTATGAACAGGACCTTGATGGAGAGAGCTAGGTGTATGCTCTCTAACTCTAGATTGGAAAAGGATTTTTGGACTGAAGTTCTTAACACAGCTTGCTACTTGGTGAATCGTTATCCTTCCACTGCCATTGAATGTATGACTCCAAATGAGGTATGGTCAGGTAAACTTAGTGACTATTCAAATTTAAAGGTATTTGGATGTCCTGCTTATTATCACGTTAAAGATGGTAAGCTTGAGCCTAGAGCTAAGAAAAGCATATTTGTTGGTTATGCTGATGGTGTTAAAGGATATCATTTGTGGAGTTTGAAACCTGATTTCCCTAAGTTCATTATTAGTAGAGATGTTACTTTTAATGAAAAATATATGCTTGATCATGGGAAGGTTTGTGTTGAGTCTACAGGTAATGTAGAGAAGACTATGGATGAGGTGGAGCTTCAGGTGGAGCTTGAGGGAGAGACTTCTCAGAAGTCATCTCCAGATGTTACTTCTACAGCTAAAGATGAGCAACTTGATTCAGGTTTAGATGATGATGAGGTAAAATATGAACAACCTTATTTGATAACTAGTGGGAGGGAGAGGAGACAAATTAGACGTCCTCAGAGATATGCCTATGCTGAGTTAGTGGCATATTCTCTCACGGCAGCTGAAGTGATGGGCATTCAGGAGCCATCCACTTATTCTGAAGCTGTCTCCTATGCTGAGTCTGGCCAGTAGGCCATTGCTATGATAGAAGAACTTGAGTCTCTTTACAAAAATCAGACTTGGGACTTAGTGAAATTACCCAAGGGTAATAGGGTCATAGGAAGCAAATGGGTTTTCAAGAGGAATGAAGGGATCCCAGGGGTTGAGGATGCTAGATACAAAGCACGGTTAGTAGCTAAGGGTTATAAGCCAAAGGAGGGAATTGACTATGATGAAGTGTTTTCTCCAGTTGTAAAGCAAACTTCTATTCGTGTGTTGCTTGCCATGGTTGCTCTACATGATTTGGAGCTTGAGCAGCTTGATGTCAAGACTGCATTTCTGCATGGTGAGCTTGAGGAGACGATCTACATGTCTCAGCCAGAGGGATATTCCGTGGAAGGTAAAGAAGATCATGTTTGTAGATTGAAGAAATCTTTGTATGGCCTGAAGCAATCTCCAAGACAGTGGTACAAGAGGTTTGACAGTTTTATGCTTAGTCACGGGTACTCGAGATGTACTTATGATAGTTGTGTGTACTACATGGTGTTGGGAGATGGTTCTTTTGTATATCTTTTGTTATATGTAGATGATATGCTCATTGCTGCAAAGAACATGTAACATATTCAGGTTTTAAAGAGACAACACAGTGATGAGTTTGAGATGAAAGATCTTGGTGCAGCGAAGAAGAACTTAGGGATGGAGATTCGGAGAGATAGAAAAGTTGGAAAATTATATCTCTCGCAAAAGAGTTATATTGAGAAGGTGCTTGAGCGTTTTGGGATAAAAAAGGCCTAGCCCGTTGCTACTCCTTTGGCTTCCCACTTTAGGCTTTCAGTTCAAGACTCACCTCAAAGTGAAGTCGAGAAGAAGGTGATGTCTCGAATCTCATACTCCAGTGCAGTTGGTAGCATTATGTATGCCATGGTTTGCACTCGTCCAGACATTACACAAGCAGTCAGTATAGTGAGCAGATACATGGCTCAGCCAGGGAAGGCACATTGGCAGGCAGTAAAGTGGATTCTTAGGTATCTCAGAGGTACTTCAGATTTGGGTTTAGTCTTTGATTGCAGTTCTTTGGGAACCTCAATTGTAGGTTTTGTTTGCAAGTGATCTTGAAAAAGGAAGATCTTTGACTGGTTATCTCTTTATGCTTTCTGGTTCAGCTATTAGTTGGAAATCAACCTTGCAGTCAACAGTGGCTTTGTCTACTACAGAGGCAGAGTACATGGCAGCAGTAGAAGCTGTAAAGGAGGCCATTTGGTAGAGGAATCTCATGAGTGAGCTTGGGCTTCAGCAAGAAGCTAGTTCAGTTGTCTTTTGTGAGAACCAGAGTGCGATACATAAGACAAAAACAAAGCACATCACGAGAGGACAAAACATATTGATGTCAGATATCATTTCATTCGTGAAGCAGTTGCCGAAAGGAACATCACGGTGAAGAAGGTTAATACTGCAGACAATCCAGCAGATATGTTTACTAAAACGGTTACGACAATCAAGTTCAAGTATTGCTTGGATTTGGGTGGCATTCGCACTTAATTGGTAGCCCCTGTTGGGGCATTGGTGGCGAGAGGAGAGGTGTTCACTAGTTTCGGTTCTGAAGTGAATAATTCTTTTTCACATCTCTTGTTTCTTACACCGAGTTAGCTCACGTAAGCTTAGAGATATGTTTGAGATATTGTTCGACTTCTAGATGGTTTGAGGTTTTCAAGCCAAGGTGGAGATTGTTATTTTGTGGCTTAAAATTTGGGTCTTTTATGGTTATTATGGACCATATCGTATCTTCCTTTTTTAGTTAAAAAGAAAATAGAAAAGTTGTGGGAAAAGGATTCCCTATTCCCTCAATTACTTTTCTCCCATAAATATAATTGTGGGAGAGGGAATAGTTATGGATTTTTTCTGACCTAGCCGCAAAACGTAAGAGGAAGAGAGAAAAGAAAAAAAGAGAAAAAAGGAGAGCAACTAAGGTTCTTGTTCATTGTTGAAGCTGGTTGCAATCTTGTGTATTCGTGTCACTCTATAAGGTGCACTTTGTAATCTTCTTCTTCTTATTGATCTAGTGAAAATCTCTTCTCGTCCGTAGATGTAGAACACATTGATCGAACCATGTAAATTTCTCATGTCTTTATTCTTTATTGTTTATTAGAATTTCATATGCCATTACCTGCATTTTTCCGCTATGTTTGTCGTAACATATAGGATGGTAATCAGACAGCTTTATAGCCCTCCTGATTTTTGGCACCAGAGTGATAAAGTTACTATTCACTCTAGGTGATATCTTTCCAGTTTTGAAGAAGAAACAGACCGCATCAATAACATCCTTACAGATGATATCCCAACAAACCTGAAAAAAAAATTCCCAAGGAACCCAACTGGGCCTGGGGCGCCCTCTGGATTCAAATCATACATAGCTGATTTCATTTCCTCAGATGTTGGCATTGGATCCAACTTATCAAATAAATCATCTGTCACTAACTAAGGAATCACATCAAATATCTCAGGGTGTTCTATTATACCAGCACTATAGTGTAACTTCTTGTAATATGAGACAATATGATCCTTGATTTCACTTTGGCCTTCCAGAACATTACCATAATCCTTATTGTGATTCTTCTTCTTCTTCCATTAGCATAGCTGTGAAAAAACCTCATATTCCTATCCCGCTTATGCAGCCTTTGAACTCTAGACTTTTCCCTTTAGATAGATTCTTGAAGATTATAGGCATTCTCTAACCTTTTGATTGCTTTATCTTCCACATCTTTGAGATCTGGGTTGATGCCAATATTTTGTATTACTTCCTGGGCGTCCTCCAAGTCGACTTCAGCCATTTTGATCTCTTCGTTAACTATATATATTTAGTAGGTAGATCTCTTGGACAGTAGCTCTCCAAGAATCTCCCATAAGGACAGCTATCTCCAACTATCCCAATAGCTGTCCAACAGCCAGTTGTAGTTAACCACTAACTGTATGAATCCTGGCCTGGCCCTTGGGTCTCCTGCGGTATACTTGTACTGCATCACCAAAATTTGCTCTAATTCATTCTTATTATTTTTTTTATCTTTTTTTTTCTTTTAGTTTTACTATTCATCCACAACAACATCCTCATTTCTGCTACATTATATTTATTTAAATTCTTTTTTCTTTACTTCCCAACATTCAGCCCGATACGTCATTACTGGTTGTATAATAATTCTATAAAATTTCCCTTTGAGTTTTAAAAGGATAAGTCGATCACAAAATACTCCAGATGCACCCTTCCATTTCATCCATCCTAACTTTGCATTTACCCAGCTTTTGTTTCATCCACCAAAACAATATCAATCACAAAAAATAAATAAATAAAAAATAAAAAATACACTAGAGGATCTGAATTTGAATGTCTCTAGTCAACTCATCCATGATTAGTACAAACAAATACGAAATTAGAGCTTTACATTGGTGCAATCCAACTGTTATTGAGAATTCATTACCCCCTTATGCTAGTCACTCCATTATTTTACATATCTTTAATTATATCCACATATTTACTCGAAACATTATTCTTCTCTAAAACTTTCCAAATTAACTCTAGGAACTCTATCCTACGCTCTTTCTAAATCTATAAAGGCCATATGAAGATCTTTCTTATATTCTCTAAATCTTTTCATTAGTTTCTTAAGCAAATAAATAACTTTCGTGATTTATCTCCCTAGAATAAAACCAAATTGGTTATCTGGAATATTAATTTCTTGTCTCAGGCAAACTTCAATTACTTTCTTCCATAATTTCATAGAATGGCTCATAAGTTTAATTCCTAGGTAATTATTATAGTTTTTAATATTGCATTTATTTTTGTAAATTCATACCACAATGCTTCTTTTCCATTCATCTAAATAGTTCTTTATGCACAAAATCCTATTAAATAGCTTAGTCAGCCACAATGATCCACAAATTCCTACACTCTTCCAAACCTCAATTAGGATACCATTTGGATGTATTATATAGTTTGCCTATTTTCACTTTTTAAGGCTTCTTTTACTTTAGCCACACTAATTTTCTATATGTATATAAGATTTTTAGTTTCTTGATGGTTATTATAACCATGTAAGATACTATGCCTTGTATTATTTTCATTTAATAAAATGTATAAATAGTTATTCCTCCTCTCTTTAATCTCCACATGTTTTATAAGAAAATTACCATCCTCACTTTTAATAGATCTAGTATGGTTGAAATCTCTACCCTCATTTTTCTCAAATTATCTAGTTTATAGATGCCTTGTTCCCCTTCCTTCGTGCCTAAGTTATCATAGAGATCCTTATATTTCGTAGCAATTTCTTTCATTATTATCTTTTTTGCTTCATTTCTATTGAATCTGTACTTTTTGAAATCCTCTTCATCTCTTGTCATTTGCATCTCTTGTCATTTGCCAAGTTTTGTTAGTCTTAATTGTTGTTTGAACTGCTTTACCCCTCCACCAAGTCTCCCTAGATGAGTGTCGTATTCCTTTGGATTTACCTAGAACTTCTTTAGTTGTACTTTCAATATAAATAGTCATCTCATTGCACATTATACTAGGGTCTTCATCTAAATCATACCTTCCCTTTGATAAATTGATACTAATTTATCAATAAATGTCTTCAAGTTTTCATCTTTTAAGTTACCATCTATCATAGGGCAAGGAAAATAATCTCACATCTCCTGCAATTTGGTGTTTCCAAACACAAATCTAAGGTCATTAATCTGTGTCGCATGGCTAAGCTCCCCTTGGTATAATCTTACAATCATTACATAATAACCTGTCAGCTCATCTAGTTAGAAAAAAGTTTATTTGGCTACTATTAGTTTCACTTTTGAAGGTTATTAAATGCTCTTCTCTCTTTTCAAAACATATATTTAATTTTGATAAACAGACAACCACAAAATCTAAAACTGAAATCCCCTCCTCATACTTATCTCTTATCAAAGTATTGTAATACTGACATTGCTTGTTCCACCACTCTACACAATGAACCTTGATATCGGTTTCATTGTAGTACTCAGAGCATAGCTCCAAAACCAAATCCTCCATAAAATCCATCACCCCTATTATTTGTTCCTACATGTCCATTTAGATCACCACCTATTATAATTATTGATGACTATCAATTTGGAGGTATTAGTTTGGTATCAGAATATGCATACCACGACAAGGAGATTATCCCTGTCGTGTGATTTCCTTTTATTAGTTTCCATTAGTGGCTTATCCTCCTTGTTGGATAGTTTTTCTAGTTATCTAGTTTATATCTATTTTACTTTCCATCTGGGACTTCTAGTTAGTCTAGAGTTCCTTTACTTTGTAATTCTTGCTTTTATATAATGCGATAGGGGTAGAGAAGATTATAATCATTACCATATTTTTTGCTCCTCTTCCCCTCCATTCTCCATCTTCTCACTTCTCTCTTCTCTCTCGCCCTTCCATCTCTACAACATGGTATCAGAGAAGTAAATAATCCATTAATCTTTCTCCCTTATTCCCTGATTTGAGAGTCTACTTAAGAATCTGTTGTGTTCTGGTTGCAACGACTAATGCTGCCTGCATATACCTTCCGGCCCTAGTTAATAGATCCTATGAATGTAAACTAGGTTTGTGTTACTTCTTCTCTTCTGGTTATGGAGTTCTTCACCTTGCCGACATGGAGTTCTATGAAGATTATTGATCCCTGGAATGCTACCTTGAGATTTGGACTTAATATCCACTAGTGCAAGTACCCTGGTTCGTATGAAGATTTTTCAGAGTTTCGATTGCTCCTGCCTACCAAGGATTGCCTTGTTTCTGTTTATTACGGACTGATGTGCTACCCAGTCCCATTGTTCTCCTCGGTATTATATCAGTATCAATCTCTTCTGGTTGATTTGTTTCTGGTTATTAAAAACTAATATTAGTCACTGTGTTGCTTTCGGCATTATATTAAGGTCAATCTGACCTCCTTCATTGTGGTGATTGAATATCACCATATTATTTGCCCATTTGGTTCCAGATTGATAATCTCTTTTAGCCTTGATCATGGCTGATCCAAAAAATCAATTTGATGGTGTTCATGTTCAGATCACCAATATTAAACTCAATGGAGTTTCCAATTATATACTATGGCCTCAAGCTGTACAGGTTTATGTTCATGCCAAAGGGAAGATGAAGTACCTAACTGATGATCCCCCATTTGTTGATTCCAAAGAACCAACTACCATCGCTACTTAAGAAAAATAGACATGAGAGAATTCCACACTCATAATTTGGTTGTGGAAAAACATCGAGCTAGCTATTGTAGCCAATGTTATGTTTCACTCAACTACCAAGGGTGTCTGTTTGAGGGATTTGCAAGAGAGATTTTTTCAAGAGAAGAATATATCTCACATCTATGATCTCTATGAGAAGATGTATAATTTCAAGCAAGAGATAAGTTCCTAAATGAGTATTTCAGCACTTATAAGGGAATTACTGAAGAATTCTAGATTCATCAACCTTTGATCACCGATCTAGAGAAGCTGAGGATTCAACGGGCTGACTTCCATGCTGCAAAGTTTATGGACGCTCTTCACCTAACTAATAATTGGTTAAAAGTGAACTACTTGCTGGAGAAAAGGTACCCTCTCACAATGAAATCTTCTCTCATCTTCAGCCCATGGTTATTCCTTTTAACAGTGAACCCTCTCAGTCCTTAAAGGACAACTTTGCATTCATGGCTAATCACAGACAAGGTTCCACCTTCTCTGCAAGACACAAACAAGCAATCAGGTGGGTGGGTTTTACCCTGGGACCACTCCGATGCCAAAATTAGTAGGTTTCCAGGACAAGCAGAATGGAACTCTAAGTGAGACACTAGAGTTCCTTAAAGAGCAGGGTTTCTTAAGTACGGGAGTTTTACAAGTCTCTCTCCTTCCCAATGGAGAAGATAAACAGTGTAAAATAGGGTAAAAAACAACAGATTAAAGTGAAATTGTGTATAGTAGCGGTACCTCAGTAGATAAAAACTCGGTCGCTTGCAACTGATAATCTTCATCCTTTTATAGAACTGTGATGAAACTTCTCGAGCAAGCTTCTTTCTCACCTACCACCATCTCCATCACCAGACATAGGGGGCAAGCTAAGATAGGGTGGCTACGACCCCTTAGGAGCAGCGCGTACATGTCCTATCCCTTCTTTTCGACCTACTTCCACTTTTTTTGACTCATTGCTTGTCCACGTTAGCTACTTCTTTGCCTCATCGACCGCCATTTCCCTCTCCCCGAGCAGATTTGATGTCCTTTGTAATGATTTACCATGTACTTGGTCGAGAAACCAGTCCCATCCGCCTGCAATTCATTTTTTGATTATTGTCGGTATTAATGAGCATTTATGACTGCGCATTAATTACCCACCTCCTTCCTTCGAATTTGTCTTGTCCCTAGTAACACACCCCAAGGGGGTCGAATGGCTTCATCTTTCCAACAGTCAAACATAGTAGGTAGGAACCAATCAGACCGAATGACATAAGTACCCCTCTAGATGATCGCCACATGTTACCCCCTGATCACTCCATCCTCAAGATCAATCTAATGGTCTATAATTACACCATGTGTACCCTCCTAAGTGCGCCTTATTGATCTCTTCTCAATGTTCTGATTTAACTCACTCTTATTTTCCCCTAACAGAACCCCTTTGTCTCCTCTAGGTAGTTTCGACTCGAGGAGACAACCGTTTATCTGATAAGGGGTAGCATTTAATCTTGATTTATGATGCCGTTATGTCTTAATCAATGGCCCTTTCTAAAGTCACGTTCGTTTAGAATCCACATTTCAATATCATAATGTCACAGCTGCATATTAATTCGTCGCACTTTTACCACTCGAATAATCATGTCATTATGTTGATTCTCTCTGCTCTCCACATGGCACTCCTTTATGGAAGGACATACCAGGCATGTCAATCGTGGTCGAAAAAACCTCTCTTATGATTTGAATTGCCTGCACCGTTTCCCAATACTTGACAAAACTTATAAATATCTAGCAGCTCCTCCTTTTCTGCTATTGCTTCTTGGGCATTCTGCATCTTCCTTGCGACTTATCTTCTTCCTTGGGTTTTCTTCGTACCGTAGCTACTTCTCCTAAGCTTCACTCTACGTTTTTCGTCATTATGGCTTAGAAATACCGAGTGAGTGCTCGATCCTTTCTTTTGTTTTACTTTATTTTCCTGATTTTCCATGGCTCGAGACAAAACCATAGCTTCTTGCTCTTTGGAACCTACTCTCTGTAGATCCAGTAGACTCCTTGACCCACCAGTTAACAATAACCCCAAGATAAACCCTGGACCTTCTTCTTCAACACCCTTTGCCGGTTCTGACCCCCTGTACCTCTCTTGGTCAAAGGTTTCTTCCATGACTATGAGTCGTCTAGAAGAGCTTCGACAAACCTTTATGATCCCTAACTCTGTTGAACTAATTGCTCTCTATCAATATGATCGAGTGAGCCACCCCTTCCCTCACCGCATGGTCATTAACTCCGACATGTTCCTTTGTGGTTTTTGGCTTCCTGGTCATGAGTTTGCTTACCAAGTGTTAGGGTTTTACGGCTAAGCCCCCACACAGCTTACCCCATCTCATGGGTTTACATTAGCTCCTTCATAGCTTTTTTCACACTACACGGCCAACCTCTTACTATGAAATTTTTTAATTTTCTTTTCAACATCACGGCTGTTTTCTAGAAGTATCCCATCATCGGTAACTATGAGCCCAATGGAACATATTATTTTTCCCATAGAGGGCGTAAGTACCCTCGTTTGATAAATTCCTTCCCATCTTCTTTCTCTGGTTGGAAAGAGGGCTTTTTCATTGCCTCGATCAAACCTGGTCATACCCTGAATGGTCAATCCTCTTTGTCGATCGAGAACACTTGGAACTTCATTGACCCCGAAGCCCTAGGAATTCAGCCAGACCTTACACCCCTTGAGGAGGAGATCCTCCAGGACCTTAAGGGGAAGGCCGTTGAAACATACAGGAGTCTGAGTGACAACATCTTCCTCTTCGGTCTTAGCATGATTAAGTATACCCCTTCTTCTTTTTTTTTTTTTTTTTACTTGCCGATATAATTTTCTGTATCTTCGACCACTGACGGTTTCTTATTCTATATAAAGTGGATGGTCTTGATGATTCAAAGTGGGGGAGCCTCTTAGGAGAGGACCAAGTAAAGGAAATCCATGCCAGGAGAGTAGAAATGGCAAGAAAGATAGCTGCCTGCCGTCGAGCACTGGAAGCCTCCCAACCTTCGAGTTAGTCTACTGTGGCTACCTCCTCGACCCCTGCCGACACTGTTCCCAGTCCTATGGAAACCTAGATTCCTTATGCTATGGCAAATTCTCCACCGCCTCCCACGAGTCCTTCGAGGGGCAAGGAGAAGCAGCAAAACCCTACGCCTATCGAGATACCTGATAATGGTAAGTACCTCTCGACTCTTTCCTTTGGGCTTACACTATTGATTTTTGAGCATATCTTTCCACCATAACTTCTTGCTTTCTTGATTTCCATATAAGGATGATTGTGTCTTCCTTTCCCGACGTTCTTAGGTTGATGCGGAAGAAGAAAAAGATAATCAATCCCAAGGACACCCCCAAGGATGTTCACGACAGTATCCCCTTCGGCCCAGCTCCCATCCAGACCATTATTCCTCTGTCGTCGGTGTTCCCTGTTTCTCTAGCGCCTACCAAACTTTCAAACTCTGCATCTTTGGTGAGCATGACTAGCGGCCCCACTTCTTCTTCAGTTCGGATTAGCTCTTTAACTCCAATCACCAGTTCGATCGATGCTAGAACATCATCGAAATCGGCCCCAGTACCTCTTGCAGTTCTGGGGTCATCTTCAAGCAATATTCGAGTACTACTCCCCAAGCCTATAGTTACCCAGCAAGCTTCCTCGACCACTCCTCCAGTCAGTGGCTCAGGTCCCCTTTAGTCTACCCCTTCTATTGTAACAACTACCCAACTGGCCACCTCGAGCACCAACAGTCTATCATTACCTCGTTTTTCTCATGTGAGTTCATCATTAACATTGTCTGGTTCAACTTCAAATGTCTAAGGGGGGGGGGGGATTTTACCTCTAGGAGGTTCCCCACCTAGGTTACGCTATGTGCCCTTGTGGGATATAGCCACCACTGATACCGCCGTGAAGAACAGTCAAGTAGCCAAGGAGATGGTTCAGCACTATTGTCTCCCAAAGACCAATAGATCATTCTCAACTCTAACTCTGAGACTATGTACAACTCTTTCTGCGGGGGTGTGACCTTGGTAAGTTCTTCTCCCTCTCTCTTTTTCTTCCTTTTTCCTTTTTTTATATAACTGACATGTACTCCTTCCTTTATCTCTCTCCAGATGATGAATTTTGGGGAACATTACAAGAAGACTTGGGATGCCTTTGCCGAGGAAACTACCCGTCTCAAACAGTCTCTGGAAAGGGCTATTCGGGCTAGGGATGCTGCCATCCAAACACCAGAGTTGGTAGTCAAAGGACAAGCTGATGCTGAAATGACTCTGGAAGCGAAAATGTCACACCCCAATTCTGAACCAACCAGAATGGTGTGAGTGAACCGTCATTGAACCAACGGTTCACACCAGGATCTCGAATAGACCATGTCGTACTCATACAAACCATTGCACAAAACCACAATCAGAATATAAATAGTACAGCGGAAGTCTTTAAATAAATGAACTGAGAATCTCTTGATAAATTTAAATAAAATATCCAATTATTCAAATTTAAACATAAAATATAATATCCTTACATCCACTTAATCCAACTGAATAACTGAAAATAAATAAAAGTCAAATCAAAGGTACATGCAGAAAGGGCACTCGCATGAAGCGTCATGCTCGTCCTCTCCTGCCTGCACACCTAGAGTAGCAACATCACCATACGCCGGAGCGTTCATATAGTCGTCCACCGTGTAACCTGTATCAACATCTAAAACAATGTGTACACAAAGGGTGAGCTCACAACTTAGCTCAGTAAGACAATCATACAGTTTCACAATATTATGCATGAGTAACAATCATTTTATGCTGTGGTCTAGTTTAAGTTTGCAATGTGCTATAGAAAGGTTTGGTGGCCCCCGCACCTCTATACACGAGTGTGTGGCACCGCATGGAATCACACCACCATCGGCCCACATGCACCCATCATGGAATAGAGATAGAGCTAAGGTATCCTCATACCTCCCCTGATGGTCTACCCATACCAGTACCTAAGCCCCTACTGACTAAGGCTTACAAACTGGGCTCGCAACTAACCAATCCTATATGTCATCAATGTAGGCTCTATCCCAGCACAGCCGTCTACGGCATAGAGATAGAGCTAAGGTAACCCGGTACCTCCCCTGATACCCTATCCGCAGCTAACACACTAGGATAGAACAATACGCAGGTAGACCCTATCCCAACATAACTCCCTACGGCATAGAGATAGAGCTAAAGCATCGTGGACAAGCCAGCGTCGGCATCGCAGACCACAGTGCCACATAACCATGGCCAGGCCAACATCAACATCGGAGACCACCGTACCACGACCTTCCTCTGATGCCCCACCCGTACCAAGCATGTTGAAATAGAATACTACAAAAGTGCCAGTGTGAGGAATGATCCCAGGCTCTATGCCCCACTCCACACACTAACGAAAATAATCACATGCCTAACAATCACATCGTATCAATGCATGAATAATTATAATAACTGAAAGTAAAGGATGGCATGTGAATATGCACAAACATCACATCATATATGTTCAGGTTATTAACAACGATTTACTGTCCATTAATTATTAGGGTTTAGGTCAGATTTCCTTACCTGACGCTCATTTGATAGCTTGCTCCATGTCGCAAGATCCAAACGTGCTATCACAAAGTCCTACATAATATTAGGGTTCAATTAGAATAGTTTCTTAGGGTTTACGTTGGTCAGAAAACCAACGAGGTTACAAAAATACACTCACAGAGCTGACCGGTGGCATGTACCGATCGCAGCTCTGTGGAGAAATCTGGCGACCGGTATGGTCAGTCGGTCCCCACAGACCAGCCCCCCGGAAGGTACCGGTGGCAACATACCGGTCACACAGGGTGCAACCGGTATAGTCGACCGGTATGTCTCCGGAAGACCATACTTTGGGTTTTTCGACTGTCATCGATCATTCACCATGGATTTTCAGGGTTTCTCCTATCCATTCTAAATCTGAGCTTTGAGTTAGAGTTATCTCCAACTCATTCAAGTCTAGTTTCGATGATAATCATCCTAGACCTTGAATCTACGGTTTGACGGCAACTTAGGGTTTAATGGCCAATTAGGGTTTTAGATCAATACCTGCTTTGCATGGTATTGATCCAACCATACAACTATCCTAGAGTCATAGAGTAAGAAGAATGATTAAAACACTTACCGTCGACTGGCGTAAGGTGAGCGTCGTCGAACGGCAATGGCGGCACTTCCTTCTTCTTCCTAGCTTCTTCTCCTTCTCCAACCTCCTTCTCCAACCTCCTTCTCCTCTCTAAGGTTTGTGAGAGATAATGGAAAGGATTTGAGGAGGTTTAAGGGTGTTTATATAGGTTAGGATTAGGGTTTAGTAACCCTATTAGGATTAGGAAAGTCCAGGTATTAGGGTTTAGGAAAGTGGGACCGCAGAGATCCAATTCTGGATCTCCGTAGTCAGCTGCACAGAGCTGACCGGTCGACCGGTACCAAGACCGGTACCATCGACCGATCAACATAAAATAACATTTATTTGACCGTCTTTGATCCGATTTCGTACCTGTTTGTCATCCGCTCGTCCCGTCTGGCCCGGTGATGATCGGAAGACCTGCTACGACATGAAATCAAGGTTTAGACCGGGTTTATGGAGTGCGGGTCTTACAACTCTCCCACCCTTAAAAGAAATTTTATCCCTGAAATTTGTATGTAGGTCTTACAACTCCCCCACCATTAAAAGAAATTTCGGCTTCGAAATTTGAACGTACCTTGATCGTCGAAAAGGTTAGGGTACTCCTTCCTCATCGCGCCAACCTCCTCCCAAGTAATCTCTTCGACATCTTGCCTTTTCCAATGCACTTTCACATAATGGATCTCCTTGGTTCGAAGTTGCTGTAACTTTTGGCTTGAGAGCATCACAGGCACAACTTCAAATGTTAAGTCTTCAGTCAAGTTTGGGGGGTCTACTGTCAGGATGTGCGATGGATCCCTGACATACTTCTTCAATAATGATACATGGAACACATCATGTACGCTTGACATAGATGGTGGTAAAGCCAATTGATATGTTACATTACCACATCTGGTCAATATCTCGTATGGTCCCACATACCTGGGGCATAGCTTTCCCTTCTTACCAAACCTTTTCAGACCTCGCATCGGTGATATCTTCAAGAATACTTTGTCACCCACTGCAAACTCCAGATCTCGACGTCGATTATCCGCATAGTGCTTCTGTCGAACTTGAGCTGTCTTGACTCTCTCTTTGATTTGATCAATCACTCGACAAGTTTCTTCAACAAACTCTGGTCCTACAATTCTTCTTTCTCCCACCTCATTCCATAGCAGAGGTGTACGGCACTTCTTCCCATAGAGTGCTTCATATGGAGCCATCTGAATTGTAGCCTGATAGCTGTTATTATATGCAAACTCGATAAGCGATAGCTTCTCATCCCAAGCTCCCTTGAAATCTAATGCACAAGCTCGGAGCATATCTTCTAAAATTTGAATGGTCCTTTCTGACTGTCCATCCGTTTGAGGGTGGAAAGCTGTACTAAACTTCAACTTTGTTCCCATAGCTTTCTGTAATCCTTCCCAAAACTTTGATGTAAAACGAGGGTCTCTGTCAGATACTATACTTTCTGGGACGCCATGGAGTCTAACTATATTATCTACATATAGCTTGGCCAGCTTCTCCATGGTATACTGAGGTCTGACCGCAATAAATCGAGCTGTCTTGGTGAGTCGGTCGACTATAACCCAAACTGCGTCTACTGACCTTGGTGTCAAAGGTAGACCAGTGATGAAATCCATAGTAATGCAATCTCACTTCCATGCAGGTTCCGGTAATGGCTGTAGTAAACCTGTGGGTCTCTGCCTTTCTGCTTTAACTTGTTGACAATTCAGACACTGGAACACGAAACGATCTATATCTGCTTTCATACCCCTCCACCAATATAATTTTCTTAAATCATGGTACATTTTGGTACTTCCTGGGTGTACCGAATATGGAGTGTAATGAGCTTCAGTCATAACTCGATCTCTGATATTGCAGTCTTCACTCTCAGGTATACATAACCGTCCACGATACCTGAGTACCTTGTCTGAATCCAAAGTAAAGTCAGGATTGCTCGTACCCTTCTCTAAGTCTTCTTGCACTGTCTTGAGATGTGGATCCTGTAGGATTGCTACCTTGACTTCATCAACTAGATCCGGTGAGATCTTCAAAGCTACGAACATCATGGTGAACTTATGAATTAAGCCTTGCTCGACTAGATCTTCTGCATTCTCTATTATATACTCTTCATCGCCTTCAATTGAACTTGAGACTACGGCACATAATGCAGCATTTGTACTTGGTCCTGCCTCAGGTTTCGATGCCCATTTTCTGCTTAAGGCGTCAACCACCACATTTGCTTTACCCGGATGATACTGGATGTCATAGTCATAATCTTTTAGTAATTCCAGCCATCTCCTCTGTCTCATATTCAGATCCTTATGAGTGAAAAGATAAGTTAAGCTCTTGTGGTCTGACTTAATCTGAAACTTTTCACCGTACAAGTAGTGTCTCCAAGTCTTGATTGCATGTATAACCGCTGCTAACTCCAAATCATGCGTAGGATAGTTCTTCTCATGCTCTTTTAACTGTCTTGATGCGTAAGCAATCACCTGTTCTCCTTACATCAATACACAACCAATACACAACCCTGAAGCATTCGTATATAAGGTAAACGGTACGCTTGGTTCTGGGATTGTCAAAATAGGTGCAGAGACTAGTCTTGACTTCAAAGTCTGTAAACACTTCTCACACTCATCTGTCCATATGAATTTCTCCCCCTTCTTGGTTAATCTGGTGAGTGGAACAGCGATCCTGGAGTAATCCTCCACGAATCTTCTATAATAACCAGCCAACCCAAGGAAGCTACGAATCTCCGCAACAAATTTTGGTGCTTTCCATCCTACTATAGCAGCTATCCTACTTGGATCAACCTTGATACCGTCTGCAGATACTACAAGGCCCAAGAAAGCCACTTCCTTCAGCCAAAACTCACACTTCTTGAACTTAGCATACAGCTTCTCCGTTCTTAGCCGTTGTAGGGCTGCTCTTAAGTGTGTTGCATGAGCCTCTCAGTCCTTTGAGTAAACCAATATGTCATCAATGAATATGATGACTGAAGTGTCCAACATGTCATGAAACACTCGGTTCATCAGTTCCATGAACGACGCTGGAGCATTGGTCAAACCGAACGACTAACTAGAAACTCATAATGCCCATACCTTGTCCTGAAAGCAGTCTTCGGAATATCATCGGCCTTGATCTTCAATTGGTGATACCCTGATCGGAGATCAATCTTCGAGAAAGCCTTTGCACCCTGCAATTGATCGAACAGATCGTCGATTCTAGGCAAAGGATACCGATTCTTGTTGGTCAACTTGTTCAGTTCACGGTAGTCAATGCATAGCCTTACACTTTCATCCTTCTTCTTGACAAATAATACAGGTTCTCCCCAAGGTGATATGCTAGGTCGTATGAAACCCTTATCTAACAATTCTTGTAACTAGGTCTTCAACTCCTTTAACTCGGTAGGGGCCATCCTGTATGGTGCTTTAGACACCAGCGCCGAACCTGGCATAAGGTCTATCACAAATTCTGTAGCCCTGTCTGATGGTAGACCTGGGAGCTCCTCTGGAAATACATCTGAGAACTCTCGTACCACATCTATATCCTCCATCTTTTGTGACTCCGCAGTGATGTCGACTACATATACTAGATACCCCACTCCCCCCTTCTCTAAGCATCGCTTAGCTTTTAGGGCGGAGAGGATCAGCTTCCGCTTCCTAGGTAACTTGGTCCCAGTGAAGCTATACTCCTTTCCCTTTTTGTCTGTAAGCACAAGCTTCCTTTCACCACATAATAGAATAGCTGAATGATAGCCTAGCCAATCCATTCCCAAGATGACATCAAAGTCTGCCATCTCGAGTAGTACCAGACTTGCTTCTAAGTCTCGGCCCTCAATACAAACTGTACATGGTCCATAATATTCAGTCAAAGCCACTTCGACTCCTAGCGAAGAGCGAACTATCAAGCTTGGGTTCAAGTGCTTGATTGGTAACTCCATTCGTTTTCCAAAGGAAATAAAAACAAAAGAGTGTGCGGCCCCAGAGTCAAAGAGTACTCTGGCAGGTATACCAGCTACATTTACAATTCTTGAAATTTTATTGCCCCTTAGTTCTACATGTTCATACACACAATGAAATAGTAAGCTAAAATAGTAAGGGATAGAGTCATACCAGTGACCATATCAGATGATGCGGGTGCCTCTTCGGTAGTGACCGCAAATACTTTTCCTTGCTGAGGAGGTTGTTTCCTGGGTAGAGTGTAGGTTCTTGCAATATGACCCACCTGCTGACAGTTGAAACATTTAATGTTCGGGTTGCGTCCAGCGAACTGTGGCACAGGTGGTGCCGTATTGTTCCTTACAGGCACTGTAGCGGTTTGAGCCCTGTATGGGCGGAAAGGTCTATTGTTACCGCCACCCGAACTCTCAATAGTGGGTCTCTTCACTCCCCTATTCTCTGCGAAGAAGCTGTCCCTTTGGCTGGATTCTATCACTCTCGCAACCTGTACAGCCTCATTATAAATTTTCTTGTCCAAACCCAAGATATGCTCTCTGATGCCTCTACGCAGTCCCATGGTGAACCTACGCGTCTTGGTCTCTTCCTCTTGCATACTTGCCGGTGCGAAGAAAAATAACTCCTCGTACCTCTGCTGGTAAGCATCCACAGTCGACTGAGACTGCTGCAGATTAAGAAATTCCTTCTCCATCTGATCTCTGAAACTCTTCGGAAAATATTTATCGAAGAAGGCTACCTTGAATGCTTCCCAATCCACCTGTGTATGCTTCGTCTCCAGATACGCCCGTGTAGAATTCCACCAAGCATTCGCATCTTCCTTCAGCATATGTGTGGCAAACAGGACCTTTTCATCCTCTATACAAGTCATCAGTCGGAAATTCTTCTCCATTTTTGTAACCCACTGAGCTGGCCACAATGGTTTCCCTGTCTTACCTGTGAATGAAGAAGGCTTCAACTTTAGGAATCTGTCCACCGCCCGACTCAGATCGTACTGTTCCTGTGTATTCATCCCGTACCATGGTGGTGGATACGGATCCCTGATAGGCAGAAGACGACGGAAACTGGTGCAGTGGTGGTACATTCTGTGCTTGACCCATCAGCCCTGGACTACCATGCATCGGTAGTGTAGTATTATTCCCTCCAGACCCAGGCGTACCTTCGGTGGAAACATGACCCGGTGGCCTGAACATCTTTAACATCTCACTCAGGAATGCTTTCTGCTGTGCTTCCATTTGATATACCAGATTGGTCACAATAGTCTCAGAGTTCGTGTGAGGAGGGCCAGGCAAATTTGTCGGTACTCTTGGAACCTGTTCTTCCTCAACTACCAGGCTTGGCTCTCTAACATAGCCTGGTTCTACATGTTCTTCTTCCTCGAGTCGCACCCTAGCCTGGTGACGCTTTCTGCCCCTACGACTGTTTCCGCCTAGCATCTCAGATAATTCTGTTTGGATCTCAGAAGAAGACATAACACATAAGAACAATAATAGTGGTGTTAGTCTTGAACAATATAAGGCGAAATAGTCAAAAAGTAGAAATTTAAATATACAAAATTTTTAGAATTTTTTCAGAAAATTTTCTGGCTGTTCTAAAGCTGACCAGTCGCAACATACCGGTCGCTACTCTATAAAAAGTTGTGCGACCGGTATAGTCGACCGGTCAGAATTTTCATTCTGACCGAGACATAGCGGTCGCAGCCCTATGGGGTACCGGTCGACCGGTATGTCAACCGGTATGCCCAGAAAGGGCTTAAAATCACGAAAAAGTGAGATTTTTCTCACTTTTTCCTCTTCCTTCTCTCCGGTGGCGATTCCTCTCTGGCTCCTGAGTTGCTTCAGTCCTGCCGGTGACCTTAGAAGCCATTTTCTTTCGTTCCAGACTTAGAACATCGCCTCCAGGTAGGTCTCTTCCCTCTCAATCAAGCTTTTACAAATTTTCCATATCGTTTTGAGTTAAAATTTTAGATTTTTCTTTGATTGGAAGATTCTAACCGTAGGAACTTCTTTCCTTCGGCTTAAAAAGGGGTTAGGGACCCCCAAGAGCAAAAGCCCTCAATCAATTTGGACTTTCACCGAATGGTTTTCATAAAAATCGGATTTTTCTAGTTTTTAACCTAGGTTTTGTAAAATTTTCAAATTTTCTTGAATTTTTCTTAAATTTCTTAAATTTCTTGTTGAAATTGCATGGGATTGGTTTGCTTGAAGTGTGCGGGGGTTACATAAGTCCTCCTCCCCAAGTTTTGGGTGAGTTTGAGGCTTTTTCCCAATTTACTGTCGTTATGCTGTCGAATTTTCGATAATTTTTAACGTTTTTCTCCTTGTTTTCTTTATGTTTTGTAGTTTAAATGCCTCCACGATGCGGTCTTGGCAAGCATTCCTATGGCTTGGGCATGCGCGCTCCTCATCCACCAGTTCCACAACTCGACGAGCAGTGGTTCCGTTCAGAGGTGGCACAAGCCCGTTTCCCTTGGTTCGACAACAAGAACATCGAATTTGGACGGTGGGTTAACTTGGAACAGTTGTACAGGTTTGATGTGCAAGTGGCTTTCGACAGGCTTGGGTAGGTGCCTGTCATTACTTACACTGAGACCACTCGCCCCAACCTGGTTAAGCATTTCTACGCCAACCTAGAGCTTCATGGGGATGTCAACGATCCCAATCAGGGTAGGGACTTGGGCATCTCTAGCTACGTCAAGGGCGTCCATATCTCCTTCGACACTCATCAATTGGCTGACCTATTAGGGGTCCCTAATGATGGAGATCTGGTGTAATGCCCTCCAAAGGTGAAGGGCTATCTTAGCGAGGATCTCCGTCGGGAGATAACGGAGCAGATACTGAATCCTGGGGCTCCTATGAAGGCTGCCAGTCTGAGGCCCCTGGCTCCAGTTTATAGCCGCATCATCCAGCACAACATTGTGCTCCAGAGTGGCCACTACAGTGAGTTATCTCAGCTCACTCAGTACATCACCTACTGCGTCTGCACAGGGGAGCGGGTCTCTCTCCCTTACCTCATTATCCGGACTATGCATCAGGCGACTCTGGCCGATCAGGCCAGTAATCTCCCATATGGTCGTCTCATCACCACTCTTCTACGGCGTCTACGAGTGAGCATGAGAGGCGAGGTGGCTATGGAGGATACCATGACCTCCGACATTGACTGGGATGCCATTCTGAGGATGCAGATGGACAATCTGACTGTTAGTGATGACGAGTTGGAGGCTCGCCCTCGCCACTCAGGAGGGTAGCAGCCGCAGCAGCAACAGCAGCAGCAGCCAATGCGGCATATACAGCAGAGGCTGAGAGTGATGATGACGATGATAGGGCAGAGGGTGTACCAATGCCAGCTCCATAACCTATACCTGCAGCACCACCGTCTACATCTACAGCTGGACCGTCTCATCCCCCTCCAGACCCGGTGTTGAGCATGTTCATAGAGATCAGGGACACCCAGAGGGTCATCCTAGAGTCTCAGCGGGAGATGGGTCAGGAGTGGGGACGTCTGGCTCGTAGCCTACTGGTGACACAGGACCAGGTACACTGGCTTAGGGTCGCTTACGAGCGAGATTATGACATAGCGGACCCTATTCCTCCTAGACCCCCTACCCCATGATTTTTCCTTTTATTTTCTTCTCTTTTGACTATTTATATAACAGGGTAACTGTCCGATTTGTGGATTGTACCCTGTAGTACTAGTATATTTGATACTCTCTTTTCGTTTAATGAAAGTTTTATGGTTCACCCTAACTAGTGCATGTGCAAATGTTAAATTCCATATTTAATATCGTATATTATGCTCTTTCTTAGTCCGTCTCAGGCATCAAACAATGCTTAGGGTGTGTTTGTATTAAAAAAATTTTAAAATTTTTCCTAACTCAGTTCATCGACTTAGTTAAGTGCAATATGGTCTGTGGACAGAGCCCACGAGCTCTGATACCAAGTTGTCACACCCCAATTCTGAACCAACCAGAATGGTGTGAGTGAACCGTCATTGAACCAACGGCTTACACCAGGATCTCGAATAGACCGTGTCCTACTCATACAATCCATTGCATAAAACCACAATCAGAATATAAATAGTACAGCGGAAGTCTTTAAATAAATGAACTGAGAATCTATTGATAAATTTAAATAAAATATCTAATTATTCAAATTCAAACATAAAATATAATATCCTTACATCCACTTAATCCAACTGAAAATAATTGAAAATAAATAAAAGTCAAATCAAAGGTACACGCAGAAAGGGCACTCGCATGAAGCGTCATGCTCGTCCTCTCCTGCCTGCACACCCAGAGTAGCAACATCACCATACGCCGGAGTGTTCATATAGTCGTCCATCGTGTAACCTGCATCAACATCTAAAACAATGTGCACACAAAGGGTGAGCTCACAACTTAGCTCAGTAAGACAATTAGACAGTTTCACAATATTATGCATGAGTAACAATCATTTTATGCTGTGGTCTGGTTTAAGTTTGCAATGTGCTATAGAAAGGTTTGGAGGTCCCCGCACCTCTATACACGAGTGTGTGGCACCGCATGGAATCACACCACCACCGGCCCACATGCACCCATCATGGAATAGAGATAGAGTTAAAGTATCCCCGTACCTCCCCTGATGCTCTACCCATACTAGTACCTAAGCCCCTACTGGCCAGGGCTTGCAAACTGGGCTCGCAACTAACCAATCCTATATGTCATCAATGTAGGCTCTATCCCAGCACAGCCGTCTACGGCATAGAGATAGAGTTAAGGTAACCCCGTACCTCCCCTGATACCCTATCCGCAACTAACACACTAGGATAGAATAATACGCAGGTAGACCCTATCCCAACATAACTCCCTACGGCATAGAGATTGAGCTAAAGCATCGTAGACAAGCCAGCGTCGGCATCGAAGATCACAGTGCCACATAACCATGGCCAGGCCAACATCAACATCGGAGACCACCATACCAAGACCTTCTCTTGATGCCCCACTTGTACCAAGCATGTTGAAATAGAATACTACAAAAGTTTCAGTGTGAGGAATGATCCTAGGCTCCATGCCCCACTCCACACACTAACGAAAACAATCACATGCCTAACAATCACATCCTATCAAAGCATGAACAATAATAATAACTGAAAGTAAAGGATGGCATGTGAATATGCACAAACATCACATCATATATGTTCAGGTTATTAACAATGATTTACTGTCCATTAATTATTTGGATTCCCTTACCTGACGCTCATTTGATAGCTTGCTCCACTTCGCAAGATCCAAACGTGCTATCACAAAGTCCTACATAATATTAGGGTTCAATTAGAATAGTTTCTTAGGGTTTACGTTGGTCGGAAAACCAATGAGGTTACAAAAATACAGTCACAGAGCTGACCGGTGGCATGTATCGGTCACAGCTCTGTGGGGAAATCTGGTGACCGGTATGGTCAGCCGGTCCCCACAGACCAGCCCCCCGGAAGGTACCGGTGGCAACATACCGGTCACACAAGGTGCAACCGGTATAGTCGACCGGTATGTCTCCGGAAGACCATACTTTGGGTTTTCCGACTGCCGTCGATCATTTTCCATTGATTTCCAGGGTTTCTCCTATCCATTCTAAATCTGAGCTTTAAAGTAGACTTATCTCCAACTCATTCAAGTCTAGTTTCGATGATAATCATCCTAGAACTCGAATCTAGGGTTTGACGGCAACTTAAGGTTTAATGGCCAATTAGGGTTTTCGATCAATACCTGCTTTGCATGGTATTGATCCAACCATACAACTATCCTAGAGTCATTGAGTAAGAAGAATGATTAAAACACTTACCATCGACTGGTGTAAGGTGAGCGTCGTCGAACGGCAATGGTGGCACTTCCTTCTTCTGCCGAGCTTCTTCTCCTTCTCCAACCTCCTTCTCCTCTCTAGGGTTTGTGAGAGATAATGGAAAGGATTTGAGGAGGTTTAAGGGTGTTTATATAGGTTAGGATTAGGGTTTAGTAACCCTATCAGGATTAGGAAAGTCCAGGTATTTGGCTTTAGGAAAGTGGGACCCGTAGAGATCCAATTCTGGATCTCCGTAGTCAGCTGCGCAGAGCTGACCGGTCGACCGGTACCAAGATCGGTACCATCGACCGGTCAACATAAAATAACACTTATTTGACCGTCTTTGATCCGATTCCGTACCTGTTTGTTATCCGCTCGTCCCGTCTGGCCCGGTAATGATCGTAAGACCTGCTACGACATGAAATCAAGGTTTAGACTGGGTTTATGGAGTGTGGGTCTTATAGAAAAGGTCTTCTCATTGTATAGCTTTGGCCAAGCTCCAATTGTAGAAGGATGATGCTCAGAGGCTAATAGGTGCGAACAAGATGAACCTGGAATAGGCCGAGTAGACTCTGAAGATTCGCAAGAAGACCATCTCAGATATGAACAAGAAATATAAGAACCTAGTAGAGGCAAACGCCAAGCTAGTCATGAGGATCAAATCCATTGAGGGACAGGTAAAGGGCCTGACTATGGTGAACCTGAGTCTGAATACCCAGAATACGAGCATGGATCCATCACTCGAACGACTGGAGGATGATAGAAACAAATTGTTGGAGGTATACAGGACATTGCAAGAGGAGAATACTAGTCTAGTGGAGGCAGAGTCTGGATCAAAGTCGAGAGCACGAGACCAACCTTCAGGACCTTCTATCCAAAGCCACTGACTATGAACTTTCCCTGCAAGCTAAAGTGGCTCAATTGAATAAAGCCCTAAAGCAGGCTCAATGTTCGATCCCTAGCTTGAAGAACTGATGGTCGAGATGGCACAATCTACTGAAATGGCTGAACAGATGAATCTAGAAAAGACCATGGCAGTTTGAGTTGCTGCCTTGTAATTCTTAGAGTTCAATCTTTCAAACTGCCCTGACATAGATTTCTCTAAGTGTTCTTTGCTATCCACTGTCATTCCAAATCGCCTGCCCAAGAAAAGTCCAACTCCTAGTTTGGTAAACTCCTTAACCAGTTTTGAGTTAGCTATGATAACTCTTTTAGGAGTTCCTCCTCTCTCTATCATTCCAGGTCCATCATCTCCTCCTCTTGATATTCCTCCTTTAGATGTCTAGCAAGAAGAAAACCAGCAAGAAGAACCAAAGACCAACCTTCCTCTCGAGCACAGTTGAAATGAACAGATCATTTCTTTTGTAAGCCTTTGGCCTTTTTTTTTTTGTAAGCCCTTGGCTTCTTCTTTTTTGGTAAGCCCTTGGCTTCTTCTTTTGTTTTGTACCTTTGTTTTCATAAATGAACAAATCTTTTTGTTCTCAACTGTTGTGTTTTTTTTTTTTTTTCCGTTTTGCATCCATAGCTTGAGACATCTGTCAATTATACCACCTGACTACCCCTCTTTCTGATAGAATTAGCTTCTGTCTGTTGCTATTAGATAGATTAGAATTATACAGGCCCTTGGGTAACTCTCTTTTCAAACCATAAGTCAAAGACTACCCTTTAAATCGATGGGCTTAGTCTTCAACTTAGGCTATCTACTTGCTTTTCTCTTTCTTTTTTCTTGGTCGCTTGCTCAACATGCCCTTAGGCAATTATCTTTTCGAGTCATAAGTCAAAGACTACCCCTTAAGTCAATGGGCTTAGTCTTTGACTAAGGCTATCTACTTGCTTTTCTCTTTCTTTTTTCTTGGTCGATTGCTCGACATGCCCTTAGGCAATTCTCTTTTTGAGCCATAAGTCAAAGACCACCCCTTAAGTCGATGGGCTTAGTCTTCGGTTAAGGCTATCTACTTGCTTTTCAATTTTTTTTTTATTCGATTGCTCAACATGCCCTTAAGCAATTCTCTTTTTAAGCCATAAGTCAAAGACTACCCCTTAAGTCGATGGGCTTAGACTTCGACTAAGGCTATCTACTTGCTTTTCTCTTTCTTTTTCTTGGTCGATTTCTCGACATGCCCTTAGGTCGTTCTACTTTTGTGGTCGAATGAGAACAAATTTGTGAGAAGAAAACTTTAACTATTCATTCAATAGAAAAGGAAGTCTTACATATAGTATTTTCTGAGATTCTTGGAGTGCTAGGTATGTGCAATAGCTAATCCATCCTTTGTTTCTAGATGATATGGCCTTGATCTAGTGGCTTTGGCAACTTAGTATGATCCTTCCCAGTTAGGAGTTAACTTGCCTTGTTGTGTAGGCTCAGTGACTGCCGTCAATCGTAGAACCATATCGCCTACTTGAAATAAATTTTCTTTCACCCTCAAATTGTAGTACTTGGCCATCTTTTGTTGGTATGTAGCAATGTGTAGTCGAGCTGTCTCGTGAACATCTTCCAGGAGGTCGAGGTCCATTGCCAAGATGTCCTTGTTGGTATCTTCATTGAAATTGAGCACCTGATAACTCCTCTCTACCACTTCGACTGGGATAATAACTTTTGACCCAAAAGCCATTCTAAATGGAGTTTCTTCGGTGGTGGTTTTCTTTGTTGTTTCGTATGACCAAACCACACTATGTAACTCCTGAGCCCATAGCTTCCTATTTTCTTCCAACCATCGAGATAGGCCATGCAGCAGGGCACGGTTGGTGATCTTTGTCTATCCGTTGGCTTCAAGGTGAGCCATAGATGCAAAACTGTGCCCAATACGGTGATCTCAACAAAACTTTTGGAAAATCCGACTAGAGAATTGAGGACCATTGTCAGTAATTAGCACTTGAGGAATACCAGACTGGTATAGGACTTCTAACCTGAAGAAGTATGCTACTTTCTGGGCTGTGACCCTCGCCATAGCTTTAACCTCAATCCACTTAGTGAAGTAGTCGATTGCTACTAGAATGAACTTGAGCTATCCCTTTGCCTCTGGGAATGGCCTTAGGATATCCATTCCCCAGATTGCGAAAGGAATAGATGCAGGGATGGGTTGCAACTGAGAACATGGGCGATGGGATAAAGTGGCATGCTTCTGGCATGGCTCGCAAGTCTTGGTATACCTTTCGCAATCTTTCATCATATTGGGCCAATAATAACCTTTTTTCATGATCTTGAAACACATGTTTCGATTGCACTGATGTACTCCACATATTCCCTCATGAACCTCCGCCATCACATACTTGGCCCTTGAAGGAGGAATGCATCGAAGTAAAGATAAAGTATGAGATTTTTTGTACAGTACCTCATCATGAATGACATACAACCCCTCTTTTGCTTGTATATTTCGAGCCTCCTTCTTATCTTTGGGCAGTATATTTTCACGTAGATAAGTCAGGATAGGATCCATCCAACAAGGTGCTACATTCACAATCATCACCTCTGCAACTGGGTCAGTACTTCTCTGCAGTAACTATTCAACATATACTGGCACATCGAAACTACTCAGGTCATCCAACCCTAGGGGAGAAAGGGCATCAGCTTCGGTGTTTTGGTCTCTTGGTATGCTGGTCACTTCAAACTTCTCCAGAAGTTTAATTAACTGCTTCACTAGGGCCAAATATTTGGCCAGGTGCTCTTGTCATGCCTTATAGACCCCAGTGACTGGCCGCACCACCACTTGAAATCCCCATGAACTATTAATCGTATGATCACCATTTTCTGGGCCAACTTAAGCCCCATCACAAGGGCCCCGTACTCAGCCACATTATTGGTTGTAGAGAAACTAAACAGTACTGGAGTTAGTACCTTGAACCCTTTAGGACTAATTAGAATAATCCCTGCCCTTGCTTCTTCCTTGGTAGACAACCCATCAATATACAAGACCCATGAGGGCTCTTCGGGACCAAGGAAAATCTTAACTCGAGCCTCTTTGAGCACCCTTTCTGGATTCGATCCCTCTTCTTCTTTACCTGGCAAAGTGCTCTCTTTCAAGAAGTTGGCCAACACCTGTGCTTTAATAGTGGTTCTTGGCTGAAACTTTAGGTCAAATTCTCCCAATTTGACCACCCAATTGACCATTTGACCAAATACATCAGCTCGAGCAAGGAACTTACTCAAAGGTCGATCAGTTAAGAGTCTAGTTGAGTGAGACTAGAAGTAGAAACGAAGCTTTCTGGCTGTAGTGACCATGGCCAAAGTGAGCTTTTCAATAAACTGATATCTTGTCTCTGCATCCAGCAACACCTTGCTGATGTAGTAGATGGGGTGCTGCACTTTTTCTCTCTCCTTGATCAAGACAGCATTAACAACATATGGGGATATCGCCAAGTACAACAAAATGTTGTCCCTAGTTTCTGGCTTCATTAATAAGGGTGGTGAAGATAAATACCTCTTTAGATTGCAGAAGGATTCTTCACATTCAGGCATCCATTCAAAAGTCTTGGACCCCTTAAGTGTCTAGAAGAAAGGAAGGCACCGATTAGCGGATCACGACATAAACCTTCCCAATGCTGCTATTCGACCCGTCAATGCCTGTACTTGCTTGGGCTTGGTAGGAGACTTCATGTTCTAAATAGCCCCGATCTTCATAGGATTGGCCTTGATCCCTCTTTGTGACACCATAAAGCGGAGAAATTTTCCTAATTGTACACCAAATGGACATTTTAAAGGGTTGAAACGCAGGCAATTCCGACGAATCACCTCGAACACCTCCTTCAAGTCTTTCAAGTGGTCTGGTGCTTTCGTCGACTTGACCAGGAAATCATCCACATAGATCACAATGTTCCGTCCGACCTGCTTTTTAAATACCTTGTTGACTAGCTTCTGGTAGGTTGCCCCAGCATTCTTGAGGCCAAAGGGCATTACAATATAGCAATAGGTCCCCTTACTGGTGATAAAGGTTGTCTTTTCTTCATCTTTTTTGGCCATTTTTATTTGACTGTACCTAGAGTATGAATCTAAGAAGGATAACAACTCATGCCGGGCAGTGGCATCTATGAGTTGATCTATTCGAGGCAAGGGGTAAGAATCTTTGGGGTATGCTTTATTCAGATTAGTAAAATTGGTACAGACATGCCAACGGTCATCCGCTTTGGGCACAAGTACGACATTTGCCAGCCAATCTGGGTAGTATAACTTACAGATACAGTCAACTTTCAGAAGTTTCTCGACCTCACGATCGATGATAGCTTGCTTCTCTGGTGCTACTACTCTCTTCTTTTGTCTGATGGGTTGGTAAGAGAGGTAAAAAGAAAAAGATTGATTCATCAACGTCTCCCGATTGAGTCTTAATTATTGGTAAGGTAGTCATACTTCCATCACCTAAACAAGAACTTAATTTAGCAGCTCTTTCCAAAATACATGAATGCAAATAAAAACATCTCCTGGATAAGCTTCACGATCGAGGGTCGATCTTCAAGTGATGCTCTATGGTTGATTGAGGGATGCCTAGCATATCATCGGCTGTCCACGTGAACACATCAGAAATTGCCTTCAGAAATTGGATGAGTTCTTCCTTTTTCTCCTTCGGGAGGCGCAAATAGTCAATTTTGAAAGAACTTATTGTCAACCTCTTTCAGATATGAATCTATCTGATTCAGAAGGGAAGAACTTGCATCAGTATCTCAATTTCAATTCAAACATGGGTTTGATTCACACTCTATGTTCGGAGAAATATTTACCATCCGAAAAGAGGAAAAAACGGAGTCTTTGTCTAAAGAAATGCGTTGAGAAAGGGCAGATGAATAGAATCTTTCAACGAGATAGTGCTTTTTCAAATCTCTCAAAATGGAATCTGTTCCAAACATATATGCCATGGTTCCGATCATGAAAGTCTTTTCAGGATGATCATCAGAGAAAGGCATTGTAATGAGATCATCAACCCATGTGGTTCGCTCTAGAGGGAAGTCATCACGATACTCATCAAGCTGGATCACTTGTATTGGCTCATCTTCTTCAAGAGTGACCAAGATGGCTTCATAACATCTCTTTGATACTGACTGGTCAGCCTTGCAGTATCCAACGCCCCACTCAATAGGGAACTTTATCAGAAGATAATAGGTAGACAAGTAGGCTCTCAACTTGTTGAGCCTGGATCGACCAAGAATAGCATTATGGCTAGAGCGTATCTCCATCACCATGTACTTCAGATTTATGCATACTTGGGCGGGGTAAACCCCTAAACGAATGTCTAACTGATTGCCCCCTTTACTCGTACCCCCACGCCATTGAAATCGACAAGGGAGTACCTGATAGGCTTCAGTTGTTCATCCTTGTACCCCCAGCCTTTTGAAGGTGTCGTAATAGAAGATTTCGTAAGAACTGCCAATGTCAACCAAGATGCGACTCACCTCCCACTCTTCTCCTATTGCCATCTTGATTACCAACAGATCCTCGTGAGGGGTGACTACATCAATCAAGTCATCATCCCCGAAGTAGATATATCCCTCGTATCAAACTTTCATGGAGGAAGACCCCCCCACTTCTTCATCTCCATCTCTTACTTTCTTTTCTTTAGTCGATTCCTCATCAACTAGTTTAATCATGACAGGAAGCACCTCTCGATACATGTGTTCCAACCACACTATAACAGTCGAGCACTTTGGTTTGCTATGGCTGATATATTCATCATAACTCAGACCTAAGTCTTACTCTGGTCCAGCTCTGCCTAGCAGCTTCCTTGGTGGGCTCTTCTCTTCAACCATCCTTAGTTTCCCTCCATCTCATCCCCTGGGTATTTCAGTGCCATCCAAGGGAACCAGATCTACTACGCCCAGATTTCCTCTTTGTGGGAACTGAGGAGGTGGTAAGGGTAGATTAATAGCTCCTTCGACCCTTGTCGAAACTGCTACAGGAGTAGGGGGAATAGGTACTGCAGGCGGTAGAGGAGGTGCTTGTCATGGCCTCATGAACTCAGTCTAGCGCCAATGCCAGATTAGATCATCGACCAACCCCTTGAGGTGTCGACAAGAGTTAGTGTCGTGCCTGTGGTCTTGATGATGTGCCCAGTATAGACAGCGATTGTGTTCCTTAGGCTTTGATATCATAGGGGGCGGAGGGACAAGCAGAGTATCTCCCCTTTTGATGTTCATGATCTCCACCATTGTACGATTGAGTGGAGTGTATTTAGGTGTAGGTCGAGCTGGGTACAGATCCTTGGCAGGCTTTGCTTTCTTGCTCGAATCTCCTTCCTTAGGAGATTTCTCTAAAGATTTGACCTTTTTTCTCTCCTATAGCAGGGGCATTGTTCACACTTCCAGGAAGATCAGCAACCACCTCTGCTCCTGATGCGTATCGATCACACCGGTTGAAGATCTCCGCTTGAGTTCGAGGGCACTTTTTGTTAAGGGAGAAGACCAACTAAGTGTCAAGGCAGGCTTTTGATAGTGTGGATACCACCACATCGGGCTGCAGGTCTTTGATCTCTCCGACAACCCCTAGACGGGTAATGAAGGTTCGAAGAGGCTCCTTCTCACCTTGTTTGGTCGCCATTAGGTGTGACAGGTTTTTCTTCTGAGTTCGACTCCCTTGAAAGTGGGAGAGGAATAGGCTGCTTAGATTTCGGAATGTCCCCACTGATTTAGGAGGGAGATTATTAAACCAAGTCCTTTCGGCATCCCTCAGTGTGGAAGGGAAAGTTCTACAACATAGAGCATCGTGATGGTCGTATATGACCATCCCCACTTTGACATTGTCCAGATGCCTCTCTCGATCAGTCTTTCCATCATACCACCCGACATTCAAGAAGACAAAGTTGAGGGGGAGCAGGTGGCTAATGACATCATCAGTCAGTGCCATCTCAATATCATATTCTTGGAGGGCCTCAGGATCGAGCCACCTCTCTACATGTTGTACTCGGTCCATTAGATCTTTCACCAAGAGCTCCAGCCTAGCCGTATTCTCATCGAAAACAGGGTTGATTATAGCAGGTGGTACTACTACTGTCACACCCCAATTCTGATCCAACCAGAATGGGGTGAGTGAACCGTCATTGAACCAACGGTTCACACCAGGATCTCGAATAGGCCGTGTCCACTCATACAAACCATTACACATAACCACCATCAGAATATAAATAATACAGCGAAAGACTTTAAATAGACCGAACTGAGAATCTATTGATAAATTAAATAAATATCCAATTATTCAAATCCAAACATAAATATAATATCCTTACATCCACTTAATCCAACTGAAAATAACTAAAATAAATAAATCAAATCAAATCAAAGGTACACGCAGAAAGGGCACTCCCATGAAGCGTCATGCTCGTCCTCTCCTGCCTGCACACCCAGAGCAGCAACATCACCATACGCCGAAGCGTTCACATAATTGTCCACCGTGTAACCTGCATCAACATCTAAAACAATGTATGTACAAGGGGTGAGCTCACAACATAGCTCAGTAAGACAATCAGACAGTTTCACAATATTATGCATGAGTAACAATCAATTTTATGATGTGGTCTGGTTTAAGTTTGCAATGTGCTATAGCAAGGTTGGGTGGCCCCCGCACCTCTATACACGAGTGTATGGCACCTCATGGATCACACCCCCATTGGCCCACATGCACCCATCATGGAATAGAGATAGAGCTAAGATATCCCCGTACCTCCCCTGATGCTCTACCCATACCAGTACCTAAGCCCCTACTGGCCAGGGCTTGCAAACTGGGCTCGCAACTAACCAATCCTATATGTCATCAATTTATGCTCTATCCCAGCACAGCCGTCTACGGCATAGAGATAGAGCTAAGGCATTCTCGTACCTCCCCTGATACCTTATCCGCAACTAACCCACTAGGATAGAACAATACGCAGTTAGACCGTATCCCAACATGACTCCCTACGGCATAGAGATAGAGCTAAAGCATCGTGGATAAGCCAGTGTCGACCTCGGAGACCACAGTGCCACATAACCATGGCCAGGCCAGCATCAACATCGGAGACCACCGTACCACGACCTTCCCCTGATGCCCCACCCGTACCAAGCATGTTAAGATAGAATACCACAAAAAGTGCCAGTGTGAGGAATGATCCCAGGCCCCATGCCCCACTCCACACACCAACGAAAACAATCACATGCCTAACAATCACATCCTATCATGCATGAACAATAATAATAACTGAAAGTAAAGGATGGCATGTGAATATGCACAAACATCACATCATATATATTCAAGTTATTAACAAAGATTTACTGTCCATTAATTATTAGGTTTAGGTCAGATTCCCTTACCTGATGCTCATTTGATAGCTTGTTCCACGTCGCAAGATCCAAACGAAAAGTCACAATGTCCTACAATATTATTAGGGTTTCATTAGAGTAGTTCTCTTAGGGTTTCATGTTGGTCTAAAACCAACATTGTTACAAAATACTCTCACAAAGCTGACCGGTGGCATGTACCAGTCGCAGCTCTGTGGGGATGACTGGCGACCAGTATGGTCAGCCGGTCCCCACAGACCAGCCTCCCGGAAGGTACCGATGGCAACATACCGGTCGCACAGGATGCAACCGGTATAGTCGACCAATATGTCTCCAGAAGACCATACTTTGAGTTTTTCGACTGCCGTCGATCCTTCTCCATTGACTTTCAGGGTTTCTCCTATCCATTCTAAGTCTGAGCTTTGAGTTAGAGTTATCCCCAACTCATTCAAGTCTAGTTTCGATGAATATCATCTCGAAACTCGAATCTAGGGTTTGACGGCAATTTAGGGTTTTAAGGTCCAGTTAGGTTTTAGATCAATACCTACTTTGCATGGTATTGATCCACCCACACAACTATCCTAGAGTCATAGGGTAAGAAGAGTGGTTAGAACACTTACCATTGACTGGCGTAACGGGAGCGTCGTTGAACGGTAATGGCGGCACCTCCTTCTTCTTCCTAGCACCTTCTCCTTTCCAACCTCCTTCTGTTCTCTAGTGTTTGTGAGAGACAATGGAAAGGATCTGAGGAGGTTTAAGGGTGTATTTATAGGCTAAAATTAGGGTTTAGTAACCCTAATAGGATTAGAAAAGTCTTAGGATTCGAAATCAGGAAAGTGGGACCCTCAGAAGTCAATTTTTGGATCTCCGCACTCAAGAAATAAGCAGCCGACCGGGTCGACCGGTACCAAGACCGGTACCATCGACCGGTCAAGATAAAATCATGTTGATTTGATCGTCTTTGGTTTGATTTTGTACCTGTTTGTCATCCGCTCGTCCCGTCTGGCTCGGTGATGATCGGAAGACCTGCTACGACAGAAAACCAAGGTTTAGACCGGGTTTACGGAGTGCGGGTCTTACAACTCCCCCACCCTTAAAAGAAATTTCATCCCGAAATTTGCATGTAGGTTTCACAACTCCCCCACCCTTAAAAGAAATTTTGGCCTCAAAATTTGAATGTACCTTGATCGTCGAAAAGGTTAGGGTACTCCTTCCTCATCGCGCTCTCCTCTTCCCAAGTAATTTCTTCGACATTTTTGCTTCTCCAACGCACCTTCACATAATGGATATCCTTGGTTCGAAGTTGCTGTACCCTTCGGCTTGAGAGCATCACAGGCACCACTTCAAATGTTAAGTCTTCAGTCAAGTCTGGGGGGTCCGCTGTCAAGATGTGCGATGGATCCCTGACATACTTCTTTAATAACGATACATGGAACACATCATGAACGCTTGACATAGATGGTGGTAGAGCCAACTGATATGCTACATTACCACGTCTAGCCAATATCTCGTATGGTCCCACATACCTGGGGCTTAGCTTCCCCTTCTTACCAATCCTTTTCAGACCTCGCACCGGTGATATCTTCAAGAATACTTTGTCACCCACTGCAAACTCCAGATCTCGACGTCGATTATCCGCATAATGCTTCTGTCGAACTTGAGCTGTCTTTACTCTTTCTTTGATTTGATCAATCACTCGACAAGTTTCTTCAACAAACTTCAGTCCTACAATTCTTATTTCTCCCACCTCGTTCCATAACAGAGGTGTACGACACTTCTTCCCATAGAGTGCTTCATATGGAGCCATCTGAATTGTAGCCCGATAGTGTTGTTATAAGCAAACTTCGATAAGTGATAGTTTGTCATCCCAAGCTCCCCTTGAAGTCTAATGCACAAGCTCGGGAGCATATCTTCTAAAATCTGAATAGTCCTTTCTTGACCGCCTCGTCTGGTCCGAGGGGTGGAAAGCTGTACTAAACTTCAACTTGGTCCCTATAGCTTTCGTAATCCTTCCCCGGAACTTTGATGTAAAACGGGGATCTCGTCAGATACTATACTCTCTGGGACGCCATGAAGTCTGACTATATTATCAACATACAACTTGGCCAGTTTCTTCATGGTATACTGAGGTCTGACCACAATAAATCGAGCTGTCTTGGTGAGTCGATCGACTATAACCCAAACTGCATCCACTGACTTTGGTGTCAAAGGTTGGCCAGTGACGAAATCCATGGTGATACAATCCCACTCCCATGCAGGTTCCGATAATGGCTGTAGTAAACCTGTGGGTCTCTGCCTTTTTGCTTTAACTTGTTGACAATTCAGACATTGGAACACGAAACGAGCTATATTGGCTTTCATACCTCTCCACCAATACAGTCTTCTTAAATCATGGTACATTTTGGTACTTCCTGGATGTACCAAATATGGAGTGTAATGAGCTTCAGTCATAACTCGGTCTCTGATATTGCAGTCTTCACTCTCAGGTATACATAACCGTCCACGATACCTGAGTACCTTGTCTGAATCCAAGGTAAAGTCAGGATTGCTCATACCCCTCTCTAGATCTTCTTGTACTGTCTTGAGATGTGGATCCTGTAGGATTGCTATTTTGACTTCAACAACTAGATCCGGTGATATCTTCAAAGCGACGAACGTCATGGTGAACTTATGAATTAAGCCTTGCTCGACTGGATCTTCTACAGTCTCTATTATATACTCTTCATCGCCTTTAATTAATCTTGAGGCTGCAGCACAGAATGCAGCATTTGTACTTGGCCCGGCCTCAGGTTTCGATGCCCACTTTCTGCTTAAGGAATCAGCCACAACATTTTCTTTGCCCAGATGGTACTGGATGTCACAATCATAATCTTTCAACAATTCCAGCCATCTCCTCTGTCTCATATTCAGATCCTTCTGAGTGAAAAGATAAGTTAAGCTCTTGTGATCTGACTTAATCTGAAACTTCTCACCGTACAAGTAGTGTCTCCAAATCTTCATGGCATGTATAACTGCTGCTAGCTCCAAATCATGCGTAGGATAGTTCTTCTCATGCTCCTTTAACTGTCTTGATGCGTAAGCAATCACCTGTTCTCCTTGCATCAATACACACCCAATACCCAACCCTGAAGCATCCGTATATAAAGTAAACGGTACACTTGGTTCTGGGATGGTCAAGATAGGTGCAGAGACTAGTCTTGACTTCAAAGTCTGAAAACACTTCTCGCATTCATCTGTCCATATAAATTTCTCCCCCTTCTTGGTCAATCTGGTGAGTGGAACAGCGATCCTGGAGTAGTCTTCCACGAATCTTCTATAATAACCAGCCAACCCAAGGAAACTACGAATCTCCGCAACAGATTTTGGTGCTTCCCATCCTACTATAGCAGCTATCTTACTGGGATCAACCTTGATACTGTCTTCGGATACTACACGGCCCAAGAAAGCCACTTCCTTCAGCCAAAACTCACACTTCTTGAACTTAGCATATGGCTTCTCTGTTCTCAGCCGTTGTAGGGCTGCTCTTAAGTGTGCTGCATGAGCCTCTCTGTCCTTTGAGTAGACCAATATGTCATCGATGAATACGATGACCGAAGTGTCCAACATATCATGAAACACTCGGTTCATCAGTTCCATGAACGACGCTGGAGCATTGGTAAAACCGAACGACATAACTAGAAACTCATAATGTCCATACCTTGTCCTGAAGGCAGTCTTCAAAATATCCCCGGCCTTGATCTTCAGTCGGTGATACCCCGATCGGAGATCAATCTTCGAGAAAACCTTTGCACCCTGCAATTGATCGAACAGATCATCGATTCTAGGCAAAGGATATCGATTCTTGATTGTCAACTTGTTCAGTTCACGGTAGTCAATGCATAGTCTTACACTTCCGTCTTTCTTTTTGACAAATAATACAGGTGCCCCCCAAGGTGATATGCTAGGTCGTATGAAACCCTTATCTAATAATTCTTTTAACTGGGTCTTCAACTCCTTTAACTCGGTAGGGGCCATCCTGTATGGTGCTTTAGACACCGGTGCCGAACCTGGCATAAGGTCTATCACAAATTCTGTAGCTCTGTCTGGTGGTAAACCTGGGAGATCCTCTGGAAATACATCTGGGAACTCACACACCACGTCTAGATCTTCCAACTTTGTCACCTCAGTAGTGATGTCGACTACAAATACTAGATACCCCACTCCCCCCTTTTCTAAGCATCTCTTAGCTTTTAAGGCGGAGAGAATCAGCTTCCGCTTCCTAGGTAACTTGGTCCCAGTGAAGCGATACTCTTTCCCCTTTTTGTCTGTAAGCATAAGCTTCCTTTCTCCACATAATAGGATAGCTGAATGACGGCATAGCCAATCCATTCCCAAGATGACGTCAAAGTCTGCCATCTCAAGTAGTACCAAACTTGCTTCTAAGTCTCGACCCTCAATACATACTGTACATGGTCCATAATATTCAGTCAAAGCCACTTCGACTCCTAGCGGAGAGAGAACTATCAATCTTGGGCTCAAGTGCTTGATTGGTAACTCCATTCGCTTTCCAAAGGAAATAGAAACAAAGGAGTGCGTGGCCCTAGAGTCAAAGAGTACTCTGGCAGGTATACCAGCTACATTTACAATTCCTGAAATTCTATTATCCCTTAGTTCTACATGTGCATACACACAATGAAAATAGTAAGCCAAATAGTAAGGGATAGAGTCATACCAGTGACCACCTCAGGTGATGCGGCTGCCTCTTCGGTAGTGACCGCATATACTTTTCCTTGCTGGGGAGGTTGCTTCCTTGGTAGAGTGTAGGTCCTTGCATTATGACCCACTTGCTGACAGTTGAAACATTTAATGTTCGGGTTGTGTCCAGTGAACTGTGGCACAGGTGGTGCCGTATTGTTCCTTGCAGGCACCGTAGCGGTCTGAGCCCTGTATGGGCGGAAAGGTTTATTGTTACCGCCACCCGAACCCTCCATAGCGGGTCTCTTCACTCCCCTGTTCTGTGCAAAGAAGCTGTCCCTCTGACTTGATTCTATTACTCTCGCAACCTGTACAGCCTCATTATAAATTTTCTTGTCCAGACCCATATGCTCTCCGATGCCTCCACACAGTCCCATGGTGAACCTGCGTGTCTTGGTCTCTTCCTCTTGCATACTTGCCGGTGCAAAGAAAAATAATTCTTCATACCTCTGCTGGTAAGCATCCACAGTTGACTGAGACTGCTGTAGATTAAGGAACTCTCTCTCCATCTGATCCCTGAAACTCTTCGGAAAATATTTATCGAAGAATGCAACCTTGAACACTTCCCAATCTACCTGTGTATGCTTTGTCTCCAGATATGCCCGTATGGAATTCCACCAAGCATTCGCATCTTCCTTCAGCATATGAGTGGCAAATAGAACCTTCTCCTCCTCTGTAAAAGTCATCAAGCGGAAATTCTTTTCCATTTTTGCAACCCACTGTGCTGGCCACAATGGTTTCCCGGTCTTACCCGTGAATGAAGAAGGCTTCAACTTTAGGAATCTGTCCACCGCCCGACTCAGATCGTGTTGTCCCTGTGTATTCATTCCGTACCATGGTGGTGGATACGGATATGCTCCCTGATAAGCAGAAGATGATGGAAACTGGTACGGTGGTGGTACATTCTGAGGTTGGCCCATCGGCCCTGGACTACCATGTATTGGTTGTGTAGTGTTATTTCCTCTAGACTCAGGCGTACCTTCAGTTGGAACAGGACCTGGTGGCCTAAACATCTTCAACATCTCGCTCAGGAATGCTTTCTGCTGAGCTTGCATCTGATAGACCAGATTTGTAACGATGGTCTCAGAATTCCTGTGAAGTGGCCCAGGCAAATTTGTCGGTACCCTTGGGACCTGTTCTTCCTTAACTTCCGGGCTTGGCTCTCTAACATGGCCTGGTTCAACCTGTTCTTCTGCTTCGAGGCGCATCCTAGCTTGGTGACGCTTTCGACCCCTATGACCGTTTCCGCCTACCATCTCAGACTATTCTGTTTGGATCTGAGAAGAAGACATAACACATGAGAACAACAGTAGTGGTGTTAGTCTTGAACAATGTAAGGCGAGACAGTCGCAAAAATAAACATTTAAATGCTACAAAATTTTTAAAATTTTTTAGAAGTTTTCTGGTTTTTCTGGTGCTGACCGATCGCAACATACCGGTCGACACTCTGTAGAAAGTGCTGCGACCGGTATAGTCGACCGGTCAAAATTTAAATTCTGACCGAGACATAGCAGTCGCAGTCTTGGAGGGGTACCGGTCGACCAGTATGGGCAAAACCGTCGACCAGTATGCCCAGAAAGGCTCTGATACCAAGTTGTCACACCCCAATTCTGATCTAACCAGAATGGTGTGAGTGAAGCGTCATTGAACCAACGGTTCACACCAGGATCTCGAATAAGCCGTGTCCACTCATACAAACCATTACGCATAACCACCATCAGAATGTAAATAATACAGCGGAAGACTTTAAATAGAACGAACTGAGAATCTATTGATAAATTAAATAAATATCCAATTATTCAAATCCAAACATAAATATAATATCCTTACATCCACTTAATCCAACTGAAAATAACTGAAATAAATCAATCAAATCAAATCAAAGGTACACGCAGAAAGGCACTCGCATGAAGCATCATGCTCGTCCTCTCCTGCCTGCACACCCAGAGCAACAACATCACCATACGCCGGAGAGTTCACATAATCGTCCACCGTGTAACCTGCATCAACATCTAAAACAATGTACGTACAAGGGGTGAGCTCACAACATAGCTCAGTAAGACAATCAGACAGTTTCACAATATTATGCATGAGTAACAATCAATTTTATGATGTGGTCTGGTTTAAGTTTGCAATGTGCTATAGAAAGGTTTGGTGGCCCCCGCACCTCTATACACGAGTGTGTGGCACCTCATGGTTCACACCCCCATTGGCCCACATGCACCCATCATGGAATAGAGATAGAGCTAAGATATCCCCGTACCTCCCCTGATGCTCTACCCATACCAGTACCTAAGCCCCTACTGGTCAAGGCTTGCAAACTGGGCTCGCAACTAACCAATCCTATATGTCATCAATGTATGCTCTATCCCAGCACAGCCGTCTACGGCATAGAGATAGAGCTAAGGCATTCCCGTACCTCCCCTGATACCCTATCCGTAACTAACCCACTAGGATAGAACAATACGCAGGTAGACCCTGTCCCAACATGACTCCCTACGGCATAGAGATAAAGCTAAAGCATCGTGGACAAGCCAGTCGACCTCGGAGACCACAATGCCACATAACCATGGCCAGGCCAGCATCAACATCGGAGACCACCGTACCACGACCTGCCCCTGATGCCCCACCCGTACCAAGCATGTTAAGATAAAATACCACAAAAAGTGCTAGTGTAAGGAATGATCCCAGGCCCCATGCCCCATTCCACACACCAACAAAAACAATCACATGCCTAACAATCACATCCTATCATGCATGAACAATAATAATAACTGAAAGTAAAGGATGGCATGTGAATATGCACAAACATCACATCATATATATTCAAGTTATTAACAAAGATTTACTGTCCATTAATTATTAGGTTTAGGTCTGATTCCCTTACCTGACGCTCGTTTGATAGCTTGCTCCACGTCGCAAGATCCAAACAGAAAGTCACAATGTCCTACAATATTATTAGGGTTTCATTAGAGTAGTTCTCTTAGGGTTTCATGTTGGTCTGAAACCAACATGGTTACAAAATACCCTCACAGAGCTGACCGGTGGCATGTACCGATCGTAGCTTTGTGGGGAAGACTGGCGACCGGTATGGTCAGCCGGTCCCTACAGACTAGCCTCCAGGAAGGTACCGGTGGCAACATACCAGTCGCACAGGATGCAACCAATATAGTCGACCGGTATGTCTCCAGAAGACCATACTTTGAGTTTTTCGACTGCCGTCGATCCTTCTCCATGGACTTTCAGGGTTTCTCCTATCCATTTTAAGTCTGAGCTTTGAGTTAGAGTTATCCCCAACTCATTCAAGTCTAGTTTCGACGAATATCATCTCGAAACTCGAATCTAGGGTTTGACGGCAATTTAGGGTTTTAAGGTCCAGTTAGGTTTTAGATCAATACCTACTTTGCATGGTATTGATCCACCCACACAACTATCCTAGAGTCATAGGGTAAGAAGAGTGGTTAGAACCGTTGACTGGCGTAACGGGTGCGTCGTCCAATGGTAATGGCGGCACCTCCTTCTTCTTCCTAGCTCCTTCTCCTTTCCAACCTCCTTCTCTTCTCTAGGGTTTGTGAGAGACAATGGAAAGGATTTGAGGAGGTTTAAGGGTGTATTTATAGGCTAAAATTAGGGTTTAGTAACCCTAATAGGATTAGGAAAGTCTTAGGATTCGAAATCAGGAAAGTGGGAGCCTCAGAAGTCAATTTTTGGATCTCCGCACTCAGCTGCGCAGAGCTGACCGGTCGACCGGTACCAAGACCGGTACCATCAACCGGTTAACATAAAATCATGTTGATTTAATCATTTTTGGTCTGATTTCGTACCTGTTTGTCATCCGCTCGTCCCGTCTGGCTCGGTGATGATCGAAAGACCTGCTACGACACAAAACCAAGGTTTAGACAGGGTTTACGGAGTGCGGGTCTTACAACTACAATGGGAGAGACCACAGTAGCTCTCTCCTGTCTAGCTATATCGACCAGCTCCTGGGCTTCCTCTTGGGCATGCCTTGTCTCATTGACACGTGCTTGTGCTTCTTCCCTTGCATATCTTGCCTCATCGACCCTCCTCTTGGCCTCTCTAGCCACATCACAAGCAATATTCATCCCTCTGCGGGCTCCTCAAGCTTCATATCTTGACCCCAGATGGTCGTGGATGGATGATCTTCAAGATTCAATAGGAGAGAGATGACTGCTCTCGATGACTTCTATAGGTTCATGCCTGGGCATGTACTCTACACTGGCTTCTCGGTAGTAGTCATTGTGACCCCTCCTCTAGTACGAGTGGACTGAATGGGTTGGTATGCATAGACCTTAGTGAAGCTTCTCAAGGAGTAGAGCACCGAGAATGTTGGGACCTTTGTGGGACTTCTCCCATGTCTACCGACAGAGTAGACACCATCAACGCACCTATGGGTCTCCATTGTAGCAGCTTCGTTAGCACTGCCAGTTATTGCACAAGATGGTCAAAATGTCCTCTTGTAACATACTAAGAGGTAGGATTATGACCACCAGCTCCTTCTTCAGGGTGAACATCAAGTGGGAGGCCATTTGGGTCAATAGAAACACCAACATGCTCTTAACGTACATCCACCCCCGCACGACGAGCATTAGTTTCCTGGAGATTGCAAGCACTCTCAGCCCTCCTTGCAGGAGCCATAGGTAGATTTTTTGGATGTGTGGTGGGTAAGGAAAAGGAATGTGAAGAAGGAATGTGGACCGAAGAAAAAGCTGGGAAAGAGAAAAACTTCAAAAGCAAAGTACGCCAGGCCCTGCGGTGGGCGCTAATCTATTGTTGCTGGATTCTATTCAGTGCTCAAGATGATGCCATGTAGTTGCAAGACACAAACAAGCAATGGGGTGGGCAGGTTTTACCTCGGGACCAATCTGATGCCAAAATTAGTAGGTTTCCAGGACAAGCAGAATGGAATTCTAAGTGAGACACCGGAGTTCCTTAAAGAGCAAGGTTCCTGAAGTATGGGAGTTCTACAAGTCTCTCTCCTTCCTAGTGGAGAAGATGAATAGTGTAAAATAGGGTAGAAAATAGCAGATTAAAGTGAAATTATGTATAGTAGTGGTACCTCAGGGTAGATAAAAACTCAGTCCCTGGCAACTGATAATCTTCATCCTTGTATAGAACTGTGATGAAACTTCTCAAGCAAGCTTTTTTCTCACCTACCACCATCTCCATCACCAGACATAGGGGGCAAGCTAGGACAGGGTGGCTACGATCCCTTAGGAGTGGTGCATGCATGTCCCATCCCTTCTTTTTGATTACTTCTACCTTTTTGGACTCATTGCTTGTCCACGTCAGCTACTTCTTTGCCTCATCGACCACCATTTCCCTCTCCCTAAGCAGATTTGATGTCCTTTGTAATGATTTACCATATCCTCAAGAGAAACCAGTCTCATCCGCTCGTAATTCATTTATGGTTGTTGTTGGTATTAATGAGCATTTATGACTGTGCATTAATTACCCACCACCTTTCTTTGAACTTGTCTTGTCCCTAGTAACACACCCCAAGGGGGTTGAATGGCTTCATCTTTCCAACGGTCAAATATAGTAGGAGGGAACTGATCAAACCGAATGACATAAGTTGTAAGACCCGTATCAAACTAACCCGGCCTTACCACCTTGAACCAGGTCTAGCCATCATGGATGAGCCAAATGGACCAAGTACGTGAAGGAGATCACGATCTCAGGTATTAAACTGACCCAAAAATACTTAAATTAAGGGGAGGGTCGCATACCCAACAAGGGAGGGTCGGACCCCCCCAAGACAGAAGTCAGACCCCCAGTTTTACATGGGGGGTTGGACACTTTAGGAACCAGGGGTCGACGGGATCTCCGACCCCCCTATCGACCCCCGGTACTCGGTAAATCTAAAAATTAGGAAAGTTTCCTAATTTCGATGGGATTCCTTCCAAATCTCAATGGGACTTATTTTAGGAGTTTCTACTCTATAAATAGGACGACCCTAAGCCTCTTTTACTCCTTTTACAACCCTAATTGAATTGAGAGAAAGAGAAGAGAAGGAAGAGAAGGAAAAGAGAAGGAAAGAAGAGAAGAAGGCCAAGGGAGAAGAGTTGCAGAGAAAGAGTATTCTTCTCAAGTATGGATACTAATTCCATGAATTGCTAAAGACCTTAGGATAGATAATGCAGAGAGTATGATCTCGGAGAAACCCAAACCATCAACCCATGGTTAGGTTTTCATGGAAAACCATGGGGGAAAATCATGAAAGCCATATAGGTGGTAGAATCATGGTTCTAGACCATAGAACATGTGTGGAATGGATTATAGGAGCAAGCCATAGGACCCCAAACACGAAGAATTGACTGAAGGAAGAAAATCGATCAAAACCCACAGGGGATCGCATGGGGGGTCGATGGCCAATCGACCCTACCAGACCCTGAGCATCGACCCCCAGTGTTCGGGAAGTCCAGAATAGGGGTGGTCGCACCCAGGGTCGATCATTACTCCGACCCTACCTCCGACCCCCAGTTAACAGAATGGTTTTTAAATTCAGAATTAATTCTAATTAAATTCTATCGACTTTGTTAGGTCATTTAGGAATATAATAACAATATAAAGGTGATCTTAAAACTTGAAAGAGGATCTATTAGCAAGCTAAGGTGAGGAAACAGAACTCTAAACTAATTGGTTAATAATAAACTATTTTTCTCTTTTCTTGAGTCCAATGCTATGCTTGATCCTATGCGAATATGTTTGTAATGTGCATACAACATGACATCCAATATTTCTATTATTTGTTCATGCATATTTACCTTATTGTTTATAACATGATGATGATGATGATGATAGAAATAGGCATGTGAATGTATGTGTGTGGTTGGTGTACTTGATGCGAGCGAGTATCAGGGGAGGTGTAATGGGAACGTCAATAAACGTTAACCTTTGGCGGGTCTCAGCACTTTAGCTCTATCTCTAACTCAAGTCTTGTGCATTAGCATCGTCGTATTGCCATTACTTTAGCAGAACTATTACGTCGTAGAGTATCAGGGGAGGTGGTCTCGGTCCTTGTAGCCTCTGACTCTACCGGGGGGCCTTAGCTCTATCTCTATGGACGTTCTGAGGGATGCTGGGGTGAGGCCTTGGATACACTTTTTGGCATTAGGATAGGTTAGTTGCGAGCCCAGTTTACAGCCCTCGCCAGCAGGGGCTTACGTGTTGGTATGGCACTGTACAACAATAAACGTTAACCTTTGTTGTACAATGTTCATGAATTGGGTGCTTGTGAGTCGACGATAAACGTTACCTTCGGGCGGCATCACACACTTGTGTATAGAGGCGGGGTCAATAAACGTTAACCTTTGACTACCTAAACCTTTCTATTGCATATTGCAAACTTTAAACCAGACCAAAGATATGAATTGACTGCATGCATATGTATTGTTGCATTGTTTTGTTTGCTCACTGAGCCATGATGTGTGCTCACCCCCTCGACGTCGAATATTTTTAGTTGATGCTGCAGGTACTACCGTCGAGGATTATATCAATGCTCCAGTGTACGGGCACGTGGCGGCGATGGAAGTTGAAGATGAAGTGGATACACATGACTCCTCTTGCGAGTGCAACTCATGTGTATTCGATTAGATTTTTATTTTTCTTTATTTGGATTTAGTAAAGACATGTATTTGATATTTATTTATGTCTTACTTGATACAGAATAATTTGCTATTTAAATATTAATATCACAGTAGATTCTCAGTTTGTTTTACTATAAGACTTCCGCTATTGTGTATTTACTCTGATTATACATGTGGATGTATGAGGTTTAGATAAAACAGATTTCGCTTGTTCGAGATCCTGGTTGAACTGTTGGTTTGCTAGCGGTTCATCACACCATTCTGAAGTGTGCGGAATTGGGGTGTGACAACTTGGTATCAGAGCATCTCAGGCCGTGTCCGCTAAAATGGCATACATTCACGATAAATTGTTAACTGAGATAGGATAAAAGTAAAAACTATAATATTAACACACTATAAGCACGAGTGATGTTTGAGATCAAATTTGAAAAGAAAATAATGCATCTATTAAAGGGGAAACAATTTTAAATACAATGAGAGGGAAACAAACGTACATACATAGCTAAAGCAGAGTACAGTCCATAGCCCGGACAATTACTCTGTAGCACAATGAAAGAAAATAGATACAATCATGAAGCTGGAGGTGAAGGAGGAGGCGGTGCCTCACGATCTCTGTCATAATCCTCAGCGTAGACTCTAGTCAACTAAGCTATCTGAGTCTGGGTCGTCTAAAGACTAGCTGTAAGATCAGCTACCAGCTGATCAGTCCCGCGCTGAGCACCCAAAAGCTCCTCCATCCGCATATCTGACCGGCGATGAGCCTTTATGAGCTCTCCCATCCTCATGTCTGATGTACGCTGGATGTCTAGTAGCTCATCCACTCTCACCCGCTGAGCGTCTAGTAACTCCCCCATCCTCAGATCAGATCTACGCTGAGCCTCTCTGATCTCCTGTAATATCTCCATCATATCAGGAGGTGGGTGAGAAGGACCAGCCGCATGTGAAGGACCAGCCGCATATGAAGTACTAGCTCCAGCCGCCTGTGTAGGTGAAGGAGGTGGTATAGAGTCTACATCCATGTACATACGGTCATCATCACCAGCAGGCTCCGTATGAACTCCAGCGGCGGCGACAGCTGCCTCAGCGTCAGCTATCTCTACGCGAGTGCGAGGGCGCACCATCGCGTTCCTCTTCTCATCATTGACTTGAGCATCCTGCATGCCCATCTTGCAAATAGCCTCCCAATCTAGAGGCGATGAGAAGGACTTCTCCTGAATCTTCTCATCCACTAAATCAACCCCCAGGCGGGTAAGCAAGATAGTGATCATACGTCTGTAAGGAAGGTTACCAGTGTGACTGGGCAACGTAGCAGTGATCATGGTACGCATGATGATGTACGGAAGGCAAATGGGCTGCCTAGTGCAAATACTGTATAGAAGATACTGGGTCAGCTGGGAAACCCTCTCGTAATGACCACTCTGCGGGATCAAGTTATGCTGAATGATCTTGCAATATACCCGTGGAGCTGGACGCATATAACATGCCCTCATCTGCCAGCGATCAGGACGAAGGAGCTGGTTATCGATCTCGGCCCTCATCTGTAGAGAGAAGAACTGGGGCTCTCCAGGAGCACAGAAAACCATGGGGCCATCATAGGAGATGCCCAATAGGTCGGCTAGCTGCCGATAGTCAAACGAGATGTTCACCCCTTTGACGTAACTCGTGATGCGCAACTCGTGACCCCTCTCAACATCATTGTAATCCCCCACCACCTAGAGGTTAAAATAGAACTGGCGTACCAAGTCGGGGCAGGTGCACGCGTCGTAAGTAATGACAGGGAGCCATTCCATATCACCAAATGCTCTCTCCACATTGAACAGGGCTAACTCAGCCAAGTTCACCTTATGACCTCCCTCTACTTTCTTGCGAGCGTAGTGGGCATACTGTGCCTCGGCTTCGTTGGAACGGAAACGAAGAGGATCACGAACTCTGGGCACTTTGGTACGAGCCATAGTATCTGCAAATAAGAAAGAGAAACCAATAATGGGTTAGTAGAGAATAAAAACCAAAAATTGGGACATTATAACGACGTAAGTTGGCCAAAAGCCTCACTTGTCACCCATACACGTGGGCAGGAGGACTTATGTAGGTTCTAACAGATCCTACAACACTCACACAGTAGGAAATTCTAACTAATGGAATCCAATTTGAAGAAATTGTGAGAAATCAAAAATTTTGACAAATTAGGGCAAAAAGAGCAAAATCCAAGTTTTTCGATAACCAACCGATGAAACTCAAAAATTTTTTAAGGGCTTTCATTCCTTGAGTCACCAATAACAAAAGCCCCCAATAAAAATCAAATTTTTACAGTTGGAAAAAGTTTAATTTGAAAATTACAAGATAAATGGGCAAAAATCTAGAAATGAAAACCTAAAAACAGGTAAAAATGATAAGACATACCTGTAGGAATGATGTGGACGTCGAAACACAGAACCGAAATGACCAATATAGCAGAGTGGCACTGTAGCAACTCAAAGGTGGGAGACGAGTCGAAACGGGGAAGGAATAATGGGAAATGAACCCAGAATCGGACCTTAAAAATCTAAATTTTGGTCCAGGGGTCGGAGAATTCGACCAGGATAATCGACCCCCACATCAACCCCCATATCGACCCCCAGCTCTCGGGAATCTGACAGGAAACCAGGGGTCGCACCTGGGGGTCGGACATCCATCGACCCCCATATCGACCCCCAGCTCTCGGAAATCTGACAGGAAACCAGGGGTCGCACCTGGGGGTCGGACACCCATCGACCCCCGCATCGACCCCCGGCTCTCGGGAAAAATAAGTGATTCCCAGGGTCGATACCGAGGGTCGGACATACCATCGACCCCCACCATCGACCCTGCATAGAAAAGACAGTATTTTTCACAGAATGATCCGAAATTTTGAAAATAACATCGGTTAGCGTGCCTACATGAAGTATAAATGATTGCCTTACGTTTGTTAATGATTTTCAGGCATCACCAATATCAGAAGAAGATGGCTGGACGTAGAGTAACCAGGAAGAGCCGAAACGTAGTTCCACCACCACCACCCGTGGAGGAAACCAGCCAAGAAAATATATAAGCACAGGGTAATCCGCAGGTTGCACCACTAGTAAATCCGGTTCAGGCAAATCCTACAAACTTGCCACCTCCACCATCGGAGTTAGCAACCGTGGTTATGAACTTAGCGCAACAGCTGCAACAAATGCAATACGCACAGGCTCAAATGCAAGCAGCAATGGGGATTATGTTCCAGGCAGCACATGCTACACCAATGCCGACTGGACAAACCAGTGTAGCACCGGTGGGTAACCACCCAGCACCTCAAACACCTCAACCACCAGCTGCACAGATTTCAGTACTAGGTCTGGAAGCAGCTCAGGTTAATTATCAGTATCCACAACCTATGTTTAGGGCATACCCCCAAAATCAGATGGATCACTCTCGACTGGTCAAGAGATTCTTGAAGATGAAGCCCAATGAATTTAATGGTAAACCGTCTGATCCTTTATGGCCAGCACATTGGATCGACGAGATGGAGAGAAATTTTCTTATGATGACTATTACAGAAGAAGAAAAGGTATTATGTGCCACCTTCATGCTAAAAGGCGATGCACATCATTGGTGAAAATCGACCAGGACCTATCTATTAACCAAGCACGCCCTATTGACTTAGGCTATATATAAAGAAGCTTTCTTTGAGAATTACTTTCCCCGAAGCTTCAAAGATTCTATGGAGAAGGAGTTCCTGAATTTATATCAGGGACAGATGTCCATGGATGCATATCAACAGCGTTTTGAGGAGCTGTTTTTCTTTGCACCACTCAGCATGCAAGAAGAAGACACTGAGACCCGTAGGTTTGTCACGGGACTTAGAGGGAGCATCCGAGAGCATATTCTAGGTTTGGAGAAGAAAATATACAACGAAGCTATGCAAATTGCTCGAGCTATTGAATCGAGCCAGAAGGAAAGCTATTTCACACAGAACAGAGGTATGAAAAGACCAGCCAGAAATGCTTATAATGGAGGGAATAATAAGACATTTAAACCCTTCTGTGCTCAAGGCTTTGCTACCGCACCCAAGACTATCCCAGTAGCTCAACATCAGCCAAAGCCAAATACGGAAGGTCCAAAATGTTCTAACTGCAACCAAGCGGGGCATATGGCAAGGGAGTATCCTAAGCCTAGGAAGCAGTTACATCAAGGACGAGTATATGCTTTTACATCCGAGGATGCTACCGCATCACCCGATGTGGTCACAGGTATGACTGAATTTTTTTTTTAAGTTGTATTACATTGTGTGAGCATGTAGACTAAGTTAAAATAAATCACAGGTATCGTACCTATAAATGACATACCCGCCAGAGTACTCTTCGACTCAGGAGCTACTCATTCTTTTATATCTGTGTCATTTGGAAGGAAGCTGAATTTACCCATCAAAACATTAAACTACAAAATACTTGTACGGTCACCGATGGGGTTAGAAGTGGAGTTAGAAAAAGGCTATGGGCCATGTCCAGTTCTCATTGGCGAGAAAACCTTAAATGCAACCTTGATCCAACTTGGGATGGCAGACTTTGACGTCATCTTGGGAATGGACTGGTTAGCTCGGCATTCTGCGAACCTACTATGCGCCGAAAAGAAGCTAACATTTAAAGACAAAGAAGGAGCATAATTTAATTTTTTGGAAACCAAACTTCCCCATAAACGCAAGCTCATACTCTAAGCACTAAAGGCTATGAAGTGCCTTGAGAAGGGGGCAGTCGGGTATCTAGTATCAGTGGTCGACCTCACCAAGGAAGCACCACCGATGGAAGATATTGATGTCGTGCGGGACTAACCCGACGTATTTCCTGAGGAACTACCAGGATTACCACTTGATCAAGCCACAGAGTTTGTGATAGATCTTATACCTGGAGCCGCACCAGTATCAAAAGCACCCTACCGAATGGCTCATACGGAACTAAAGGAATTAAAAGTACAACTACAAGAACTACTGGACAAGGGTTATATTCGACCCAGTATATCACCATGGGGAGCGCCAGTATTGTTCGTAAAGAAGAAGGACGGTAGCATTCGATTATGTATCGACTATCGGGAGTTGAATAAACTGAGAATCAAGAATCGATATCCACTACCTCGGATTGATGACTTGTTCGATCAGTTGCAAGGAGCAAACGTATTTTCTAAGATCGATCTGCAGTCAGGCTACCATCAGTTGAAGATTAAGGATGGTGATATTCCTAAGACAGCTTTCAGGACCAGATATGGACATTATGAATTCTTGGTCATGTCTTTTGGATTAACAAACGCACCAGCAACTTTCATGGAACTTATGAACCAGATTTTCCACGATATGTTGGATACGTCGGTTATTGTATTTATCGATGATATATTGGTATATTCTAAGGACAAGGAAACCCATATTAAGAATCTAAACGCCGCTCTACAGCGTTTAAGGAAAGAAAAGCTATATGCCAAATTTACCAAGTGTGAGTTTTGGCTAAGTGAAGTCGCCTTCCTAGGCCATGTAGTATCCACTGAAGGAATCAAAGTGGATCCCAGCAAGATCGAGGCTATTGTAAAGTGGGAAGCACCAAAGAGCGTTGCCAAAATTAGAAGTTTTCTGGGTCTCGCTGGTTATTATCGGAGATTTGTGGAAGACTATTCCTGGATTGTCGTACCTCTCACCAGTCTGACTAAGAAAGGTGAAAAGTTTGTGTGGACGGATAAATGCGAGAAGAGCTTCCAAACATTGAAGACCAGATTGATATCCGCCCCGATTTTGACCATTCCCGTTCCCGGACAGCCATTTACCCTGTACACTGATGCGTCAGGATTGGGATTAGGATGTGTGCTTATGCAAGGAGAACAAGTAGTTGCTTATGCCTCAAGACAGTTAAAGACACATGAGAAAAATTATCCCACTCATGATTTGGAGTTGGCGGCAGTAGTACATGCTGTCAAGATATGGAGACATTACCTATACGGAGAGAAGTTCCAGATTAAATCGGATCATAAGAGTCTTACTTATTTATTTAATCAAAATGAGTTGAATATGAGACAAAGAAGATGGCTGGAACTATTGAAGGACTATGATTGTGATATCCAGTATCATCCGGGGAAAGCTAATGTAGTAGCGGATGCGTTGAGCAGAAAGGTAATGATAAAATCTCAAGGAGAGGTTAGCACAACTGCAGCAATGTGTACTACCAGAATGGTATTCAATCACGGCAATGAGCAGTATGTGATAGATACACCGGATGGATCAGCCAACCAAGGGTTTATTCATCGGTTTTTAAATATGTTCGCTGCATTGAAGATTATACCAGATATAATTGATGAAGTGAAGACAGCTATCAAATCAGACCCTTATCTGAGAACAGTACAAGAAGACATCGAAAAAGGTAGAACTAACCCTGAGTTCACCTTGGATGAAGAAAAGATATTGAAGTACAAGGGAAGAATATGTGTACTCGAAACAGAAAGTGTGGACATTAGACACCGACTGATGAAAGAAGCCCATACCACCATCTATTCGATACATCCTGGAAGTACAAAAATGTATCATGATCTAAAGAAACTATATTGGTGGAGAGGAATGAAAGCAGATGTAGCTAAGTTTGTGTCTCAATGCCTAAATTGACAGAAAGTAAAGGTTGAACGACAAAGACCTGCAGGACTGTTACAGCCGTTACCGGAACCAGCATGGAAATAGGACTGCATCACCATGGATTTCGTCACAGGGTTACCATTGACTCCTCGAGTAGTTGACGCAGTTTGGGTGATTGTAGACCGCTTGACAAAAACAGCTCGCTTTATACCGATACGACCTCAGTATACACTAGAGAGGTTAGCAAAGCTGTATGTGGATAATATTGTTCGATTACACGGTGTCCCAGAGAGCATTGTGTCCGATAGAGATCCACGATGTACTTCCAAGTTTTGGGAAGGATTGCAAAAGGCTATGGGTACAATATTGAAGTTTAGTACTGCATTCCATCCACAGACAAATGGACAGTCAGAGCGTACAATTCAGATTCTAGAAGATATGCTACGAGCATGTGTAATTGATTTTAAAGGATCGTGGGATGAAAAGCTACCACTGATCGAGTTCGCTTATAACAATAGCTATCAGGCTACTATACAGATGTCACCCTATGAAGCACTGTATGGCTGGAAGTGTCGAACTTCGTTGTTTTGGAATGAAGTTGGGGAACGTAGTCTCGTTGGACCAGAATTTGTTGAAGAGACTTGTCGAGTGGTCGACATTATCAAGGAAAGAGTGAGAACAGCCCAGAATCGTCAGAAGCAATATGCAGATACTCGACGCAGAGATCTTGAGTTCGTCGTGGGTGATAAAGTATTTTTGAAGGTATCGCCTATGCGAGGTCTGAAACGGTTCGGACAAAAAGGGAAAACTAAGTCCAAGATATGTCGGGCCATATGAGATTCTAGCTAAGCGTGGGAAAGTGGCTTACCAGTTAGCACTACCACCATCTATGTCAAGTGTGCATGACGTATTTCATATTTCCTTATTGAAGAAGTATGTCAAAGATCCAACGCACGTTCTGACAGTAGATCTACCCGATTTAACTAAAGATTTGACATTTGAAGTAACACCAACTGAAATCACCAACCGAAAGGTTCAACGACTATGCAACTGAGATATCTATTATGTCAAGGTCACTTGGAGAAGTAGAGATATGGAAGAAATTACATGGGAAGAAGAGAATGCTATGCGAAAGCAATACCCTCACTTATTCGACTCAGAAGGTATGAACAATTTTGGGGACGAAATTTTTATAAGTAGAGGGGAGTTGTAAGACCCGTATCAAACTAACCCGGTCTTACCACCTTGAACCAGGTCTACCCATCATGGATGAGCCAAATGGACCAAGTGCGTGAAGGTGATCACGGTCCCAGGTATTAAACTGACCCAAAAATACTTAAATTAAGGGGATGGTCGCATACCCAGCAAGGGAGGGTCGGACCCCCCCAAGACAGAAGTCAGACCCCCAGTTTTACATGGGGGGTCGGACACTTTAGGAACCAGGGTTCGAAGGGATCTCCGACCCCCCTATCGACCACCGGTACTCGGTAAATCTGAAAATTAGGAAAGTTTCCTAATTTCGATGGGATTCCTTCCAAATCTTAATGAGACTTATTTTAGGAGTTTCTACTCTATAAATAGGATGTCCCTAAGCCTCTTTTACTCCTTTTACAACCCTAATTGAATTGATAGAAAGAGAAGCAAAGGAAGAGAAGGAAAAGAGAAGGAATGAAGAGAAGAAGGCCAAGGGAGAAGAGTTGCAGAGAAGGAGTATTCTTCTCAGGTATGGATACTAATTCCATGAATTGCTAAAGACCTTAGGATAGAAAATGCAGAGAGTATGATCTCGGAGAAACCCAAACCATCAACCCATGGTTAGGTTTTCATGGAAAACCATGGAAAAAATCATGAAAGCCATATAGGTGGTAGAATCATAGTTCTAGACCATAGAACATGTGTGGAATGGATTATAGGAGCAAGCCAAAGGACCCCAAACACGAAGAATGGACTGAAAAAAGAAAATCGACCAAAACCCACAGGGGATCGCATGGGGGTCGATGGCCAATCGACCCTACCAGACCCTGAGCATCGACCCCCAGTGTTCGGGAAGTACAGAATAGGGGTGGTCGCACCCAGGGTCGATCATTACTCCTACCCTACCTCCGACCCCCAGTTAATAGAATAGTTTTTAAATTCAGAATTAATTCTAATTAAATTCTATCGACTTTGTTAGGTCTTTTAGTAATATAATAACAATATAAAGGTGATCTTAAAGCTTGAAAGAGGATCTATTAACAAGCTAAGGTGAAGAAACAGAACTCTAAACTAATTGGTTAATAATAAACTATTTTTCTCTTTTCTTGAGTCCAATGCTATGCTTGATCCTATGCGAATATGTTTGTAATGTTCATACAACATGTCATCTAATATTTCTATTATTTGTTCATGCATATTTACCTTATTGTTTATAACATGATGATGATGATGATGATAGGAATAGGCATGTGAATGTATGTGTATGGTTGGTGTACTTGATGCGAGCGAGTATCAGGGGAGGTGTGATGGGAACGTCAATAAACGTTAACCTTTGGCGGGTCTCAGCACTTTAGCTCTATCTCTAACTCAAGTCTTGTGCATTAGCATCGTCATATCGCCATTACTTTAGCAGAACTATTACGTCGTAGAGTATCAGGGGAGGTGGTCTCGGTCCTTGTAGTCTCTGACTCTACCGGGGGGCCTTAGCTCTATCTCTATGGACGTTTATCAATAAACATTGACCTTTGACTACCTAAACCTTTCTATTGTATATTGTAAACTTTAAACCAGACCAAAGATATGAATTGACTGCATGCATATGTATTGACTGCATGCATATGTATTGTTGCATTGTTTTGTTTGCTCATTGAGCCATGATGTGTGCTCACCCCCTCGACGTCTATTTTTAGTTGATGATGCATGTACTACCGTCGAGGATTATGTCAATGCTCCAGTGTACGGGTACATGGCGACGATGGAAGTTGAAGTTGATGTGGATACACATGACTCCTCTTGCGAGTGCAACTCATGTGTATTCGATTAGATTTTTATTTTTCTTTATTTGGATTTAGTAAAGACATGTATTTGATATTTATTTATGTCTTAGTTGATACAGAATAATTTGCTATTTAAATATTAATATCACAGTAGATTCTCAGTTCGTTTTACTATAAGACTTCCGCTATTGTGTATTTACTCTGATTATGCATGTGGATGTATGAGGTCTAGATAAAATAGATTCCGCTTGTTCGAGATCCTGGTTGAACCATTGGTTTGCTAGCGGTTCATCACACCATTCTGAAGTGTGCAGAATTGGGGTGTGACATATGTAGCCCTCTTGATGATTGCCATGTGTTATCCCTTAGTCACTCCATCCTCAAGATCAATCCAATGGTCCAGAATTGCACCACATGTACCCTCTTAAGTGCGCCTTATTGATCCCTTCTCAATGGTTTGATTTGACTCACTCTTATTCTCCCCCAACAACCACGGACGTGGTCCTGGTAGCAAAGGTACAGGGGGCAAGCATACAGATAGGCCTCCTAGACAGTGCTCCTTTTGTGGCAAGCCCTACCATAATGTGAAGAATTGTTGGCCAAGCACAGCCAACCAAATTTGGTTACTGAGGTCGCCAATTCAGCTGTGACCAATGACACTACTGAGAAAGGACCATCAGGTCCTGGTGACACTGTATGTCTGCAATCACTTCTACATTTAGGAGTTCCTCCATTGTTTCCATGTCTCGTAAGGATTATGCTCAAAAACTCAAGCGGCTCCAACAGCTCGAGTCATCTGCTTCTACTTCCATTGCCACTCTAGCTTACACAAGTAAATTTGCCTTACTTTTCACTACCTCTCCCACTTTGTGGGTAATTGATTCCAGTGCTTCTACCTATACCACTGATAAGTCTGACATGTTCTCCTCCTTTACTAATACGCCTAATTCATCATCTGTTATTCTTGTAAATGGGTCATCTACTCCTGTGAATAATCACGGTACAGTTTCACTAACTTCGTCCATGACCTTGTCCTATGTCCTTCATGTTCCACAATTAACATTAAGTCGTTTAAGTTTTAACTGTGGTCCTAAATCTTGGTTGAAAGTAGTGTTTTTTACTGAGATATCTTAGTTTCTAGCTAGACCGGTACAAGATGAAGGGTTGGTACCAAACAAATACCACGTTAAACAAATAGAGATCTAATCCACCCTATATAAATCACTTTAATAACCATTAAAAATAAAGAAATATGACTCTAACTAAACTAACTAATAAAGTAAATCCTGTAATCCTACCTTCTATTGAAGACTAAATCACTTTAATAACAATTAAAAATAAAGATACCAACTCAAATTCTTTGGGAATTTTACCTTAAGGAATTTAAGTACAGAATAAAGAGAGGTGGAATTACAAGTTTATGTCTCACAGAATCAACAAAATCATCCAGCACCACTTTGTCAGCTAAAAGAAGCCCTAAATTTCTTCAAGTCGGGCCTGTAATTTTTTTTCTTTTTATGTCCTAGTTGCATATGATCATCACATCTTTATATTGAACTCTTCATTCCAATTTCCATGATGTCAAACAAATTTAGTGAAATAATATAATAAAAAGATACGTAATTAAACAAAACAATGCGATTGAACCTGCCTATGAGGTAAGCTAATATACGCTGAACTATAGTAATAAATAATTCATTGACCTTTACCTTGCTTTTATCTTTATGATGCTTAGGTTTTTTATTTTTTTTACACGGACCATTTTTAATTACTGTCCAATATCATTCATCTCTGGATCCCGCCTAAGCTCCTGGGCAGAGTGGGTCGAGGCCTTAAAGGAGGATGAGGGCAAGGGAGGGTTTGATTTAGAGGAGGAAGAATGGGAATAATCGAAGGAGGATGAAGGGGATTTCAATCGAAGGGGGGAAGAATGAGGTTAGTCAAGGATGTGTTTGGTTTCAGTCGAGAAGAAAGAGGACAAGGCTTTCGGATTTTCAGGGAGGACGGAAGAGGATAACAAAGACCGCGAATCTCAAATCAATTTCAAATTGGTGGGGTTTTGAAAAAGTTTTAGGTTTTGGATTTGTTGCCTCCCGTTATGCTTTGATATGTTGCGTCAAACGACTGTCATTCATCCTAGCTGAAGTGGAGCTAGATCCACTTAAATCTTGAATCCAAACATGTTGTACCATATTTATCTCGCAGGAGAAGTTCTGGAATATTATTTTGGAAAAATTTCACTTCCTCCTCTCTATTTTGCCTTGAAGACATTCAATCTCTGAGTTCGGCAATAATTACAACCACACCCCAAAATATTAACTTGATTAACAAAAAATGTTAAATGATCCAATTGCCCTCCCATTTTAAATTGACAAAAATAACCCTTTTGCTCTCCTATTTACATTTCGTTTTAAACTCATCTTATGCCATTTATTTATTTTCAAAACGGTAAAAAAGATGCAACTTGGATACTCCTCTCTGGTGATACTTCTCCTGAGAGGAACACCAGGAGTTCTTTCCTTCCCATTCATCAACTCCCTCAACTCTTCCCTAAACCCACGATCCATCAAAATGTCCCTTTTGTTTTATCAACATCCCAATCCCTCCCAGAACTTCTCTAATGGCATTACAATCCTTAAATGTCTTGCGAACCTCTCTTACTGTTGTCATGTAAACTACCACCTTGCTTTCTCCTTTGGGCAAGCATCATTTCTCAAACTCATCATTGAGCTAGTATTTGCTGGAAGAGGGCTAGTTGGCGATAGAGCTACCGTCAGTGCTTGAAGACATTGCTGGGGTTCGGGGAGGCAGTGGTGCTGAGGGGTCAATTAGGTTTGTATTTTCTTTGTTGCTGCTCATGAGTTGATATTTGAAAAAGAAAGGCTTGGGAGGCATGGAGATGCAGGAATCAAGCTCGAAGAGGGTGATGGTGTGGAGCAGAGAGGAAGGGGAAGGAGGGGTGGCTTGAAGAGGAATGGGATGGGAGTGGAAATAAGAGTAGGAGAGAAGCGAATTAAAGTTTGTGTCGAGGCCAGCCATGAGTTCTCAGGATTTGATGACCTCCAGTGGTTGGAAGCAAAAGAACATTGGCTCCTTAAGAGGGCTTTTGAAGACCATGGCAAGGGTGAACCTTAGTGGGGTGGGAAGCTGGTGGGGGGAGATCATCATTGAGGGAAGGTGTCGATAATGGTGGTGGTGAGGGGTGGTCGATAATGAGGAGGTCATAGGTTGTGGAGGTAAGAGACACAATGTGGTGCCCCAATCTAGGCTGCCCAAGTTGGGATAATTCATCATCGTGATCAAGCAGAGTGGAAGAATTGTAACCCATCCAAACTTGAGAGAGAGCCTCTAGTAGCAGAGAGTATTGAGCATATTAGTAGAGCCGTTGACAAAATCTAGGGGCATAAGATGAGAAGAGGGATGAATCCACAGCTAATATTCTTCCATAAGTGAAGATATTCTGCTCTCTTCTCTGGCAAATCTTCTTGTAAAAGCCCTCTCAAATCGGTGAAGAAAAGATCCTAGCTTATTCCTCTTTCAACAGCGAGAATTTCCCTTTCATTCCTCTTCCTTTGAGTTTCAGTTTCTTTCTTCTTTTTGGTTCGTTTGATCGAGTAAGGTATATTGTAAATAGTAAGTTAAGAGTTTGGGTAATGGTAAGATGGTAACTTAACACATGTAAATTGGTAGTTCTGGAATTTAGAGGCCATGCCATCAGTTAACAGACCCTATCAAGTAGGGGAGGTGCGTGTAATTAATTTCAAACTCCAGGGTTGGGTGCTTTTAAGGCAAAGTATAGGGGAGGCATATGAAATTTTGTTAAAGTTGTAATTTATTTTGCAACGTTTTTAAAGAAATGCTGGTATAGTTGGTAGTACGGAATCCAATAACAGTGGCATTACCAGTAAAACATCGGGTTATAGCATTTTTGTTAAAACGCCATTTCACCTGCTAGAGCACACCATCGTAGATCTCTTAAGAGCCGTGTTAGGAGAATTTCCCACATCACCATTGAGATGGCGACAGCTAGGATTTGATAGTCCACTTTAACACTTCCAAGGGACTTTAAGAGAACACTCTAATAAATCTTACTAATAGATAAGGGAAAAAGCACCATTTCCACAATCTTATAAGGATATTTTGGTCATCACACCCGTAGAATCCAGGGCAAAAATGACATTTGCATAAAGACCCTATTCACTATAAATACTACGAATCCTGAAATTCCAAGTACATTGCATTTAATACTCCTTCCTAGGGATTATCACTCTGACACCTCGGATTAAGAATCTCTCACTTACCCCATTTAAATATAAAAATAGGCCCGGATACCGGGCCCATTAATTGTTCACAAAGTCCTAACTTAGGCATCGGAGTGGTCCCAGGGCCATAGGCCCACCTTCCCTTTGTCTGTTGTGTCTTACAGGTCTAATAGTGTAGACCCAGGATACGGATTTGGGTCAAAACAGTTTGGCAGCCACCGTGGGGTCCTGGGTGATTTAAAGTTTGAAGAATAATGTCAGGAGAAATTCTTAAGAAGTTATGAGTCCTCAGAGAACGAGGAGTCACACGGTTAACCTAAACCCACCAGCGATCGAGGGAATAGCTATAAACATTCAAGAAACAAGTAGAGCGAACCCTCGGCAGACGAGAGAGAGGCAAAAGAGCAGTAGACCCCTTCCCGACATCAGAAGCCTATGTTACTTATGAGTAGTTCGACGCAATGGCCCAGCAGTTGGAAACCTTAAGCAAATTCATCCAAGGAATCCAAAACCCTGCCAAAGGGGTTACTTCTCGGCCTCTCGTGGTAGTTATTCCTTTTTTCAATCCCAACATGCGAGATGACTCCACAAAGCCCCCTCGCCGCAACCAAATAAGAAATAGGGTTCACAAGGGTGGGGCAAATAGGTAACCACCCCACAAGAAGTAAGCGGTACCGGTTCTACCTCACAACATTGTAGAATACCCATCAGAGAAAGACTCGGACCATTGCTTAGGGTAGAGGTCGGCCAGAATAAAGAAATTTTAGAAGAACCATTGATACCACAACAAGTGCCCATACTAGAAGTCGTCGTCGGTGCAAATGACAAAGGAAAGGCACCCATGCATCCGAAGGTAGCGGCAAGAATTGAGGATCAGTTAATACTTCTACAACAAAAGGTCAAAACCATGGAAAAAATGGGAGTTGTTCGAGACAAAGAAAGAGATTATTTTATGGATAATCCTCTCACCGACATTATCACATGAGAGTTCCCCTACCCAAGCATTTTAGCACGCCACCTGTAGACTCTTATGACGGATCAACCAACCCAGTCGAACACTTGAATAATTTTGTAAGGGCAATGGTTCTCTACACCAATTTAGATGCGATCATGTGCATGGCCTTCCCTTTTACTTTAAAAGGTGTGGTTCAACAATTTGTCCCCAAGGTTGATTGATTCCTTCAAAGCAATGAGTAAGCTATTTCGGATGCACTTCCAGTGAAGCAGAGTACAATGGAAGACTATGGCTCATCTTATGAATATGAAGCAAAGGCTTGGTGAATCTCTCCAAGCATTCCTCCCTAGGTTTAACCTAGAAGTACTCCAAGTAAAGGACATAGAAGATCTAGTCCATTATGCTACTTTAAGGGCAGCTGTCATGGATGAGAACCTCCGATTCTCCATCGCAAAGAAGGAACTAACCAACCTACAAGAACTCTTGGCTCGATGCGAGGAATACGTAACTGCCAATGAGGTCTACGAGGCTAACAAGGGCATGACCAAGGCTCCAGGAAAAAGAGCAGAAGAAGGAAGAGATCCAGGACGCCCAGGGGAGCACAAGAGGTCAATGAAAGAAGAAGCTAGAGCATGAGAGATAGTCCTAAGAAGGTTCGACGACTATACTCCACTAAACAAGCCCCTCGAAGATGTCTACACACACATTGCAAAAGATGGATATCTCTAGAGGCCACCAAAGATTGTCACTGAGGCCCAGAGGAGAAATCCAAACAAATTCTGTCGATACCACTGTAACATTGGCCAAACCACTGACGAATGTTGGAACCTACTAGCTGAGATTAAGGATCTCATCAGGAGAGGATACTATGGTCAATACGTTGACCATGATGCACCAAGAATACTGGCCCCCACTGGAAGATCAGAGGGTGCCTCCTCTACTGCCTTGTGAAAGATCTCTCACGAGGGAGCTAAGAAGAGAAGAAAGAAGAGAACCTAGAAGAGAGGAAAGAACGAAAGATAGAAGGGATTCTCCAAGAGAGGATAAAAGGAGAAAGAGAGTAGATGAGCATAGATATCAAGACTGGTGTTGTGAGCAATTACCAAGACCATGAGAAGAAAGGCAGGAAAGAGGCCCCACGCCTGCTAACCAAGGCATAAGAGTCGTCCGATGTTGGTTCGCTTTCGAGCTAGATCCGGTACCACATCAAGTAGATGAGAAGGGAAGAATACTCAACTCCTTAAGAAACAAGAGCAAGATCCTTAAAAAGAACCGATCTGAGGATCGCTTGATTGTGTCAGGACCAAACTCGTCCTCCCCCTCTCAGCTTGGTTTTGGACCCACTAGAACTTTGCATAAATTCACCATTTGATTTAGTCAATGCCATAAGGGTTATGGAACCAGGGTACATCCCTCCCATAAGGGCTCAAAATCCGGAGAGATTAAACTTCAGGTCAGAGCAAAGCAGCAAAGCTAAAAATAACCGACTCCCATTGACCGAGGCGGCTACTTCAGACATGGCAGAAAACCAGGAGTATGATCCCTCCAAAGAAGGAAGGAAAGAAATGACCATTACTAGAGGATCTGCAGCACGCAACACATCCTCAAAGGCACAAAAAGCCTATGCGAGGAGTGTAAAGTTTACTAAGTGGCTAGGAAAGAGAGCACGCACAGGAGATTTCTTGACCTTTAACTGTCACACCCCAATTCTGGACTAACCAAAATGGTGTGATGAACCGTCAATAAACCAACGGTTCAACCAGGATCTAGAATAGGCTATCCCACATATGATAAACCAAAACACATTCCACATTAATCAGAGGTAATAAAGTAAATAGCGGAAGTCTTACAGATAATGAACTGAGATCTAATCATGATAAATAATTAATATTCCATTTATTTTCAAGTAACCAAAATATAATTTAATACATATTACAATATCCAAATACGAAAACGAAACACTAAACGCATCCATCGTTGAAACGCTCGCTTAACGAACCCTGTTCGTCCTCCACAGCTTACTCATCATAGCCTACACCCATTCATATGTTGGCGTGTAGACATAATCTTCAATCATAGTACCTGCAACATCAGAAACTAAAAAGAATTATGCACGCGAGGGTCAGCTCTCCAACTTGAGCTCAGTGAGAAAACAAAACAATGCAACAAACATATGCATGCATTCAATTCATATCTTTGGTCTGGTAAATAAGTTTGCAATGTGCTATAAAAATGATAGGTGGCCAAAGTTACGTTTATTGACGCCGCACCTCTATACACGAGTGTGTGAAGCCGCCCAAAGGTAACGTTTATTGTCGTCCCACATGCACCCACCATGGACAATGTACACGCAAAGGTTACGTTTATTGTTGTACCAGTTGTCCATACCAACACGTAAGCCCCTACTGGCGAGGGCTCGCAAACTGGGCTCACAACTAACCAATTCTAATGCCAATCAGTGTATCCAAGGCCTCACCCCAGCATCCCTCAATACGTCCATAGAGATTGGGCTAAGACCCCCCGACAGAGTCAGAGACTACACGGTTCGAGACCACCTCCCCTCATACCCTACGATGTAATAGTTCTGCTAAGGTAATGGCGATACGACAATGTCAGTGGACAAGACTTGAGTTAGAGATAGAGCTAGAGTGCTGAGGCCCGGCCTATGACACCCCCCCTGGTACTCGCTCGCATCAAGCACACTAACTACACACATACATTCACATGCCTATTCCTATCATCATCATCATCATCATCATGTTATAAACAATAAATTTAAATATGCATGAATAGTAATAATTGAAATATTGGATGACATGTTGAATGCACATACAAGCATACACGCATAGAATCAGTCATGGCATCGGACTCAAGAAATAAAAATAGTTTATTATTAACCAATTAGTTTAGGTCTTGTTCCCTCACCTTTGCTTGATTGTTGATCCTCTTTCAAGCTTTAAGAATCACTTTTATATCAATAGGAAACCTAACAAGTCGATAGATTTTAGTTAGAATTCATTCTGATAATTCCAGGCTTGCTGTTTAGTGGGGGTAGCAGGACGGGTAGCAGTTTTCTGCGACCCCCAGGGGTAGGGTAGATGCCAGGGTCGGATGTTCCATCGACCCTGGGTGCGACCCCCCCTTTCCTAGACTTCCCAAATGCTGGGGGTCGATGCTAAGGTCGAATGTTCCATCGACCTAGGTGCAACCCCTCATGTTTGAGTTAAGAATTTCGTCCTACAGTCTATTCTTTCATGTTTGGGTCCTATGGTTTTCTTCCACAATCCATTCTATGTTTGTTCTATGGCTTAAAACTCTAGGTTTCTTCCTTACTTTGCCTACCATGATTTCCTCCATGAATTTCATTGAAATCCTCCCATGGATGGATGATTTGGGTATCTCCTAAGTCATACCCTCTTCATGAACCATTCTAAGGTCTTAAATAAATCATGGAGAATGTATTCATACCTTAGGTTTGCTGAGATTTAGAGTTTCCTCTGAATATCCTCCTCCTTGGTCTTCTTCTTCAATTCTCCTTCTCTTCTCCTTCTCTTCCCTCATTGTCGAACTTCGCCTGGCCAAAGCAATGATGGTGAGAAAGGTAGAGGCCTCCAATGATTGCCAATTGATAGTAGAGCAAGTCAATGGTAAATACGAAGCAAAAAAGCAAGCATGATGGCATACTTACAGAAGGTGTGCGAGGTGGCTTTAACATTTGAAAGTTTCACACTCAAACATATATTGAGGGACTAGAATACATAAGCAAACATCCTCTCCAAGTTAGCTAGATCAGACTTATCCGACCTTAGTCACTCAGTGTGTCAAACCCCAATTCTGATCCAACCAGAATGGTGTGAGTGAACCGTCATGGAACCAACGGTTCACACCAGGATCTCGAATAGGTCGTGTCTACTCATACAAACCATTACACATAACCACAATTAGAATATAAATAATACAGCGGAAGTCTTTAAAATATAATGAACTGAGTATCTATTGATAAATTAAATAAGTATCCCATTATTCAAATCTAAATCATAAATATAATACCATTACATCACTTCAATCCAACCGAAAATAATGAAAATAAATAAAAGTCAAATCAAAGGTACACACAGAAAGGGCACTCGCATGAAGCGTCATGCTAGTCCTCTCCTTCCTGTACAACCAACGCAGCAACACCACCATAAGCCGAAGCATTCATGTAGTCATCCACAGTGTAACCTGCATCAACATCTAAAAACAATGTGTACACAAAGGGTGAGCTCACAACTTAGCTCAGTAAGACAATCAGACAGTTTCCCAATATTATGCATGAGTAACAATCAATTTTATGTTGTGGTCTGGTTTTAAGTTTGCAATGTGCAATAGAAAGGTTTGGTGGCCCCCGCACCTCTATACACGAGTGTGTGGCACCTCATGGATCACACCCCCATTGGCCCACATGCACCCATCATGGAATAGAGATAGAGCTAAGATACCCCCGTACCTCCCCTGATGCTCTACCCATACCAGTACCTAAGCCCCTACTGGCTAGGGCTCGCAAACTGGGCTCACAACTAACCAATCCTATATGTCATCAATGTATGCTCTATCCCAGCACAGCCGTCTACGGCATAGAGATAGAGCTAAGGCAATCCCACACCTCCCCCGATGCCCTATCCGCAACTAACCCACTAGGATAGACACATAACACAGGTAGACCCTATCCCAACATAACTCCCCATGGCATAGAGATAGAGCTAAAGCATCGTGGACAAGCCAGCGTCGACTCGGAGACCACAGTGCCACATAACCATGGCCAGGCCAACATCAATATCGAAGACCATCGTACCACGACCTTCCCCTGATGCCCCACCCGTACCAAGCATGTTAGGACAGAATACTACAAAAGGTGCTAGTGTGAGGAGCAATCCCAGGCCCATGCCCCACTCCACACACTAACGAAAACAATCACATGCTAAACAATCACATCCTAACAATGCATGAACAGTAATAATAACTGAAATTAAAAGATGGCATGTGAATATGCACAAACATCACATCGGATCTAATCAGGTGGTTAACAACGATTTACTATCCATTAATTATTAGGTTTAGGTCAGATTCCCTTACCTGACGCTCATTTGTTAGCTTGCTCCACGTCGCAAGATCCAAACGGGAAGTCACAAAGTCCTACAATATTATTAGGGCTTCATTAGAATATTTTTCTTAGGGTTTCATGTTGGTCGGAAACCAACATGGTTACAAAAATACACTCACAGAGCTGACCGGTGGCATGTACCGGTCGCAGCTCTGTGGGGAAGACTGGCGACCGGTATGGTCAGCCGGTCCCCATAGACCAGCCTCCCGAGGGATACCGGTGGCAACATACCGGCCGCACTGTGTGCAACCGGTATAGTCGATCGGTATGTCTCCGGAAGACCATACATCGGTTTTTCGACTGTCGTCGATCATCCTCCATGGATTTCCAAGGTTTCTCCTATCCATTCTAAGTCTAATCTTTGAGTTAGAGTTATCCCCAACTCATTCGAGTCTAGTTTCGATGAATATCATCTCGGAACTCGAATCTAGGGTTTGACGGTAACTTAGGGTTTATTGGCCAATTTAGGGTTTTAGATCAATACCTACTTTGCATGGTATTGATCGACCCACACAACTAACATAGGGTAAGAAGATTGATTCAAACACTTACCGTTGACTGGCGTAGAGTGAGCTTCGTCGAACGGCAATGGCGGCACCTTCTTCTTCCTAGCTCCTTCTCCTTTCCAACCTCCTTCTCCTCTCTAGAGTTTGTGAGAGATTATGGAAAGGATTTGAGGAGGTTTAAGGGTGTATTTATAGGCTAGAATTAGGGTTTAGTAACCCTATTAGGATTAGGAAAGTCTTAGGATTCAAAATCAGGAAAGTGGGACCATCAGAAGTCAATTTCCATATTTCCACATTCAGCTGCGCAGAGCTGACCGGTCGACCGGTACCAAAACCGGTACCATCGACCGGTCAACATAAAATGATGACTAATTGACCGTCTTTGATCCAATTTCATACCTGTTTGTCATCCGCTCGTTCCGTCTGGCCCAGTGATGATCGGAAGACCTGCTACGACACAAAACCAAGGTTTAGACCGGGTTTACGGAGTGCGGGTCTTACAACTCCCCCACCCTTAAAAGAAATTTCGTCCCGAAATTTGCATGTAGGTTTCACAACTCCCCCACCCTTAAAAGAAATTTCGGCCCGAAATTTGAACGTACCTTGATCGTCGAAAAGGTTAGGGTACTCCTTCCTCATCACGCTCTCCTCTTCCCAAGTAATTTCCTCCACATTTTGGCTTCTCCAATGCACCTTCACATAATGGATGTCCTTGGTTTGAAGTTGTTGTACCTTTTGACTTGAGAGCATCACAGGCACCATTTCGAAAGTTAAGTCTTCAGTCAAGTCTGGGGGATCAGCGGTCAAGATGTGCGATGGATCTCTGACATACTTCTTCAATAATGATACATGGAACACGTTATGAACGCTTGACATAGATGGTGGAAGAGCCAATTGATATGCTACATTACCACGTCGGTTCAATATCTCATATGGTCCCACATACCTGGGGCATAGCTTCCCCTTCTTACCAAACCGTTTCAGACCTCGCACCGGGTGATACCTTCAAGAACACTTTGTCACCCACCGCAAACTCCGGATCTCGACGTCGATTATCCGCATAGTGCTTCTGTCGAACTTGAGCTGTCTTTACTCTCTCTTTGATCTGATCAATCACTCGGCAAGTTTCTTCAACAAACTCCGATCCTACAATTCTTCTTTTCCCACCTCATTCCATAACAGAGGTGTACGACACTTCTTCCCATAGAGTGCTTCATATGGGGCCATCTGAATTGTAGCCCCGATAACCGTTGTTATAAGCAAACTCGATAAGTGATAGCTTCTCATCCCAAGCTCCCTTGAAATCTATTGCACAAGCTCGGAGCATATCTTCTAAAATTTGAATAGTTCGCTCGACTTGCCCGTCCGTACCGAGGGTGAAAAGTTGTACTGAACTTCAACCGTTCCCATAGCTTTCCGTAATCCTTCCCAGAACTTTGATGTAAAACGGGGATCTCTGTCAGATACTATACTCTCTAGAACGCCATGAAGTCTGACTATATTATCCACATATAGCTTAGCCAGTTTCTCCATGGTATACTGAGGTCTGACCGTAATAAATCGAGCTGTCTTGGTGAGTCGGTCGACTATAACCCAAACTGCATCCACTGACCTTGGTGTCAAAGGTAGGCCAGTGACGAAATCCATGGTGACACAATCCCACTTCCATGCAGGTTCCGGTAATGGTTGTAGTAAACCTGCAGGTCTCTGCCTTTCCGCTTTAACTTGTTGACAATTCAGACACTGGAACACGAAATGAGCTATATCTGCTTTCATACCCCTCCACCAATATAGTCTTCTTAAATCATGGTACATTTTGGTACTTCCTGGATGTACCGAATATGGAGTGTAATGAGCTTCAGTCATAACTCGATCTCTGATATTGCAGTCTTCACTCTCAGGTATACATAACCGTCCACGATACCTGAGTACTTTGTCTGAATCCAAGGTAAAGTCAGGATTGCTCGTACCCTTCTCTAAGTCTTCTTGCACTGTCTTGAGATGTGGATCTTGTAGGATTGCTACTTTGACTTCATCAACTAGATCCAGAGAGATCTTCAAAGCTGCGAACATCATGGTGAACTTATGAATTAATCCTTGCTCAACTGGATCTTCTGCAGTCTCTATAATATACTCTTCATCACCTTCGATTGAACTTAAAGTTGCGGCACATAATGCAGCATTTGTACTTGGTCCTGCCTCAGGTTTCGATGCCCACTTTCTGCTTAAGGCGTCAGCCACCACGTTTGCTTTACCCGGATGGTACTGGATGTCACAATCATAATCTTTCAATAATTCCAGCCATCTCCTCTGTCTCATATTCAGATCCTTCTGAGTGAAAAGATAAGTTAAGCTCTTGTGATCTAACTTGATCTGAAACTTCTCACCGTACAAGTAGTGTCTCCAAGTCTTGATTGCATGTATAACCGCTGCTAGCTCCAAATCATGCGTAGGATAGTTCTTCTCATGCTCCTTTAACTGTCTTGATGCCTAAGCAATCACCTGTTCTCCTTGCATCAATACACACCCAATACCCAACCCTGAAGCATCCGTATATAAAGTAAATGGTACGCTTGGTTCTGGTATGGTCAAGATAGGTGCAGAGACTAGTCTTGACTTCAAAGTCTGAAATCACTTCTCACACTCATCTGTCCATATGAATTTCTCTCCCTTCTTGGTCAATCTGGTGAGTGGAACAGCGATCCTGGAGTAATCTTCCACGAATCTTCTATAATAACCAGCCAACCCAAGGAAACTACGAATCTTCGCAACAGATTTTGGTGCTTCCCATCCTACTATAGCAGCTATCTTACTTGGATCAACCTTGATACCGTCTTCAGATACAACATGGCCCAAGAAAGCCACTTCCTTCGGCCAAAACTCGTACTTCTTGAACTTAGCATAAAGCTTTTATTGTCTCAGGCGTTGTAGGGCTGCCCTCAAATGTGTTGTATGAGTCTCCATGTCCTTAGAGTAAATCAATATGTCATCGATGAATACGATGACAGAAGTGTCCAACATATCATGAAACACTCGGTTCATCAGTTCCATGAACGACGCTAGAGCATTGGTCAACCCGAAAGACATAACTAGAAACTCATAATGCCCATACCTCGTCTTGAAAGCAGTCTTCGGAATATCTCTGGCCTTGATCTTCAGTTGGTGATACCCCGATCGGAGATCAATCTTCGAGAAAACCTTTGCACCCTGCAATTGATCAAACAGATCGTCGATTCTAGGCAAAGGATACCGATTCTTAATCGTCAACTTGTTCAGTTCACGGTAGTCAATGCATGGCCTTACACTTCCGTCCTTCTTCTTGACAAATAATACCGGTGCCCCCCAAGGTGATATGCTAGGTCGTATGAAGCCCTTATCTAACAATTCTTGTAATTGGGTCTTCAACTCCTTTAACTCGGTAGGGGCCATCCTGTATGGTGCTTTGGACACCGGCGCCGAACCTGGCATAAGGTCTATTACAAACTCTGTAGCCCTGTCCGATGGTAGACCTGGAAGCTCATCTGGAAATACATCTGGGAACTCTCGAACCACATCTATATCTTCCATCTTGTGTGACTCCATGGTGATGTCGACTACAGATACTAGATACCCCACTCCCCCTTTATCTAAACATCTTTTAGCTTTTAGGGCAGAGAGGATCAGCTTTCGCTTCCTAGGTAACTTGGTCCCTGTGAAGCTATACTCCTTTCCCTTCTGGTCTGTAAGCACAAGCTTCCTTTCACCACATAATAGGATAGCTGAATGATGGCCTAACCAATCCATTCCCAAGATGACATCAAAGTCTGCCATCTCGAGTAGTACTAGGCTTGCTTCTAAGTCTCGACCTTCAATACATACAGTACATGGCCCATAATATTCGGTCAAAGCCACTTCAACTCCTAGTGGAGAGCGAACTATCAAGCTTGGGTTCAAGTGCTTGATTGGTAACTCCATTCGCTTCCCAAAAGAAAATCGAAACAAAGGAGTGCGTGGCCCCAGAGTCAAATAGTACTCTAGCAGGTATACCAGCTACATTTACAATTCCTGGAATTTTTTTTATCATCCCTTAGTTCTATTTGCGCATACACACAATGAAAATTAGTAAGCCAAATAGTAAGGGATAGAGTCATACCAGTGACCACATCAGGTGATGCAGCTGCCTCTTCAGTGGTGCCCGCATAAACTTTTCCTTGCTGGGGAAGTTGCTTCCTAGGTAGAGTGCAGGTCCTTGCAATATGACCCACTTGCTGACAGTTGAAACATTTGATATTCGGGTTGAATCCGGCATTCTGTGGCATAGGTGGTGCCGTATTGTTTCTAGCAGGTACTGTAGCGGTCTGAGCCCTGTATGGGTGGAAGGGTCTACTGTTACTGCCACCCAAACTCTCAATAGCGGGTCTCTTCACTCCTCTGTTTTGAGCGAAGAAGCTGTCCCGCTAACTGGACTCTATCACCCTCGCAACCTACACAGCCTCATTATATATTTTCTTGTCCAGACCCATTATGTGCTCTCTGATGCTTCCACATAGTCCCATGGTGAACCTACGTGTCTTGGTCTCTTCTTCTTGCATACTTGCCGGTGCGAAGAAAAATAACTCCTCGTACCTCTACTGGTAAGCATCCACAGTTGATTGGGACTGTTGCAGATTAAGGAACTCCTTCTCCATCTGATCTCTGAAGCTCTTTGGAAAATACTTATCGAAGAAGGCAACCTTGAACACTTCCCAATCTACCTGTGCATGTTTCGTCTCCAGATATGCCCGTGTAGAATTCCACCAAGCATTTGCGTCTTCTTTCAGCATATGAGTGGCAAATAAGACCTTTTCCTCCTCTGTATAGGTCATCAATCGGAAGTTTTTCTCCATCTCTGCAACCCACTGTGCTGGCCACAATGGTTTCCCTGTCTTACCGGTGAATGATGAAGGCTTTAACTTCAGGAATCTATCCACCGCTCTTCTCAGATCATGCTGTCCCTAAGTATTCATTCCGTACCATGGTGGTGGATACGGATAGGCTCTCGGGTACGTAGAAGGTGACGGAAACTGATGCGGTGGTGGTACATTCTGTGCTTGGCCCATCGACCTTGGGCTACCCTACATTGGCTGTGAAGTATTTTTCTCTCCAAACTCAGGCGTACCTTCAGTGGGGACAGAACCCGGTGGCCTGAGCATCTTCAGTATCTCACTCAGGAACTCTTTCTGCTGAGCTTGCATCTGATAGACCAAGTTTGTAACAATGGTCTCCGAATTCCTGTGAGGTGGGCCAGGTAAATTTGTCGGTACCTCTGGAACCTGTTCTTCCTCAACTTCCGGGCTTGGCTCTCTAACATGGCCTTGTTCAACCTGTTCTTCTTCCTCGAGGCGCATCCTAGCCTGGTGACGCTTCCGACCCCTACGACCGTTTCCGCCCACCATCTCAGACTATTCTGTTTGAATCTGAGAAGAAGACATAACACATGAGAATGAAGTAATAGTGGTGTTAGCCTTGAACAATACAAGGCGAAACAGTCGCAAAAAAAAGAGTAAAAAATTTCCGAGATTTTTTTTTTTTTTTGGCCATTCTGGTGCTGACCGGTCGATACATACCGGTCGACACTCTGTAGACAGAGCTGCGACCGGTATAGTCGACCGGTCAGAATGGAATTTCTGACCGAGACATAGCGGTCGCAGCCCCTTTGGGGTACCGGTCGACCGGTATGTCGACCGGTATGCCCAGAAAGGGCTTTAAAAATCGCAAAAAGTGAGATTTTTCTCACTTTTCTTTCTTTCCTCTCCTCCGGTGGCGATTCTGCTCTGGACTCCGAGTTGCTACAGTCCGACCGGTGACCTTAGAAGCCGATTCCTTCCGTTCAAAGTGTAGAACATCGTCTCCAGGTAGGTCTCTTCCTTCTCTTTCAAGTTTTTAGATATTTTCCATATCGTCTTTATGTAAAAATTTAGGTTTTTCTTTGATTGAGATGTTCCAACCGTAGGAACTCTTTTCCTTCGGCTTGGAAAGGGTTTAGGGACCCCCAAGAGCAAAAGCCCTCAACCAATTTGAGGTTTCACCGAACGGTTTTCATAAAAATCAAATTTTTTACAACTTTTGACCTAGGTTTTCAAAATTTTCGAAATTTCTTGATTTTTCTTAATTTCTGGAAATTTCTTATTGTAATTGCTTGTGATTGATTTGTCGAAGAGTGTGGGGGTTACGTAAGTCCTCCTCCCCATGTTTTTGGGTGAGTTCGAGGCTTTTTCCCAATTTACTATCGTTATGCTGCCGAAATTTCAACAATTTCTAACGTTTTCTTCTTGTTTTCCCTTGTTTTGCAGTTTAAAATGGCTCCCCGACGTGCTCTTGGGAAACGTCCTCATGGCTCAAGTTCACGTGCTCCCCAGCCACCAGTTCCTCAATTTGACGAGCACTGGTTTTGTTCTATAGAGGCACAGGCTCGGTTCCCGTGGATTGATAACAAGAGCATAGAATCTGGGCCCCGGGTTAACCTGGATCAGCTGGAGAGATTCGACGTGCGAGCCGCTTTCAACGCGCTTGGGTGGGTACCGGTAATATCCTACACTGATACCACCCGTCCCAATCTGGTTAAGCATTTCTATGCTAACCTGGAGCTGCATGGAGATGTTAACGATCCCAACCAAGGTAGGGATTTGCGCATCACCAGCTATGTCAGGGGTGTACCTATCTCATTCAACACCCACCAGCTGGCCGACCTTCTAGGGGTTCCTAATGATGGAGACCTAGTGTATTGCCCTCCCAAAGCGAAGGGCTATCTGACTGAGGATCTATGCCGAGAGATAGCAAATCAGATACTAAACCCTGGAGCTCCTATGAAGGCGGCTAGCTTGAGACCTGTACCTCGGGTATATAATCGCATCATTCAACACAACATCGTGCCCCAGAGCGGCCATTACAGTGAGTTATCCCAGCTCACTCAGTACATCACTTACTGCGTCTACACCGGGGAGCGGGTCTCTCTCCCTTACCTCATCATTAGGACCATGCATCAGGCGACCCTGGTCGATCAGGCCAGTAACCTTCCCTACGGTCGTCTCATTACCTTCCTGCTACGTCTCCTGGGTGTGAGCATGAGAGGCGAGGTGACAGTTGAGGATACTATGACCTCCGACATTGACTGGGACGCCATTCAGAGGATGCAGATGGTTGACCTGCCTGTTAGCGATGACGAGTTAGAGGCTCGCCGTCGCCCACTCGGGAGGGTAGCAGCCGCGGCGGCAGCAGCAGCAGCAGCCAATGCTGCCTATGCAGCCGAGCTCGAGCGTGATGATGACGAGGATAGGGCCGAGGGTGTACCAGCGTCAGCTCCACAGCCTACACCGGCACCACCACCATCTACCTCTACAGTTGGACCATCTCAGCCTTCTCCCGACACCATGATGGGTATGTTTATGGAGATTAGGGACGCTCAGCGTGAGATGAGCCGTGACTTGGCACAGTTGACTCGCAGTCTCAGAGTCACACAGGATCAGGTGCACTAGCTCAGGGTCGCTGTTAGGGAATTACGCCACGCTGGCAATTACAACCCTGACACGTAGGACTCAATCTCAGAGCCACGTGGAGATCCCCTATTCGACATAAGAAGGCCTCTCAAGCACAAGGACAAAGGGTAAAATCGGTATTGCCCCTCAAGCACAAGAACAAAGGGTAAAATCGATATTTTGGGATTTCGCACTATTCACTATAAATAAGGCGAATCCTGAGATTTTTTATAGACAACATTTACTGCTCATTTATTACTCCTTGAGATTCACACTCTAACACTTCGGTCGGCAGATCTCACCTCGCCCCACACTTTTCTATAATATCTTAGTGGGCTCGACACCGAGCCCATTGACTGTTCACAGAGCCTGACTTTGGCATCGGAGTGGACTCGGGGCATCCAGCCCGCCTCCCCCCTTTGCTTTTCCTTGTCTTGCAGGTCCAGTCAGCTCGGAGAGGACCCACAGGATGGATCCAGGCCGAAACAGTTTGGCGCCCACCGTGGGGCCCTTGAGATTCAACATCATAAGATAAAGCCAGAGTGGAATCTCCAATCATGAGTCCGCGACAGACTAGAAGTCATAAGGTTAGTCCCAACCCCCCATTACTTGATCAATGGATAAATCCGGAGGAGGGAGATAGGTCGGAGGCACGACCTAATCAGGACCGTGGGAAGCGTACAACAGCCCAGGTACCCGCACAAGAGGCTTTTGTTACTTATGAACAGTTCAAAACTATTGCACAGCAACTCGCAGTGTTGACGAGGTTCGTGCAAGGACTGCAAAACCCCACGGCAGAGGCCACGTCTCGACCTCCCCTTGGCGTCGTCCCCCCTGCGGAACCGCACCGAGAAGCCAACCCCCCCAGAGAACTCCCTCGAGATCGGCCAGCACAGAGCGGAGGCCGACCAGCACCACCAGGGGCGAACACTCGCCCTACCCCCAAGCTAAGTGGGACAGGCTCGACATCACACCATGGGAGAATCCCGGCTCAGGAAAGACTCGGCCCCCAGCCGAGGACAGTGCCCAGGATTGATGAAGATGAGGTGGAGGAACTATTGGTCCCACGACGTATAACGTTGCCAGAGGTAGCCATAGGAGCGGACGAACCAAACACTCCCATGGGCCCAGAGGTAGCAGCAAAAATAGCAGACCAGTTAGCCATCCTCCACCGAAAGGTCGAGACGATGGAGAAGGCAGGAGTATCCCAAGACGAGGATAGGGATTATTCCACGGAAAACCCTCTGACCGATATCATCATGAGGGTCCTCCTGCCCAAACGGTTCAGCATGCCGCCCGTCGATTCATACGACGGCTCCACCGACCCCATCGAGCACTTAAACAACCTCGTAGGTGCAATGGTCCTGCACGCAAACCCTGATGCAATCATGTGCAGAGCTTTCCCACTCACGTTCAAGGGTGTGGCTCAGATGTGGTTTAATAACCTGCCACCACGGTCCATTGACTCATTTAAGACCATGGGTAGACTGTTCCGGATGCACTTTCAAGGCAGCAGGGTGCAACGGAAGACGAGTGCCCATTTGATGAACATGAGGCAAAAGTCAGGAGAGACCCTGAGGGCCTTCTTGGCCAGATTCAACTTAGAGGTGCTACAAGTGAAGGATATCGACGAAGCGGTTCACTTCGCTACATTGAGAGCAGCAATCACTGACCCAAAGCTTCGATTTTCCTTAGCCAAGAAGGAACCAGTCGACCTACAAGAACTCCTGGCGAGATGTGAGAAATTCGCCAACACCAATGAGATCTACGAAGCGAGCAAGGGTCTAATGGATACTCTGCACAAGCGGACGGATGAGAGGCCAGACCTCACGCACCCAGGGGAAAGTAAGCGGTCAAGGAGAGACGAGGCACGGGCCAGGGGATTGCTCCAGAAGAAATTCAGCGACTATACCCCGCTCAACAGGTCCCTTGGTGGCGTGTACACCCTCATAGCTGATGATGGATATCTGCAGAGACCCCAGAAGATCGTTACCGAGGCAAGAAAGCGCAATCCAAACAAGTATTGTCAGTACCACCACGACATCGGCCACACTACCGACAAGTGTCACAACCTGCAAGCAGAGATCAAATACCTCATCCAACGAGGTTACTACAAGCAGTACATGGACCATAATGCACCAAGAGTACTGGCCACAGCGGCCGAAGGTCGGAGAAGATTACCTCCCCCACCGTAGGAGAGAACTCCAAAGCGAGAGCCTAGGCGCCCCCGTGCCAATTGAACATCGACTTGGCCCCGTGCCGATGTGAGACTCATTCGGCCCAAAGATTTCACCAAGTGTGGAACGCATTGGGCCGAGGAGGGTAGACACGGCTCCGTGCCGATTCGAATATCATCCCGACCCCGTGCCGATGTGAGACCCATTTGGCTCAAAGATTTCACCAAGTGTGGAACACATTGGGCCGAGGAGAGTAGACACGGCTCCATGCCGATATGGATATCATCCCGGCCCCGCGCCGATGTGAAACCCATTCAGCCCAAAGATTTCATCAAGTGTGGAACATATTGGGCCGAGGAGGGTAGACACGGCTCCGTGCCGACGCGAATATCATCCCGGCCCCGTGCCGATGTGAGACCCATTCGTCCCAAAGATTTCACCAAGTGTGGAACATATTGGGCCGAGGAGGGTAGATACGGTTCCGTGCCGAAACGAATATCGTCCCGGCCCCGCGTCGATGTGAGACCCATTCGGCCCAAAGATTTCACCAAGTGTGGAACATATTGGGCCGAGGAGGGTAGATACGGCTCCGTGCCGAAACGAATATCGTCCCGACCCCGCGCCGATGTGAGACCCATTCGGCCAAAGATTTCACCAAGTGTGGAACACATTGGTCCAAGGAGGGTAGACACGGCTCCGTGCCGATACGGATATCATCCCGGCCCCGCGCCGATGTGAGACCCATTCGGCCCAAAGACTTCACCAAGTGTGGAACGCATTGGGCCGAGGAGGGTAGACACAGCTCCATGCCGATACGGATATCATCCCGGCCCCGTGTCGACGTGAGACCCATTCGGCCTAATGACTTCACCAATTGTTGAACACATTGGGCCGAGGAGGCTAGACACGGCTTCGTGCCGACGCGAACATCGACCCGGCCCCATGCCGATACGGATATCATCTCAGCCCCACGCTGATGTGAGACTCATTCGGCCCAAAGATTTCACCAAGTGTGAAACGCATGGGGCCGAGGAGGGTAGACACAGACAATCACATCGGATCAGTTCACATCAGTTCGGTCACATCGGATCAGTTCACATGGGATCGGTGCACATCGGATCAGCCCACATCGGTCCAGTCACAACGGATTGGTCAACTCGGTCCAGTCACCTCAGATCGGTCACATCGGATCAGTTCACATGGGATCGGTTCACATCGGATCAGCCCACATCGATCCAGTCACATTGGATTGGTCACATCGGTCCAGTCACCTCGGATCGGTCACATTGGATTGGTCACATCGGTCCAGTCACCTCGGATCAGTCACATCGGATCAGTTCACCTCGGGTCGGTCACCGCCGCTGCCTAGGTCACGTGTCAATCCCGTGACCACATCGGTGAATTTCCTTCAATAGACCGATGTGTACTGGCCGCGGTGCCCACATCGGTCCAGTTACATCGGATTGGTCACATCGGATCAGTTCACATCGGGTCGGTCACCGCCGCTGCCTAGGTCACGTGCCAATCCCGTGACCACATCGGTGAATTTCCTTCAATAGACCGATGTGTACTGGCCGCGGTGCCCACATCGGTCCAGTTACAACGGATTGGTCACATCGGATCAGTTCACATCGGATAGGTCACCGCCGCTGCCTAGGTCACGTGTCAATCCCGTGACCACATCGGTGAATTTCCTTCAATAGACCAATGTGTACTGGCCGCAGTGCCTACATCGGTCCAGTCACATCGGATTGGTCACATCGGTCCAGTCACCTCGGATTGGTCACATCGGATCAGTTCACATGGGATCGGTTCACATCGGATCAGCCCACATCGATCCAATCACATCGGATCAGTTCACATTAGATCGACCACCACGTTGCCTAGGTCACGTGCCAATCCCGTGACCACATCGGTGAATTTCCTTCAATAGACCGATGAGTACTGGCCGCAGTGCCCACATCGGTCATACTGGCTCGGATCACGTGTTCAGCGCGTGACGGCCTCGGACCTCCGCCCTCAGCAATGACCGACGTGATTGGGCCGCGGTGCCCACTTCTTCCTCGGACCTCCGCCCTCAGCAATGACCGACGTGATCGGGCCGCGGTGCCCACATCGGCCTCGGACCTCCGCCCTCAGCAATGACCGACGTGATTGGACCGCGGTGCCCACATCGGCCTCGGACCAGCAATGACCGATGTGATTGGGCCGCGGTGCCCACATCGGCCTCGGACCTCCGCCCTCAGCAATGACCGACGTGATTGGGCCGCGGTGCCCACATCGGCCTCGGACCTCTGCCCTCAGCAATGACCAATGTGATAGGGCTGCGGTGCCCACATTGGCCTCGGACCTCCGCCCTCAGCAATGACCGACGTGATTGGGCCGCGGTGCCCACATCGGCCTCGGACCTCCGCCCTCAACAATGATCGACGTGATCGAGCTGTGGTGCCCACATCTGTCTCGTTCAACGTCGGGCCTCTCTCCCGAATTTAATGACCGAGGAAGATGGGCCTCGGCGACCTCCTCAGCGCGGATTGAGAGACCGAGGTGTCTTGACCATGGGGGCCACCTCGGATCCCTCCTTTTAAAAAAAAAATAGTTGACCGAGGTGTTTGGGCCGAGGTGGCCACCCCTGCCTCGGTCAAAGTATAAAGTGGCACTGGACTTTTTTTTTATCATTATTTATCAAAAAAAAAAAATGAAACTTTGAGAGACCGAGGTGTCTTGGCCATGGCGGCCACCTCGGCTCTCTCCTTTTTCAAAAGAAGGACCCGCCGCCAACATAAAAAAAAAAAACAAAAAGAAAAATGAAGGGCCGAGGTGTATTAACCGTGGCGGCCACCTTGGTCCCTCCCATTTACATTGACAATACCACTGTCAAAAAAAAAAATGCGGCAGCAATTCAAAAGAAAAAAAGAAGACAAAAGACAAAAGACAAAAAAAAAAAAAAAAAGAGCAAAAAGCAAAAAACGGCAGCAATTCAAAGGAAGCAAGTTGACCAAAAAAAAAAAAAGTACTCTTTTGGGGACTGGTTGGTTCCTCCATGAATGGCATTGGTTTTTCTTTTTGAAGGCTGCGACGGTTCAGATCCAAAACGGTTATATCACATCGACCTTCCGCATTCGTATGCGCCTCGGTCTTTCCTCGTCGGCTAGTGCGACTGAGCCGCAGTGTCCACCTCCGCACTCACCCCCAACAAACTCCAGAACCCCATCAGTCTCCAGCACATCAAACACCACAACGGGACAACGAGGCAAGTTGTTGGGACAACGTCTGGTCAAGTCTTCTTTGCACAAGCCGAAACTTACGGATTCAGCGGGGCAACGAGGCAAGTTGTTGGGACAACACCCGGTCAGTCTTTTTTGCACAAGCCGAAACTTATGGATTCAGCGGAGCAACGAGGCAAGTTGTTGGGGGGAAATTTGGTCACCCTATTTTTTGCTCAGCCGAACCCTACAGATTCTGCAGGGCAACGAGGCAAGTGTTAGGGAATTACGCCACGCTGGCAATTACAACCCTGACACGTAGGACTCAATCTCAGAGCCACGTGGAGATCCCCTATTCGACATAAGAAGGCCTCTCAAGCACAAGGACAAAGGGTAAAATCGGTATTGCCCCTCAAGCATAAGAACAAAGGGTAAAATTGGTATTTTGGGATTTTACACTATTCACTATAAATAGGGCGAATCCCGAGATTTTTTATAGACAACATTTGCTGCTCATTTATTACTCCTTGAGATTCACGCTCTGACACTTCGGTCGGCAGATCTCACCTCGCCCCACACTTTTCTATAATATCTTAGTGGGCTCGACACCGAGCCCATTGACTGTTCACAGAGCCTGAATTTGGCATCGGAGTGGACTCGGGGCATCCAGCCCGCCTCCCCCCTTTGCTTTTCCTTGTCTTGCAGGTCCAGTCAGCTCGGAGAGGACCCACAGGACGGATCCAGGCCGAAACAGTCGCGTACGAGCGAGATTACGATATAGCAGACCCTATTCCTCCCAGGCCCCCTACCCCATGATTGTCCCTCCTTATTTTCTTTCTTCAGACGGTTTATAATACAGGGTAATTATCCGGTTTGTGGACTGTACCCTATAGCACTATTTTATCTGATACCCATTTTCTTGTTTAATGAAAATTTTTATGTTTCACCTAACTAGTGTATGTGCACATGTTAAGTTTCATATTTAGAATAGTACATTATTCTCTTTCTTAATCAGTCTCAGGTATCAAACAATGCTTAGGGTGTGTTTGTATTAAGATTTTTAAATTTTTCCTAACTCAGTTCATCGACTTAGTTAAGTGCAATATGGTTTGTTGGACAGAGCCCGAGAGCTCTGATACCTAGTTGTCACACCCCAATTCTGATCCAACCAGAATGGTGTGAGTGAACCGTCATGGAACCAACGGTTCACACCAGGATCTCAAATAGGCCGTGTCCACTCATACAAACCATACACATAACCACAATCAGAATATAAATAATACAACGGAAGTCTTTAAAATATAATGAACTGAGTATCTATTGATAAATTAAATAAGTATCCCATTATTCAAATCCAAATCATAAATATAATACCATTACATCACTTCAATCCAACCGAAAATAATGAAAATAAATAAAAGTCAAATCAAAGGTACACGCAGAAAGGACACTCGCATGAAGCGTCATGCTCATCCTCTCCTGCCTGTACATCCAATGCATCAACACCACCATAAGCCGGAGCATTCATGCAGTCATCCACAGTGTAACCTGCATCAACATCTAAAAACAATGTGTACACAAAGGGTCAGCTCACAACTTAGCTCAGTAAGACAATCAGACAGTTTCACAATATTATGCATTAGTAACAATCAATTTTATGTTGTGGTCTGGTTTTAAGTTTGCAATGTGCAATAGAAAGGTTTGGTGGCCCCTGCACCTTTATACACGAGTGTGTGGCACCTCATGGATCACACCCCCATTGGCCCACATGCACCCATCATGGAATAGAGATAGAGCTAAGATACCCCCGTACTGCTCTATCCCAGCACAGCCGTCTACGGCATAGAGATAGAGCTAAGGCATTCCCACACCTCCCCTGATGCCCTATCCGCAACTAACCCACTAGGATAGACACATAACGCAGGTAGACCCTATCCCAACATAACTCCCCACGGCATAGAGATAGAGCTAAAGCATCGTGGACAAGCCAGCGTCGACTCGGAGACCACAGTGCCACATAACCATGGCCAGGCCAACATCAATATCGGAGACCACCGTACCACGACCTTCCCTTGATGCCCCACCCGTACCAAGCATGTTAAGACAGAATACTACAAAAGGTGCTAGTGTGAGGAGCGATCCCAGGCCCATGCCCCACTCCACACACTAACAAAAACAATCACATGCTTAACAATCACATCCTAACAATGCATGAACAATAATAATAACTGAAATTAAAAGATGGCATGTGAATATGCACAAACATCACATCAGATCTAATCAGGTGGTTAACAACGATTTACTATCCATTAATTATTAGGTTTAGGTCAGATTCCCTTACCTGACGCTCGTTTGTTAGCTTGCTCCACGTCGCAAGATCCAAACGGGAAGTCACAAAGTCCTACAATATTATTAGGGTTTCATTAGAATATTTTTCTTAGGGTTTCATGTTGGTCGAAAACCAACATGGTTACAAAAATACACTCACAGAGCTGACCGGTGGCATGTACCGGTCGCAGCTCTGTGGGGAAGACTGGCGACCGGTATGGTCAGCCGGTCCCCACAGACCAGCCTCCCGAGGGATACCGGTGGTAACATACCGGCCGCACTGTGTGTAACCGGTATAGTCGATCGGTATGTCTTCGGAAGACCATACATGGGTTTTTCGACTGCCGTCGATCATCCTTCATGGATTTCCAAGGTTTCTCTTATCCATTCTAAGTCTAATCTTTGAGTTAGAGTTATCCCCAACTCATTCGAGTCTAGTTTCGATGAATATCATCTCGGAACTCGAATCTAGGGTTTGACGGAAACTTAGGGTTTATTGGCCAATTTAGGGTTTTAGATCAATACCTACTTTGCATGGTATTGATCCACCCACACAACTAACATAGGGTAAGAAGATTGATTCAAACACTTACCGTTGACTGGCGTAGAGTGAGCTTCGTCAAACGACAATGGCGGCACCTTCTTCTTCTTCCTAGCTCCTTCTCCTTTCCAACCTCCTTCTCCTCTCTAGAGTTTGTGAGAGATTATGGAAAGGATTTGAGGAGGTTTAAGGGTGTATTTATAGGCTAGAATTAGGGTTTAGTAACCCTATTAGGATTAGGAAAGTCTTAGGATTCGAAATCAGGAAAGTGGGACCCTCAGAAGTCAATTTCTGGATTTCCACATTCAGCTGCGCAGAGCTGATCGGTCGACCGGTACCAAGACCGGTACCATCGACCGGTCAACATAAAATGATGACTAATTGACCGTCTTTGATCCGATTTCATACCTGTTTGTCATCCGCTCGTCCCGTCTGGCCCGGTGATGATCGTTACGACACAAAACCAAGGTTTAGACCGGGTTTACGGAGTGCGGGTCTTACACAGTGTATACCAAAACTCTTATCAAAGCAAGCGTCGATCCAGAGATAGGGACAGTAATGCCAACCACAGAGGAACCATCATGGATAGATCCAATCTATTCGTACCTCAAGGACGGAATCCTCCTGCAAGAAAGAAAGGAAGCTAGAAGGATACAATCCAAGGCCACCCATTATGTCCTTGAGCAAGACACGTTATATAAAAAAGCCTTCACAATTCTACTACTCCAATGTCTGCATCCATCTAAAGCAGCTCTTGCGATAAAGGATGTGCATGTGGGATTTTGCAGAACACATTTGGGCGGAAGAGCTCTCGCCCATAAAATTCTTATATAGAGATAATATTGGCTAAAGATGAGGGAGAAATGCATAGACTCTGTCAAAAAAATGCGAGAAATGTTAATTTTATGCCCCCGTCCCTCACCTCCTAGCAGCCCCCTACAGCCCATCTCGACTCCTATCCCCTTTGCCAGTTGGGGTATGGACATCATGGGCCCATTTTTTCTGGCATGCTATTAGTGAAAATTCATCATAGTAGTGGTGGATTATTTCACCAAATGGGCCGAGGCAGAGGCAGTGCCCAGTATTCCTGAGAACACAATCTGGGAGTTCTTCAAAAAATCAATCATTTACCGATATAGCATTCCCCGTGTGTTGATCATGGACAATGGTGAACAATTTGATAAGAAGGCCTTCTCTGAATTTTGTGAAGAGAATCACATCGACCACAGGCATGGTGCAGTAAAACACCCCCAGACCAGCAGACAAATTGAATCCACCAACAAGATTATCCTCAAAGGGATCAAGACATGGCTTGAGGGTGAAAAAGGGTGCTAGTTAGATGAACTCCCCCATATCTTATGGGTAGATTGAACAACTCCCAAGACAGCCATAGGAGAATCAGCATTCATGTTAGCCTTTGGCACTGAGGCAGTCATCCCTTTGGAGGTCCGCGTGCCCTCTCACCGCGTCACCCATTATGACCATATTACCAATGAAGAAGGATTAAGGGTAAACTTGGATCTATTGGAGAAAATCAGAGATTAGGCCCAAATCAAGATAGTAGCTCACTAGTAGCAAACAGCCATGCATTACAACAAGAGCGTCTGCAAGCACTCATTCAAGGTAGGCGACCTCATCCTCAGAGGCACAATCGCCTCGGACCCAACCAACCAGGGAAAGTTGGCCCCTAATTGGGAAGGACCATATAGAGTTACTCAAGCATTTCAGAATAGCGCCTATCACCTTGAGGACATGGAAGGCTGGCCACTGCCATACGCCTGGAATGCAGAACATCTATGCAGGTTCTACCAATAGTATCAAGCATGTTATGACATCTCCACTCTAGTAGTTTTAAACATGTCTTAAATAATGTTTTGTCTTCAATGAAAGCAATTTCTAGATCGATGAAAGCATTTTTAAGTTCGTTTCACACTTTGCGTCATTAATCTTGCGTTAACTACAACCCAGTCGGCCAAAAGAGTTCACCAATTATCGAACACATTTGGCCAAGGAGGGTAGATCGAGCTCCAACATTTGAGACCTATTCGGCCAAAAGAGTTTGCCAATTACCAAACATATTTGGCTGAGTAGGGTAGATCGAACAACATTTGAGTTCCATTCAACCAAAAGAGTTCGCCAATTACCGAACATATTTGGCCAAGGAGGGTAGATCGAGCTTCAACATTTAAACCCATTCAGCCAAAAGAGTTCACTAATTACCAAACACATTTGGCCTAGGAGGGTAGATCGAGCTTTAACGTATGAGACCTATTTGGTTAAAAGAGTTCATCAATTACTGAACACATTTGGCCTAAGAGGGTAGATCGAGCTCCAACATTTGAGACCCATTTGACCAAAAAGAGTTTGTCAATTATCAAACACATTTGGCCGAGGAGGGTAGATCGAACTCCACATTTGAGACCCATTTGACCAAAAAAGTTTGTCAATTACCAAACACATTTGGCCAAGGAGGATAGACTAGCATATTAGGCAAGCTAAAGACATCCAAAATTAGTCACTGACCACTGTTGACTAAGGCGGCCACCTCGGACTGGGCAGAGAATTTAAATCACGTCGATGTAAAGAAAAAGCAAACACAACACAAAATTCATTCATCAAAGACAAGGGTAAAACATATTTCAAAAAAGGTAAATATATATTCCGAGGAGAATCTCCCACTACAAAAGAAAATCCTAAGAGAACATATTTAATGTACGAAAAGAAAAAAAAAAGGTTTACATGTACGACTTGAGCCACAATCACGGCCCTCTACAAAAAGAAGAAGAAAAAAAGACTACTCCAAGGTCAAAAAGCTCAAATAATTACTGCTCATTCCCCTGGGCCAAACCATCACTGCTACCAGAGGTCCCCCCAATCAGGAGAAAGGTTGATGCCACTACTAGGGGTTATAGGGAGCCCTGTAACAGGAGAAATACCGACTTGAGGTGTCGAGGGAGACTCCTCACCAGTCTCTGGAGGCAAAGTGTCAAGTGCAGTAAGATCCTCCCCAACATCTAGGAAATGAGGATCCTCCCCATCATGAACATACTCAAGTTAACGGAACACCATCGCGTCATCCTCTTCCTTCACCTCTGCAGTTACCAGGACAAACTTTGAGCAGCCGGTCTCAGAATAATCAATCCCCGGCACTCTCTTCTCGATATACTCTTGAAGGGCTTGCACCCCATAAGTATAGCTTGGCAGCGACACCTTCTTCACCAATTCCTGGAAGGCTGTCAATTTCTTGTACAAATGTACAACTCCTACAACAATTGGTTGAGCCTTCATAAAGCCTTCTTTACATTTAGTGGCCCGAGCTTTGGCGGCATTGCAAAATTCTTCTAATTTTTCAATACTACCCTTGAAGATCCTCTCAAGTTTGGCTTGGGCAGTCCTCTTGTTATCAATGGATTTTTTCAGGCCCTTAATCTCAGCCTTAAGAGCAGCATTCTCCAAGACCACCTAGTCGATCTCCTTTTCTTTGGAAGTGAACTGAGACTGAGCTTCATCCCTCTCCTTTTTGGCCTTGTAAAGTTTCACGTCAGTTTCACTGAGGTCCTTCGCGGTTTGGTTCACTTGGAACTTTAGTACCTCTACATAAGTTAGCAGCTACACAAAAAAAAAAAAAAAAAAAGAGAGAAAAAGACGTCAGCATAGCACCCGGGGTTGGGAGGAACAAAAGTAAGGGAAGATCTAACTTACCCCCAATGCCAGAGTGTCCTCGTTAGAAATCACAGACGGAGTAGAAAGTCCACGCACCAACTCTCGATCATATTTGAGCACACAGCCCTTCATCAATTCTCGTACCACACGAGTATCGCCCATGGCAGTGTCATCCGTTGTTATTGACCAATCAGGATGATACGCCACCTCATCTCCGGTCTTGGCCTTCGGAAGAGGACCCATCAGAGAAATTTGTCTCATGTTCCTCAAGTCGCCGCCCATGGATAAATATTTCCCTATCCTGATGGGAGACCGGGGGATAGAACTAGAATTCCCGACCTCTAGAAGGGCCAAAATGGCCTCAGGGGCGCTACTCGATGACCCCTTGCTTGAAAAGTCAAGAGAACGATGCATAAGAGTCAGAGCCTTAGCATATATACGAGCAGCGTCAGTGAGAGCTATGTCAGGAGAGGCCTTATGGGCTTTTTTCTTGGTTTTCTTTGGGGGCCCACCCACACCCCTACCAGGAACATCATGCTTAGTCTGAGCGGAGGCCTCTTTTTCTTGCCTCTTTTGCATTTCCTAGTCATGCTTGGCTTTCTTCCCCTCGACCTCGCGAACCTTGGCTGCCTCTTTTTGTTGAAGCTCTTCCAGAAACTCCTTGGACAGCATCATTGCAATAAGACAAATGAAAATCAGCCAGCAGTTAGATATTAGGCTCCAAGTATATAAAGAAAGAACACTCATAAAGTTTAAATTCATGTAGAAATAAGGGATTCAGTAGATCTGCAACTCATACCTCAGTGCCCTCATTGTCCAAGACACACTTCAAGGCCTGGGACTTTCGTGATGTCAACGTCACGTCAGTATTAAGGGCTTCAGGGTTCACCTCTATTCAAACATTATCAAAAACCACCATCTCCCCTTTGACATAGAAAAATTTGTTCTTCCAATACTTTATGGAGGTCAATTTATCAGAAATAATCTTTGGATACTCTTAGCGTTTTGCAAAGTAATACCAGCCCGACCCCTGGAAATAATTAAGCATAAACATGGTACGAAACATATTCAGGGTGGGTTTCTCCCTTATCCTCCAAAAATAAGCTATGAACCCAGTGATAGTCTTCCACGAGTTCAGCATGATCTGGATGGGAGCCACTTTGTAATGTTCGACAATATCACATACCAACTGAGGAGTGGGTATCCGAAACCCTACCTTGAACATCTCCAAATTAACACCCAACTTGGACACTCGGTCCCAACAAGCTCTCTCCGCTGCCTCAGGCATTCAGATGTCCACCTTAGGACATACATGAAAGTGGTCCCGATGTTTTGAAAACTATTTATTGGTTAGCAGACAGACTTGTTCTAAGGCATCATATTCCGGGTGTGGATTAGCCTCCCCTATGGCTTCATGAACCGCGTCTGCTCCCAAGTCACAAGCAGACATACTCACCTCAGGCCGCCCCTCGCTCAGGACTTAAGTGAGCATACCCACGTCTGGCATCTTGGCCTGTAATTCTTCTACGGAGTCACCCACCAGCTCATGCTCTACTGAGCCCCCGGTAGTGGAGGAAGACAAGCTACCACTTGTGCCACTATTACTGGCAGAGGAGGAGGATGATCAGACCATAGCCAAAGCAATTGGCTTTGTGGCATCTACAGTTTCTATATTTACCATTTCTATATTTACCCATTTGGCATGAGACATTTAAAAAAAAAAAAGCACAAACAAGGTACACGAGATAAGAAAACTTACTGATGTATAAAGTACTGAGGCAACCAACACAAGATACCGAAGCCGAGGCAATAAGATAGAGTGCTTGCAAAACTCCAAAATCATAGCATGGTAAAAAGTGACAATGGAAACCAAATATATAGGGGATAACGTCGTTTAAAGGAGAAGTAAATGGCAGATCCCACGTGGCAGCTCACTATGGGTAAACAATCGTCTGTAATAAATGCCAATCTTTCCAAATGGGTCAGTCAATCGGGTCCCGCCGAGCTCTATCCATACCAATTACCCAAATCCAGTATGTAGATCCGTATCCACATCTTCGAAAGAGTCACGTGAGTAGCCCCATGAGTCACCACGACGAAAATTCAAGAAATGATCGAGCTCTGTGGGCTGAGGCGGCCACATTGGCCAACACATGTCCAAATTTATCAAAAAACATCTCGAGGCAATCAGGTGAGTAGCCCCGTAACTGACCTCGATAGAAATTCAAGAAATGGCCGAGCTCTGTGGGCTTAAGCTGCCACATCAGCCAACACATGTCGGAATTTATCAAAAAAACATCACGAGGCAGTCACGTGAGTAGCTCCGTGACTGAAATTGGCAAAAATTCAAGAAATGGCTGAGCTCTAGGCATCGTGGCTGCCATATTGGCCAACACATGTCGAAGTTTGTCAAAAAAACATCTCGAGGCAGTCACGTGAGTAGCCCCATAACTGGCCTCGATGGAAATTCAATAAATGGCCAAGCTTTGTGGGCGGCGGCGGCCACATCGGCCAATACATGTCGAAATTTATCAAAAAAATCTCAAAGCAGCAGTCACGTTAGTAGTCCCTTGACTCACCTAGGCAAAAATTCAAGAAATGACCGAGCTCTGTTGGTCGAGGCGGCCACATCGGCCAACACCTCGGTAGAAATTCAAATATGGAAGGAGACAGTTATGTGATTGACCACAAGTCTCATCTTGGTAATTCTCCAAGAAACCACCAATGTAAACAGATCAAGGTGGCCATATCGGTCATCATGGATCTGACACAATTTAAGTAAGAACGGAGGTCGTCACGTACCCAACCAAATGCCTCACCTTAAAGACTCTCTATGAAGCGGCCGATGTAAAAGGGCCTCAAAGGCTAGAGTCAACTTCAAAATAGACTGTAGACCATCTCCTTCGGACTAGCCAAGACAAATGACCTCAAGGTCTAGTGTCAACTTCAAAGCAAACTGTAGACCATCTCCCTCGAACAAGCTAAGGTAAATGGCCTCAAGGGTTAGTGTCAACTTCTAAGTTCCTATTTTTAACTTAGCTGAACCTTGAAGATTCAACAGAGCAATGAGGCAAGTATAAGGGTCTATTTTTTTACTTACTCAGTCGAACCTTGTAGATTCAGCAGAGCAATGAGGCAAGTATTAAGGGAATTTTTCAAATCACCAATGAGATAGCGACAACTAAGATTCAACCATCCACGTCAACACTTCCAAGGGACTCTAAGAGGACAATCCTATAAATCTTACTAGTAGATAAGGGCAAAAGTGCCATTTCTATTGCCTTATAAGGATATTTTGGTCATCATACGCAAAATCAAGGGTAAAAATGACATTTGCATAGAGACACTATTCATTATAAATACTGCGAATCCCAAAATTCCAAGTACATTGCATTTAATACTCATTCCTAGGGATTGTCGCTCTGACACTTCGGACTGAGAATCTCTCACTTATCCCATTTAAATATAAAAGTGGGCTTAGATACCTTGCCTATTGACTGTTCATAGAGCCCTAACTTAAGCATTGGAGTGGACCCAGAGCCATAGGCCCTCCTCCCCTTTGTCTTTTTGTTGTGTCTTGCAAGACTAATCAGCCTGCTAGACCCCAGATATGGATTTGGGCTGAAACAAGCGGTCTTTTACTAGAAATGCCACTATATTTCCTAATTTGGGAATTTTACTGGAGATCTATAGCTGTGTTTCATTATAAATGCCGTCCTAGGCCTATAAAATTGTGTTTCCTATAAAATGCCACTATAGGTCTATCTCTAAGATTTTGTTTGGTTGCAAAGGGAATTGAAGGGAAGGGAAGTAAAATTTTTATACTTTAAATAGAAACTTTTGTAATGATTATGCCACATGCTATCACATTGCTGTCTAACTAATTCCAAGTTATTCTACATTTAATTATTAACTTACACTTCACTTGGCATCCAAATCCCTCCATTTGAAAAAGAAATAAATTTTACATCTTATAAGTATCATTACTAAATATGTTAAGAAAAGTAAAATAAATTTTACATCTTATACAATCATATTGTTTTACAACTACAAAAGTTTCCATTTAAAGTATAAAAAATTCATTTCCCTTCCAACCAAATAAAGCCTAAATGAAAAACTCTTTCCATTTATTTTCATGCAAATGGCGTTTGTTAATTAACGTCTCTATTGATTCTGGTTATGGAATTTATGGCAGCGATATAAGCGAAACACCAGCGGAGAGTTTTACCGCACATCAAAACACAAAACCCTCTCATTCTTTTACATCAAAATCCAAAACCTTCTAATTTCACTTCCCACCCTATTCACGTTCATCTTCCTCTCCAAACCTTCATCTTTTCTCCTTGCTCTCTTTAAATCCCCTCTACCGTCATTTATCGAGAATCGGATTGATCCTTGGTATTAACAGGTCGCAACCTCTCCACCTCTGGACTACAACCCATCCTTTCCATCCGGAAAACCCATCTTTCAATCCAGTCGGGGCTCAATCTGCACCTGTCCTCACCCTTCTCTACTCTTTTTCAACCCCATCTCTTTCACCACCAAAAGAAATCCTATCTTCGCACCCAATCGAAATTGTGTTAGACTATTGTTGGCAAATGGGCCATCTTTGATGAGAGAGAATGTGTGTGAGCCCCACTGGTGATGTGGACAGCACTCACATAGGAAATATGCTAATAAAAAGAGGAGAGAGAAAATAAAGAAAGAGTGTAGGCCCTACTAATGGAATGGCAGGAGGAGAGAGATTGTAGACTATGGGTCCCACAGTAGGTCCCATCGATGATGTGGCAATCATGACTGATGTGGCAGGAGAGCAAAAGAGAGAGAGACTGATGTGGAAAGAGAAAGAAATAAAGAAAGCAACAGATGAAAGAGAAAGAGGAAAGAGACTGTGGGTCCACCATGTGTGGGTCCCACTAATGTGGCATATGGGTGAGGTGGCATGCCACATGGCCATGCAAGTAAGGCTTCGGCAAGGCCACATGTCGCAGCTCATGGTATGCCACAAGGGCCAACAGATGCCGCAAGAATCAAGCCACAAGGTCGACAGCCATGCAACAGTTGCTGGGAGGAGCCACAAGCTTTGGCCACCCAGTACAGAAGCAGGCATGACAAGGCCATGGCACAACTGTGCAAGCCCCAGCCGCAAGGGCCATGCATGTACAGCCGTGCACATAGCAGCAGCCCATGCGGCAAGCCTAGGCCCACGCCCACCAGGTGTTTGGTGTATGGCTAGGAGAGAAAAAATCTCTCTGGAACCATTTGCCTGAGATGATTGTGTGCCCTCTAATGTCAGTTATAGAGGCCATTAGTTAAGTTGTGGGGGATATTTTGGGAAAATCGGAAAGAAAAGAGGCCAAATAAATGGCTTGGATTAAATCTCATCCAAGAAGTGCCGATCTGATGGCCCAGATATTTGTGGGATTGTATGCTTCTCATCGGTAGCGTTGAGATTCTCCAGCGTGTATTTTAATTGGCCAGATGCAACTTAAAATCATGGTCCGGACATCATGAGGCTTATGCGGTGATTTGGTGTGACGCGTGTAGGTTGCAGTGTTAGGACAGATCCAAATTTGATGGTCTAGATAGTACCTGACTTCTCTCAAACGGGATTAAGAAGATCGGATGATTATAATTTGATCCCATCATTTCTCTTTGATTGTATGAATTATATTGAAGATTCTTCAACTGACCAATCAAAATCCGACAACAAATTCTAACAGACAGGGGCGGCAGCTTCTCAATGTAGCGCAGGTTCATTATAGGGCCAAAATAGATCCTGATCCAATAAAAAAATCAAGCCCGATCGTTTGTGATGCGATTGAGACAATCCAAAGGCCATAAATCATTCCTACCTTTCTGCAGAGATTGAGCGGATGTTATTTAAGATTCTTTGAGCGACCAGTGGTGACTGTACAATGGGCTTGTCTGTCAGCACAGGTGGCGCTATGGTGCTTTGTAGGTACACTATTTGCGGTCAAAGATTTTATCTTGAATGTTTTTATTGCCAGATCTTATTTTAATCATATCTTGATCAATAGATGTCCAAATCTGACTGTTCAACTTACGTTCTCTTCATTTTTGAACGAACTACAGTTATGGAGAAAAAAAGGGGGAGGTGAAATACAGAAGCTACGAGTATTGAAGAAATAACTCTCCTTGTTGTTGGTTGTGTGATTTTCATGTTCTAATTTTTTTCATCAACCATCAATAAGACTGTAAGGGCTTCACTACAATGCATTGATGCTTCATTGATGTTTATTGAAAAGCTTAGAGATGTTGGGTAGCAATGAAGGTTGTTTGAACCAAAAAAAAAACTTTATGGAAAGGGTTAGTGGTGTTTTTTATGCATTGACAGAGAATAGGGAAAGTAGCTCTAGTTTTGGGCCAAATACTCACTCTTGAAGGTGTTGGTGTGTATGTATGATTTAAATCTTTCTACCAACCATCAAGGGGAGTAGCTAATCTTCATTGATGTGTATTCGATAGCTTGAATGACTATTGGATAGTAATGGGAGTTGTATGAGCTTGTGTAAAGCTTCATTGGAGTATTGGGTAAAGATTCTTGTGAAGAAGAAGAGAGAGAAGGGAAATGAAGACTATGTTATGTACAAAGGCTTGAAGACTCAAGTTTCGTTAGCTGTGAGTTAGTTGAAAATTCGAGTGAGCCGTGTGGAGCTCCAGAAACATCTATGGATTTTTGAAAGCGATGTTCGTAGAATGGATTGCAGGATGGGTGTACATAACATGGTAGACCTGGCACTCTGCGGTAGCGAGGTGCAAGGTAGTTGTGCATACGACTGTGTATGTGATTGTGTTTCTGTGGTAGTGTGGTTGTGGTCAGTGAGTAAGGTGTCTGCTCAAAACAGCATATGTCTTCAAGGAACTATTGAGAAGAGTTTTTTAAGACACTGATTCGCCTCTCTCCCTCTCCTCTCTCTTTCCCTAATCTTACGGGTTTTTTTTTCAGAGTTCAAAGAATTCAGACATTTGAACTGCTTTCCAGTCTCAATTTGTCAAACACCTAAAACGTATGTTTTGATACATGCAACTTAGGTTTAAATAGCCTTTTAAAGTTATGTCAATTGATCCAAGGCTCCAACTGGCATACATAATAATATATGAGAACCACCAATATTGAGCAATATTAAATTTCAATATTTTCAGTTATCCAATCGACCTCTAAATACCAAATTAATACAAACGATAAGAAGGTAAGCTAGGCCAATACATGGAATCATGTCAAGAATAAAACTATTCAATACGATGCATTTTCTAAAGCTATACACAATACTTGTATAAGCAATGAAATCACTTCACGTGTCATTGATTAAAAAAATAAAAGAAAATCAACCATAGTTGTAGGAAGAATGGACTACGAGATGGTATGCATGGAGAGAGAGAGAGAGAGAGAGAGAGAGAGAGAGAGAGAGAGAGAGAGAGAGATGGAGATGGAGATGGAAAGAGCAAGGAGGGGGAGGGACAGACGGGGGAGTTGCAAACTTACCTGATTGAATGGTAATCATTTACGTATCATTAATAACTTATTTCTTTTATTATTTAGTTACTTAATTAATCATTAATATTTTGGATTGAAGGGCTGACAAACCGGCTACGTGCTTACTACTCTCTAAGGGTGTCAAAACTGGGCCCGGCCCGGTAGCACGGACCGAGCCAGCCCGATATAACCCGAACCCAATCCGAACTGAGCCTTAATGGATAGGTTTTGGTCTGAGCTTGTAAAGCCCGACACCGTTTCAGCCCAAATTGAAACCAAATCGGACCGGTCCGTTAAGAAGCCCGAATTAGCCCAAACCGATAAAACCCAACCCGAACACCGGTAAGGTCCGTTCGGGCCCAATTTCTTAATTTTAATGGTTTTAAATTTTAATAGATTGTGTTACACTATTAGAGTTCACTTCATGATCTAGAAAATTATGTGAATCTATAGTTGAAAAGATTATGTTAATTGTTAAAGTTTATTAAATTACATACATATGGAAGGAATAATGTTAATTTTATAGATAGAAATAATAAAATAGGCTATATAGTTTACATATAAAAGGGGCCCGATAAACCCGATAAGCCCGATCCGGACCAAACCAACCCGAAATCACCTCAATAAACCCAGCCCGATAACAAATCGACACCGGACCAGCCCGTTAGTTATTGTGTCCAGCGTAGCCCACCCCAGTCCGAACTCTTAATGGACATGTTTTGGGATGGGCTTATAAAACCGACACCGATTCAGTCCGGAGCGAAACCGGCCCAGACCGGCCCATTGACACCCTTACTACTCTCTCACGCACTTGGACAAAGTCTTCATCCATAAATATAATAATCCAAAAGGTTCAACTTGTAGTATCCGAAGAGGTGAACTTAGACATTATAATCTTCTTTTAATTGTCATTTCTTTTATTTCAAAACATTACATTAATTCAAGGGTAAATTAGGACTCTGAAAAATAATTTTGAAAGTGTTTTATCATCATGTCAATTTCAAAGATCTCAATTTCTTAAATCTGAAAAATAATTTGCAAATGTCTTGTCATCATGTCATTTTGGAAGATCTCGATTTCTAAAGAAGAAGAAGAAATCGATTTCCATGGCAAGCATCGGCTATTAAATGGAGGCCTCTCCTCCTCTTGAGATTGTGCGAACAAATGGCTCAAACATGGAGGGAAGATTCTTGTTTTTAGACATTTGAAACCCACAAGGTTACTATGTTACTAATGAACTTAAGATGACATTGAAAGGGAGGGTGAATCAGTGTCTTAAACTTTTCTTTGATTTTTCTTAACTTTCTACTGCTGCATAGAGCTGATAGAGAACCAAAAATTCAATACATACACAAGTGTATGCAAATCTACCTCGCTACTACTTAGTGGCCAGGTCAAATATCAGATTTGCATACCCACCCTACAAGTCATTCCACGTACTCTAAAATATACCAGAAAATAAAATAATAAACACAAGAATATTACATGGTTCACCACCACAGTGTGTGATGGTTAGTCTACAAAGTAATACGCAACGGGCTCCGTATTTACTCAATACTTAGTTTTTAGTCTCTTACAGACAAGGATACTAACTCTAGGTTTTCCCAGCATAAAACTGAAAGGGCAAACAATGCCAAGATTCAGGCTATGATAGCAGTGTCCAGCACCCACTGAACACAATACAAAAAGAATATTTTTGGGCTTATAGAATTGCCCTACAATGAAACCCACAGACTAAATAGGTATTCCACTTTTTCCTTTCACCTATGCTAGCATACAGTGCATAGAAAACAATAAAAAGATAGGGAATGAGAAAATCTCACAATCAATTATTTTGAATAGCCAGCAATATTTTTGGAACTTCACCCTGCTCTCAGGAACTCTTCAATAGCCTTCAATGATGGTAGAAATTCAATTCACAGAGCACACCTTGCTCACAGCCTTTCAATCACTTCCACACAACCCATAATCACCATAAATACAAAAATAAAAGTTCTACTAACCTCTTATACAGATTTGACACTCCATTGATGCATAGAAAAGAGGTAGTTGGTGATAGATCACTCCTACAGGACACAAAACCCTAGAAAACCTTTTGTCTCCCTTCAAAATGTTATTTTTAATTTTTTTTCTTCATATTCACAACTCCCAACGATACCCAATAGGTAGAGCATCGAATTTCGGACTCAGTGCAACTTGAACTGTCCGATTATGAGCTAAAATGAGGAAGTTATGTCTGTTTGAAGTCAGCCAATGAGAAATAAGCAAAAGGAATGTTTTTGACTCAAACCATGCACATGCGAAGCACAGGAGCGCCGCCGCCTTATGTGTTGTCGAATGCTGATTTGTCGGATTTAGAATCTACGCAATCTGCCATTGGATCAAAAGTAAAAAAGCAGATTGGACCTATGCCGTCAGATCGGCTAATCAGCGTAAGCGACGCTCGAATCCGATGCAACCTCTTCGATTAGAATCTGAAGTACCAGAGTATCGTACGTGCGCCACACAGAATAATGGCATTCACTATATATGACACGATCCACCAAATTAAGCTGCGATCGACCAATTAGAAGAGTCACGATGGACTCTTTAACGCATCCGCCACACCACACTTAATCCCGCTTTTTTTAACAACCGTCAGATTAGAATATTCTTGATGAAACTAACATTAAGCCATCGATCTGGTTTCTTTCACTACATGACTTGACCAAAAAACCCTCTACAAATGCCGGAAAGACCTCTGAACCACTATTTCATTCAATAAGCTCTGTATAGAGCAATTCTTCCTGAGAGATGCTTCTCTCTACACAATACGTCAAGCACCTTCTCTCTCTCTCTAGAAAATACAACAAACTCTTGATCGGCATGCGGTAGACCATGGCTATGCCATGCGCCATGCACGACAGTGGGCCTGCGGGCCTTGCTGCTTGCCTGCCTACTGCTGCAAGGCATGCCTGTGCTGTTGTGCATGTAGGCTGGCCTACATGTGGCTGCCTTTGGTGCCGTGGCCCTCTGCCAGGATGGTTGCCATGGTGGATGCCACCTTGGCACGATGGGTCCCACCCACCAATGCCATCAAAACTATGCCACATCATAAAAAATTGTACATCACCAGTGGGGCCCACAGACACTCTCTCTCATCAAACTCAATGTAAAATCTCATTCAACTCATTGCAAGTCATCTGAAACTGAAACGCACTATAAAGGATGTAGAACATTGTATAACACACATGCAAGGTTGCTCCATCTTTGTCACTGCATTGACACTCTCTCTCATCAAAACTCTAATTGAATGCTCATCCATTCTGCCACATTTGCCAAGTTGCCAACAATGACAACACAAAGTCCAACAGTTACGTTGGTATTCACCACTTGCAACTTGTTAAATGAAACACCAAAAAGAGATGTGAACATTGCAAAATTAATAATCCATTTTAGACAAACTTGTATTGAAACAATGTTCTTGATCGTTATTAGTTAAGAATGCATTCTGCATTATAAGAATGGGAATACATACCAAACATTGACTTATTACTGTCCAAACAAATATCATAAAGAAAGGGAAGGAAAGATAGAGAATGGAACTCAGGTTTGGGCCTTGGGTTGATGGGACGTGGTTCTAGAGCCCCTGCTTCTTTGAATATTCCAGTCATAGGGTACATGGAGATCTGAATCACCTGATTTTTTTCAACCATGACTTGTGTTGCTCGCTGCTAATAGTTCCCCATCTATTTTTCATTTTCAAATTAATTACATTAAATCTTTAATCAATTATATGGCATCTGGTTTATGTCCCACTCTCCATTTTGTCTTAACAGCCATCATCAATATTTCCATCTCTTTTATTAAGCAGTCCAACATCTGAGTTTGTTTCTTAATTTTGCTTCAATGAAGTCAGTTACCATGACAGACTACAGTTTGTAGATTTTAGAGATATTCCTTGCTGATTTTGGAATCCAACTTGATTTTATTTTTTTCCTCTGCAACTAGTGAATGAGATAGTGAAAATCCAAATCGCATAATAACTTAGCAAAGTCAATACACTGATCATCACCAACTCAACTTCATCCCCTTTTTCATGCTAATGTGTGGAATTTAGGCAATGTTTGGGAAGTTAAGGAAAAAAATAAAAGAAAACTTTTGAAATATACGAGAGTGATAAACTCATAAATTCATTATTGTTTCATTATTATCTTTGACCATGTAAGACTAAGGCAATGATTCATTTAAAATGGGCTAAACCTTTTGGGTCATGGTTAAAGCTCAATTGAACGGGTGCTTGCTAAAAAATCTGGGGAGGACAGGTGCAGGGGGTGTGATTCAAGATAGCTCTAGAAGGGTGCTTGTGGCGTTTGCATCTTACTGAGATATTTCTACAAATTTTATGGTATAGTTTCGGCAGGTGCTACTAGGGATTCATTGTGCTTTATCTTTGGGGTGCTATCATCTCTAAATAGAGTGATTCCTCATCAGTTGTGGATGGCCTCTTGCAAAGAAAGATACCATGGCGATGCATTCAGATGTGGTTGGGTTTGCAACCTTCGCTTAGCAAAATGCAATGGAAAATTACTCATTATTTCAGGGAAGTGAATATGGTAGCAAATGGATTAGCAAAGTAAGCGGCTTAACATCAATTGTCTTATGAGTGGAATAGTTGTCCTCAAGTTGTAGCCAGGGAAGTTGTTTGGGATGCTTCTGAGCATCCAAGATTATGATTTATTTATTCTGTAAATAGATTGTTTCTTGGTTGGTTCCACCCTACTGATGGCTTGTTATGTCGAAGGTGGGGTGGTGCTTTACTTGGGTCTTATAGTTCTTTATTTATTTCCTTTGTCAATAAAATTTTCACGATCTTTAGCTTATGTTAGAGATTTAAAAGTGTAACCGCAAGTGTATGGTATCGTGCAGTAACGGGTCGAACTTAGGGAGGAAGCACTATTTTCCAAATTTAAATAGAGCAAAGTGTACCCAAATGCATTGAATAAATTAGACAACCTAAAATACTCTAATAATAACCTAATTAAGCAACTTAAATAATTATAAAATGGATTCCTAATTGCACGAAAATTTAAGGCATCCTAAATTAGTCCTAGAGTAACAAATAGCAATTGCATGAAAGGAAATGAAATTAAAAATAAAAGAGTATAAAAAAATTTATCTCAGGAAGATTTCTCCGTTATCGCTCATCGTCTCGTTGTCACTCCAAGGCCAGGCGCATACGATTACAAAGGGAGCCTTCTCCCCTAAATTAAAATAGTAAGGGGGTACAACCTATATTGATCTACCCTACTATAGAATTCTAAATTTGAAATTAAAACTTGAGAAAAAAAATTAAGCAATTTAGATAAAGAGAGAAGAATGAAATGAATAATTCCACTAAAAGAGAAAAGAAGAACAACGTTACTGAAAAGTGATTACAACATTGACATGAGTTTGGGCTTCAAAATCTCCTTGAACCGAATGAATAAACTAGCCAGACATTACAATTCTTTCTTGAGAGAGAGATAAAAGAAATATCATTAACTATAGAGAAAGAGAGAGAGTATCTTTAACTTCAGTGCTCTATATATAAAGCATGACAATCCTTTGTAGCTTAGAATTCCTTCTTTGTTTAGAATTATCAAATTATAGAGTTTCCTTCTTTCCTTGGAGTCTTCTAGAATGGTAGTTTCCCTATCTAACTCAAATATCAAATCAATTCAACGTCTTCTATTTCAGGTTTCCTAACATGAGTAGGAAACTCTTTATGGAGATTCCATCCACCATTGAATGCTTTAATCAGATCCCCATGTGTGGTAACCTTCCTACTTCGATTCAGATTCAGATTAGATTTTCATGTCAGAATTTGAGATAACGTTTGGAGGCCCAAACGAACTTGAATTTTTCTTCACAATATCATTCTGAAAAGCTTGAGATGTCCTCTATAATTTTACTGAAGATCAATTTTAAATTTTGGAACTCTTTCCATGTCAAAACCCTGCATGAAGCTCAAAGCGTCAATATTAAGAATGATAAAATTTTCTTATCTTTCAGCAATTAATTCATAAAGTCCCTAAAATATTCTAAACTTGTAGAATTCATTCTATTCAGCTCAATAAGGCATAAAACATATTAAAAATATAGTGCAAAAGAAATAAAAATATAAAAGCACACACTTATCAAATACCCCCATACTTGAGCTTTGCTAGTCCTGAGCAAAGAAAAATATAAAAAAATAAAATAAAACCCTAATTCACATTTGTAGGAATCACAATTGCTCTTAGCATGTGCAACAAGCCTTTAAACCCCTAGGTCACTCCTAGTGGGCGAATTGTGTCTCATGAGTGTTTTTAGAGAATAAACACACAAAATTCATATAAAAATTTTAAACTTTAACTTTGGTATTTAGGAAAAAGAAAACATAAACACATCCTATTAGTCAAGATACTCAACTTGGGATCAAAAAAAAAAGAAAACCCCCACACTTAAATTTTATTACCTCATATGATTCAAACACTAAGCACACATCTTTAATTAATGAAAGACTCATTGACTGATAAATCGACAGTCAAAGAATTAGGCAGTTGGGATAAGTGGTCAGCAACCAGATTTTCTATTCTTTCTTTTTATCCCTATTCTCTAATTCAAACTCTTGTAACAATAAAACCCATCTAATGAGACGGGCTTTAGCATCCTTTTTCTACTAGAGATGCTTGAGGGCTGCATGATCTGTGTACACAATGACGTGTGATCCTATTAAGTAGGCATGAAATTTCTCTAAAGCAAATACAACAGCTAAGAATTCTTTTTTAGTAGTGGTATAATTAAGCTATGCGTCGTTTAGAGTCCTACTGGCATAACAGATTACGTGGGACAACTTATTGATCATTGCCCTAGGATAGCCCCTAATGTAAAATTAAAAGCATCATACGTAAGCTCAAAGGGCTCTATCCATATGGGTGCTTAAATGATGGGGGCCATGGTCAAACCTTTTTGAGTTGTTTAAAACTCTCAAGGCAAGCAACATCAAAGTCAAAAATCTAGTCTTTAGCAAGTAAAGAAGTGAGAGGGTGAGCAATCTTACTAAAGTCCTTTATGAATCGTCGATAAAAATCGGCATGTCCCAGAAAAGAGCAAATGTCCTTAGCGCATTTGGGAACAGTTAACTTTTCAATCAACTCTACCTTGGCTCTATCAACCATGATCCCCTCTTTGGAAATGATGTGACCCAACACTATGTCTTATTTTACCATGAAATGGCATTTCTCCTCAATTTAAAACCAAATTTTTCTTCGTACACCTGGCAAGAACCAAGGAAAGATTATGTAGACAATAAAAAAAAGTAGACCCATGTACAAAAAAATCATCCATTAATAATTTTAAAAATTACTTTACCAGATCTGAGAAGATGCTCATTATGCACCTTTGGAATGTGGCAAAGGCATTGCATAGCCCAAAAGGCATGCGCCAATAAGCATATGTTCTATAGGGACATGTGAAAGTGGTCTTGTGTTGGTCATCTAAGGCAATGGGTATTTGATTGTAACCGGAGTATCCATTTAAGAAATAATAGTATTCATGTCTGACCAACTATTCTAATATTTGGCCAATGAAAGGCAAAGGGGAGTGATCCTTACATGTTGTCGTATTTAACTTTTTGTAGTCTATGCACACTTTCCACCCTATCTGGATACAGGTTGGAATTAACACATTGTGAACATTAGCAATTATAATGACTCCTGACTTCTTTGGTACAACATGTACCGCGCTTACCTACTCACAGTCAGATATGGGATATATGATCTGATAATCTAAGCACTTTAGAATCTCTTTCTTAATGGCTTCCTTCATCACAAGATTTGCCCATTTCTGAGGTTCCCTTGAGGGTTTGGCACCTTCCATAAGATGTATATGATGCTGCACAATAGATGGACTAATATCCTTGATGTCAGTCACAGTCCAACTTAAAGCTTCCTTAGGGTCTTAAGAGCTTCTGTAAGACCAACACTCCACTAACCTGGTCAAACTGTATCGTACCAGGTCTTTCCTTTATAGCCGGATGGAGTGGACCAACCGTATGAAGGAAACACAAGGCTAGATAAATGAATCGACCCAAAATTAGTAAAAACATGTTGTGTCGGCCAGTCAATGGAGAAAGTGAGACCAGTCAAAATAGGTTGTGTGGTCAACACTTTTGAGTTGTGTGGTCGACAGATTCTGCGACCACACAGTCGACCGCACAAACCCAATTAGGACTCCATGATTTGGAAACTTTCCAACTCAAAGGAGATCTCTTTCCTAATTGAAAGAGGACTCTATATGGAGAGTTTCCCTCTATATAGAGGATGTCTCTCTATCCTCTCTCACTCTTTTGGATCAATCTCAAACCCTAAACCTAAGATAGAAAGAGAAAGGAAGAGAAGGAGAAGAAGACTTGGAAAGGAAGGTTGGAAGAAGGGCTTTGCAGAGAAGGTCTCTAACTTCCTACAGCAAGCTAAAGGTATGGAACTTGTCTCTATAGAGATAGATCACATAGGGTAAAGTTTTCCATTGAAGATTAGGATGTTAATATGAATCTCTACATAAATCTCAAGGGAGATCATGGAGAATAGAATAGGGTTAATGGTTAATGAAAAACTTTGATTTAATGGCCATAGAATGACCATAGGATGAACCCTACTGAAAAGCTGAGAAATCGACTCTGGAAGAACTCAAATTGAAGGATAGAAATAGACCAAACTTTGTGTGGTCGCATCACTGGTTGACCATAGAGCGACCAGTGAGTTGACCGCAGCTATTCGGGAAGTTTCCTAGAATTTATGTGGTCGCATGATACACGACCACAAAGTCAACCACACAATGAGTGGTCGACATAAACAGGAGACCACAGAGTCGACTAGTCAATTGTTGATGGCCTTGTTTTGGTTTTTGACTACTGTAACTTGGTACCATCAGACCCTAACTTAAATCTATAAATCTCATTGGTTTTCAATTGATTCAAATTGACTTTCAAGGGTTGGAAGAAGGTTGTACATCTTTTACAGGTGAGAGAACAAGACCTAAACTAAGTTACTGATCAGCACTCTCTGCATTCCTGTAGCTGTCGTCGCTGCATCTGCCACTGTCACCTGAGTGAGAGGATGCTCCATAGCATTCTTTTCATCGTTACTGACCTGCACTCCCTGCATCCCCATCCTGCAAATGGCATCCCAGTCAAGGTTTGCTGACATAGTGTCCTCATAGATCCTCTCATCCTCTAAGTTTACCTGTAGGCGAGAAAGTAAAGTGGTGATCAAGCGCTCGTAGGGTAAGTTACCCTTCAGATCAGGGATAGTGGCTCTATGCATGGTTTGAATAATGATATATGGGAGGTAGACGGACTGTCTAGTGCAACTGCAGTAAAGAAGATACTAGGTCAACTGCTAAACCATCTTATAATGACCACTCTGAGGGATAAGATTATGCTCGATAATCTTGTAGTACACACGTGGTTCAGGACTGAGATCGATTGTCTTCATCTCCCAGCGGTCGTCCCATAAAATCTGACTGATCACTTATGCACGCATCCTCTCTGACAAAAACTTATGCTCTTTTGGAGTGCAGTAAACCAACTGATTGGCACTCGAGATACCCAGAAGATCTATCAATTATTGGGTGTTGAAAGAGATAGGAACCCCTTTCACCCAACTAGTGATCCGGAGCTCTCTCCCACTGTCTACATCCTCTGGATCACCTTCCAATTGAAGGTTGCAATAGAAGTGCTTGACCAACTCCGGGCAAGTGCAACCCTCATACTGAATCACAGGGAGCCAGCCCGTATCACTAAATGCACTCTCTACATCAAATAGGGCTAGGCTCACCAGGTTGATGAATCGCCCCACCTCAACCTTCTTTTATTGGTACCATGGGTATTGTGCCTTGGCTTTAGCAAACCGAAAGTAGGTTGCATCATATGGTTTGGGCATCTTGGTTCAGGCCATACTAACTGCAAGAAAGTGAAACAAATAAATAAGTTAATAGAAGTTAGAAAATTGGGCAATATAACAACGTAAAATGGGAAAAAGCTTCACTTTTCACCCAAACTCTTGAGCAGGAGGACTTATGTGAGTCACAAACCATCCTGCAATGGTTAACTAATAGGGAATTATGATAAATTTAAAGGATTTTTAAGGAATTTGAAATTTGGGAAAAATCCCCAATTTCTAGGTCAAAATATTAAATTTTTGAGAGTTTTGCCAAACCAATCAATGAAACCCGAATTTTCTTGAGGGCTTTCGTCCATTGGGTGCCCAACATCTAAACCAAACAGTAAAATCCAAATTTTGATGGTTAAATAAACTTTAATTTGATAAAATAGTAAAAGGTGATGAAAACCTAGGAATAACAGCCCAAAGAAAAGAGAAGAATGGAAAATATACCTTGAAGAATGGAATGGAACTCGTCGATCGATGAAGAAGGCTCCAAGTTGAGTGGTCGGCATTGTTGAAACTCAGTAGTGGCGAGTTGAGTGGAAGCCAGAAGAAGACAAAAAGGAAACAAAGAAAAAAGGCTCGAAATCAGGTTTAAAGATTTGATTTTGAGTTGTGTGGTCGAATAATTCAACCAAAAGGGTCAACCACACAATCGACTACAAAGCCCTGGGAAGTTGCCAGGGTTTGTGTGGTCGCTTCTGTGGTCGCATCTAGTGCGACCAGTCAATGTCTACCATACAAGATTTTTTTTTATTTGTTATGCTCTAGTTGGACTCTGTGCTTGGGAATTTTCTTCTTTTATCGTGGGACTAACATGACATTGCCGTATACTGTAATTGTCTCACATATTTTTGACTTTCAGAAGCCACCATAGTCGAAAGTGGAAAATGGCTGGGCGTAGGACAAGCCGAAGGCAATGGAACCCAGGCCCACCTCTACCACTACCCGTGGAAGTGAATGCCAATGAAAACCAAAAAGTATAAGCTGAAAATACTGAGAACCAAAATGTTGCTACACAAGGGGTCAACAATTAGGCCAACCCAACCAACTTACCACTGCCACCAATTGATTTGTCTACTTTTGTGATAAATCTGGCACAATAGGTGTAGGAGTTAAATTAAATGCAGGCGAATATACACGTTGCCATGGGAATTGCTCCCCCAGCTATGAATACCCACGCCAGCACCTGCGGATCAGGCCAGCGAGATACCAGGGGGTAGCAACACTGTGCCCTCAGCCTCTGTTATTAATAATGCGGCACCGCAAGTACAGTAAACCCCAGTGGTGCACACCCCAGTGCAGGATCCAAGAGCACAGCAAGGAGGATATAATCAAGGTAATTATCAGTACCAGTCACCCATGTATGAAGCTTATGTACAGAATCAGCTGGACCACTCCAGGCTGATAGAGCATTTTCTAAAGATGAAATCAAAGGAATTCACGGGCAAGCCGTCAGATCCTTTGTGGCCAACACACTGGATTGACGAGATGGAGATGAATTTTATGATGATGACTATTATAGAAGAAGAGAAAGTGTTATGTCCCACTTTTATGTTGAAAGGTGATGCACATCATTGGTGGAAGTTTACTCGAGGTTATCTTCTGACCAAGCAAACCCATCTAACATAGGCTACCTTCAAAGAAGCTTTCTTCGAGAAATATTTTTTCAAGAGTTTCAGAGATATGATGAAAAATGAATTCTTGAGTTTATATCAAAGTCAGATGACTGTTGATGCCTACCAGTAGCGTTATGAAAAACTGTTCTTTTTTGCTCCCTCTAGTATGCAAGAAGAAGATACCAAAGCCCAAAGATTCGTCATGGGACTTAAGGGGAGTATTAGAGAGCATCTGTTGGGACTGGAAAAGAGGATCTATAATAAAGCAGTATAGATTGCTCGAGTTCTGGAATCAAGTCAGAAGGAGAGCTATTTTGCTCAAAATAGAGGTATTAAAAGGCCTAACAAAAATTCATTTAATGGAGAAAACTCAAAGACCTTCAAACCATTCCAGACTCAAGGCTTCAATGCTGCAGCCAAGACTACATAGTCGGCTCAACCTCAGCAAAAGCAAGGGAATGCTAGAGTTAAATGCTTCAACTGTGATCAAGTAGGACATTATTTAAGGGACTGCCCTAAACCAAGGAAGCAATTGCAGCAAGGGAATGTTTATGCCGTAACTTCTAAAAACACTGTCGCATCACCTGATGTGGTCACAGGTATGACCCAACCCATTGTATTGTAATACCTTATGTAAGAATATAGACTAAATGTAGGTAAAATCACATGTATCGTAGCTATAGCTAGCATACCCGCTAGAGTACTTTTTGACTCTAGAGCCACCCACTCGTTCGTATCTATGTCTTTTTAAAAGAAACTCTAAATGTGTCCCTTTAGACTTCAAGCTATTTGTATGGTCGTCTATGGGATTAGAAGTAAAACTAGACAAAGGTTATGGACCATGTCCAGTCCTTATTAGTGGACAAATTATGGATGCAATCTTAATTTAACTTGAGATGGCAGACTTTATCGTCATCTTAGGAATGGATTGGTTAGCTCGCCACATTGTAAATTTATTATGTGTGAAAAAGAAATTGACCTTCAAAGGCTAGTGTAAGCACCCCATTTTTGCCACCCTTTGCATAAGTGAACCAATATGGTAGGTTTTCAGCCTTTAACTCAAAGGTTGGTGATTCTTTACTGAACCCCACAACAGGTCATGGGCTATTATCTACTTAGATGAACAGGTTGTGAAATTATCTTCAAAATGAGACTAGAATCATCAAATTCTAACTTCAAACAAGGAAGATATCGCAGTTTGAAAGTGCAAGGGCATTAATGTAATTATCGTATTATTCATGCATTATCATTCAAACTTCAAGACATCATATCTTGGTCATCTGATATCCGAATCAGATGATTCAAAGGCCAATATTCATTTTTTTAGTCCTCTTCAAAGTGGACGTGAAAAATCCTGGGTAGAAGTCACCAGTGGGCCCATGCAAGCTTTCATGTAAAATTATCGTTAGAACTTCAATGCTTCATATCTTTGTAGAGAGAAAGGAAAGAGAGAAGGGATTTTCTAAAAGAAAAAGGAGAAAAAGGAAAAAAAGGAAGAAAAAAAAACATGGGAAGGAAGAGAAGAAAGGAAAGAAGAAAATTGGAAAGAAAGGATTTTCTAGAAGAAAAAGAAGAAAATGAAGGAAGAGAGAAGAAGGAAAGAAGAGGAGAGGATTTTCTAGAAGAGGGAAAAGAAGAAAACGTGTGGAATAGAGAGGGAAAAGATAAAAGGGAAGGAAGAGAAGAAAGGAAAGAAAAAAAAAGGAAGAAAAAAAGATTTTTTAGAAAAAGAAAAAAGGAAAGAAGGATCTTCTAGAAGATGAGAGAAAAAATATAAATAGCCCAAGAAAAGAGAGAGGAAGGTCATTTTTTCAGACCATAGAGAGAGAGGAGAACGTGATAGAGAGAGGAGGACGTGAGTGAGAGAGAGAAAATGTGAGAGAGGGAGAAAGAAAGAGAGAAGAAAAGAGAAAAGAAAGAAAAGAGAAGAAGAAAAGAGAGAAAGATAAGAGAGAGAGAGAAGCAAAAGAGAGGAGAAAGAGGATTCGCATTCAAAGGGGTTGATACAACATCCAATCATCCTTCATCGATGGTTTCGCTCGATTTGAGCACAAGGTTAGTACTCTAAATAAATTTAGAGGTCGTTAGAATGCTCGAATGCCAATTTTGCTTGAAACTAATTTCTATAAAATCTCAATCATGAATGCTCTATTACATGCTTGTTAATGTTAGGATGTCTATGTCTAGTATTTTTCATGAATGATAATTTGTCTAAGCTATTCAATGATAAATTTTTGAATGATATACAATGATGTTTGATGTTTTTTGCAAATTTCATAAAGTGGTTTTCTAATCTGAAATTTTCAGATTTAGGATTCAAACTTAGGACGTACATCACATATATTTTTTCTAGGATTTTTAAGCCCATATTTTTATGGTAGTCTCTCTGATATGTTAGAAGACTACCCTAAAAATTTCATTCCATTTGAAATTGGGAAAATATATCAAAAAAATTTGTCTTTGACATTGCTGTTTTCTCGGATGTAATGCAATCCTCCATCAGAAAGTCTCTAGACAAAGGTCTTATGGCCATAATTAGAAAATCCACTTAATATGAAGTTTTTAGACATGAAAGTTTTCTAAATAATGGCACTAGTTTCATATTTTTTTTCAATTTTTATTGAATTGATATCAATTTTTGAGTGCATAGTGATCTGATTTTGAATCTGTCATGATGTACTGATTTGCATGATTGAAAAGAATCATTTTTCACAAAGAAAATATACTGTTTTAACTTGTTTTCTTGATTAAATTTTAGGTCAGACAGTTATCTACATAGAAATATGTCTGTATTTAATTTTTATTAAGAATAAAATTTTATTTGGAATTTATGGTGCAACTGGTTAAAAATCTAGAACAGATTTGATCAGTGCACATATTCGGTCTTAGGGCATATCTTTGACCTGTTTTTGCTTTCTTTTGGGATTCAACTCCTTCATATGAAATATAATATATTAAGTCATCTTTATATAAAAAAAAGTTGAGGATTTGAGTTTCGAAAGACCTACTTATGGTCATTCTTGTGTAATGTGACAAAATCTGAATTCAGTTCATAGTTTTATCCATTATCTTAAACCTTGTGTCACAATTTTGATAGTTTGAGTCATTAATCTTCCCAAATTTCTTCATAAAAAATTATATTTTTTCAAAGAACATTGAACATATGTTTTTATTTTTTGATAATTTTGTACTTTTCAAAAAAAGGTTTCATTAATGTCTCATTCATTATAACATCAATGATTGTTTAAGTGAATTCTGTCATATTTGGATAAATGATTATATTTGGAGCATTCATATGCTTTGTTTGGATTATGCATACCATATTTGCCACATTCCATGTGTTGCTATTTTTGGTAGAATAGATAAATTTTTACCATATTTTAGTAAAATCTTAATAATTACTATTTTTAAGTTTTACTATGCTTAGAAAATATCATATAAGATCTTTCCTTTTTTGAAAAATTCATAACATATGTGCATTCTATGATTGGTACTTACCATATTGATCTTGTCATATTAGATCTTGTCATGCTTCGATCATACGATATTAGGTTGTTGCCTTATTTGCAATACATGCCATATTAGGGAGATTTTCATAATCTTACTATATGTTGTGATAGTTACCATAAATATCATACATGCCATGCTTAGAATATTTCTTTTTTGGCAATAATTTAATTTATGCTACACCTAGTTAAACTGTCATATCTGTACATCTAGCAAACATATTAGGTGTAGGGACGTGCATTTAGGCACCCACATTCTTGGGAAGGGCATAATGGGAATAATAAAAAACCTTAATAAAGAAAGAGAATGCTTTGCCAAACCTTTCAAAATTAGAACTTAGGTTGAAAAGGGTAATTCAGGATGAGTTTTCCCCTCGGTGAACCCTAAACCTAGAATAGGTTCTAAACCCTAAACCTAGAACAGGTTCTCAACCCTAAACCTAAAATAAGTTCCCTAGAACAGGTTATCATTTCAAACTACGTAGATTCTGATTCCTAGGTCAAACCCTAGGATACGTAGGCTATTTGGGAGAATCCCAAATTCGGATCCACACCTTAGTCCACTCGGACTATCCATAGATCCACTAGGATATTTACCCATATTTTGACCCAAATAGGGTTATCCAGAGTCCGAACTACGTGATTCTGATTCCTAGGGCAAACCCTAGGATACGTAGGCCATTTAAGAGAAACCCAAATTCGGATCCATACCTTAGTCCACTCGGACTATCCATAGATCCACTAGGATACCCAACCATTTCAACTCAGATGCCCGAACTACGTGGATTCTGATTCCTAGGTCAAACCCTAGGATACATAGGCCATTTGGGAGAATCCCAAATTCGGATCCACACCTTAGTCCACTCGGACTATCCATAGATCCACTAGGATATTTACCCACATTTTGAACCAAATAGGGTTATCCACATTCCAACCCAGAATGGGTTATCCATATTTTGACCCAAATAAGGTTATTCTTAGATCCACTAGGACTATCTATCAGTCCACATGGACTATCCAGATCCTAACCCATAGGGTTTCTCATCCTTTCAAGCATAAATTTCAACTTGAACAATGAACTTAATCATGTACAAGCATAAATCATATCCATAAACTTTAATCACACCTGAACTATGATAGTGAACCTGAATTTTGGAATAATTCCGTGATACGTAGGTAATCTGATGGATACAGATTCGGTTCAATGATATCAAACCACTTGGTTTGGTTCAATTTAATAGATAGTGTCTAGCATAATAAAGGTATAGGAGATCGATTTTGATCGGGTGGTTTGGGTGCCTAACTCCTTCCCATAACCGTAACCTGACACTTACCCAATCTCTAATGGACCAGAAATCCAATCTAAGGGTCATGAGTCAATCGAAGTCTTACCTTAGGGTGAGATTTCACATTTCTAAGGTCCTAGACCTTAATCTAGGTGGCGACTTCCACAAGATTTTCATCTTTGTCCTCACAGCTAGGATGGTACATAATTCAACTTTTCGAAAACCAAACTTCCTCGTAAACAGAAACTCATTATCTGCTTTGAAGGCTAAGAGATGCCTTGAGAAGGGTGGAGTTGGATACCTTGTATCTATGGTGGACCTTACCAAAGAAGAGCCATGAGTGGAGGATATCGAAGTTGTGCAAAAATTCCCAAACGTATTTCCTAAAGATTTATCGAGGTTGCTACTTGATTGAGTGACAGAATTCGTTATTGACATATTGTCAGGTCAGCACCTGTGTCTAAAGCACCATTCCAAATGGTTCTAACTGAACTGAAGGAATTAAAGGTTCAACTACAAGAGTTATTAGACAAGGGATTTATCCGACCTAGCATATCACCTTAGGGAGCGCCTATATTGTTTGTGAAGAAAAAGGACAATAGTGTTTGGCTATGTATAGACTACTAGGAATTGAATAAGTTAACGATCAAGAATCGATACCCATTACCTCATATCGATGATTTATTTGATCAGTTGCAAGGAGCAAAGGTGTTTTTCAAGATCGATCTTCGGTCAGGGTATCATCAATTGAAGATTAAGGATAGAGATATTCCAAAGATAGTATTTAGAACCAGGTATGGACATTATAAGTTATTGGTCATGTCCTTCGGATTAACCAATGCACCAGCGTCCTTTATGAAACTCATGAATGGGGTGTTTTAATACATGTTGGACACTTCGATCATAGTTTTCATAGATGACATATTAATTTACTCCAAGGATGAAGCGACTCATGCGACGAATCTTAGAGCAGCTTTACAACGACTGAGGAAAGAGAAACTTTATGCCAAATTTAAGAAATGTGAGTTCTAGCTGAACTAAGTGCAATTCTTAGGTCACGTTGTATCTTCGGAAGGAATTAAAGTGGACTCTGGCAAGATAAAAGCAATTGTAAAGTGGGACGCGCCTAAGAACGTTATCGAGATTAGGATTTTCTTGGGGTTAGCCAGATATTATAAACGATCTATAGGAGACTACTCTAGAATCGTCGCACCTCTCACCAAGCTGACCAGGAAAGGAGAAAAATTCATTTGGTCCGATCAGTGTGAGAAATGCTTCTAGACGTTGAAGTCGAAGTTGATATCGGTGCCCATCTTGACCATTCCGGTACCAGGATAGCCATTTACCCTGTATACCGATGCCTCTAAATTGAGTCTAGGGTGCGTATTGATGAAAGGTGAACAGGTAATTGCTTTTGCTTCAAGACAACTGAAGGAACACGAGAAGAATTACCCTACTCATGATTTGGAATTAGTAGCAGTGATTCAGACAATTAAAACCTGGAGACAATACTTATATGGAGAAAAATTTCAGATTAAGTTGGACCATAAGAGTCTTACTCATCTTTTTAACCAGAAGGAGTTGAACATGAGATAGAGAAGATGGTTAGAGTTGTTGAAGGATTATGATTATGATATTCAATATCATCCCAGAAAGGCTAACGTAGTGGCAGATGCATTGAGCAGAAAAGGAGTATTGAAGCCAGGCAAAGGACCAGCACCAATGCTACATTAAGCCTTTCAACCATAACATCTGATTAGGATAAAGAGCAATACCAAACTGAATCTTTTGATGGCCTGATGGGACAAGGTCTTATCCATAAGTTCACGCTCCAGTTCATCGCATTGAGGATTGTACCTGACCTGACAAAGGAGGTGAAAGCAATAATCCTACAGGATCCTTACCTAAGGACTATGCAAGAAGACTTAAAACAGGGCAATATGAACCCAGAATTTAGCTTGGATATGGAAGGGGTACTAAGATATAGAGGAAGACTGTGTATACCTAAATGTGAGGACTCAAACCTTAGAAATAGAATAATGACAGAGGCACATTCCACTCCTTATTTGGTACATCCTGGAAGTATGAAAATGTACCATGATTTGAAGAAATTATACTGGTGCCATAGAATAAAAGTAGACATGGCTAAGTATGTGTTCCAGTGTTTGAATTGTTAGCAAGTAAAGGTTGAAAGACAAAGACCTGCAGGCTTGCTACAACCTTTACCAGAGCTAGCATGGAAGTGGGACTGTATAACTATGGACTTCGTCACTGGGTTACCATTGACTCCCAGATCAGTTGACACAGTTTGGGTGATTGTTGATCGTCTTACTAAGATAGCTCATTTCATTGCTATACGACCTCAGTATACCCTGGAGCGGCTAACAAAACTATGTGGACAATATTGATATTGTTTGATTACATGGTGTACCTGAAAGCATCGTGTTTAACAGAGATCTACGCTTTACTTTAAAGTTTTGGGAAGAATTACAGAAGGTTGTGGGAACAACATTGAAGTTCAGTACCGCATTCTACTCTCAGATTGACGGGAAATCAGAGCCAACCATACAGATCCTAGAAGATATGCTTCATACTTATGCTATTGATTTCAAGGGGGCTTAGGATGAGAAGTTGTCATTGATCGAGTTTGCTTATAACAACAACTATCAAGCTACTATACAGATATCATCCTATGAAGCATTGTATTATAGAAAGTGCCGAACTCCATTATTTTGGAATGAAGTCCGAGAATGGAGAATTGTTGGACTGGAGTTTATTGAAGAAACCTATAAAGTAGTGGACATAATCAAGGAAAGAGTTAAGACAGCTTAAGATCATTAGAAACAGTATGCAGATAACTGTCGCTGAGACCTTGAGTTTGCGGTAGGAGACAAAGTATTTATAAAGATATCACCTATGCGAGGTTTGAAATGGCTCGATAAGAAAGGTAAGTTGTGTCCCAGATATATTGGATCATATGAGATTCTGGCTAGACGTGGAAAGGTGGCATATCAGCTAGCACTGCCACCATCTATGTCTGGTATACATGATGTATTTCATGTCTCATTGTTAAAGACATACATCAAAGATCCAACGCATGTTTTAACAGTGGATCCACCATATTTGACTGAGGACTTGACGTTCAAAGTGGTGCATTTTGAAATTACCCGTCGGAAGGTTCAATGTCTTTGCAATCGTGATATCTATTATGTTAAAGTTACCTGAAGAAGCTAAGATGTGGAAGAGGTAATGTGGGAAGAAGAGAATGTTATGCGGAAGCAGTATCCTCGTCTATTCAACTTATAAGGTATATAGAAATTTTGAGGACAAAATTTATTTAAGGGGGGGGGGGAGTTGTAAAACCCACACTCCACTAACCCAGTCTAACCGTGTCGTGCCAGGTCTTCCCATCATAGCCAGATTGAGTGGACTAATCGTGTGAAGGAAACACAAGGCTAGGTAAATGAATCGATCCAAAATAGTAAAAATATATTGTGTAATTGACCAGTCAATGGACAAAGTGAGACCAGTCAAAATAGGTTGTGTGGACGATACTTTTGAGTTGTGTGGTCGACGGATTCTACGACCACACAGTCGACAAAAAAACCCTATTAGAAGTCCATGATTTGGAAACTTTCTAAATCAAAGGAGAACTCTTTCCTAATTGTAGGAGGACTCTATATGAAAAGTTTCCCTCTATATAGAGGATGTCTCTCTACCCTCTCTCACTATTTTGGATCAATCTCAAACCCTAAACCTAAAAGAGAAAGAGAGAATAAGAGAAGGAGAAGAAAACTTAGAGAGGAAGGCTGGAATAAGGGCTTTGCAGAGAAGATCTCTAACATCCTACAGCAAGCTAAAGGTATGAAACTTGTCTCTGTAGAGATAAATCATTTAGGGTAGAGTTTTCCATTGAAGATTAGGATGTTAATATGAATCTCTAAGTAAATCTCAAGGGAGATCATGGAGAATAGAATAGGATTAATGGTTAATGAAAAACTATGATTTAATGGCCATAGAATGACCATAAGATGAACCCCATTGAAGAGCCAAGAAATCGACTCTGGAAAAATTGGATTGAAGGACAGAAATCGACCAAACTTTGTGTGGTCCCATCACTGGTCTACCATAGAGCGACCAATGAGTCGACCACAGCTATTCGGGAAGTTTTCCAAAATTTGTGTGGTCACATCTGTGGTCGCATGATACACGACCACATAGTCAACTTCACAATCAGTGATCGACATAAACAGGAGACCACAGAGTCAATCACTCAACTATTGAGGGCCTTGTTTTGATTTTCAACCACTGTAACTTGGTACAATCAAACCCTAACTTAAATCCATCAATCTCTTAGGTTTTCAATTGATTCAAAGTGACTTCTAAGGCTTGAAAGAGATTGCACATCATTTACAGGTGAGGAAAGAAGACCTAAACTAATTGAATAATAACAAACTATCATTTCTTCTTATTTTTTGCTATCTAATATGATGTCATGCCTTGTATGATTGTTTGTGCATCTCACATGTCATCTAATACTTGTTATTTATTTGTTCATGCATATTTATTTTTGTTCCTTATGATATAATGATGATGCTAGGAATAAGCATGTGCTTGTTTATGTGGTTGATATATTGGATGTGAGTGGAGCATCAGGGGGAGGACATGGTATTGTGGTCTTTGGCTTGACCACAAGACTCGAGCCCCATCTCCATTCTGTTCTTTGCATTGACATCGTCGTATCACCATTACCTTAGCGAAACTAGTATGTTATAGAGCATCAAGGAGAGGACGCGGTACCATGGTTTATCCTAACCACCAGACTCTAGCTCTATCTCTATGGGCATATTGAGGGATGCTGGGGTAAGGCCTTGGATACAAATTATGATGACATCTAGGATTGGTTAGTTACAAGCTCAGTTTGCAAGCCCTCGGTAGTAGGGGCTTACGTGTTGGTATGGATAGGGCATCAGGGGAAGTGTTGGCAGTGTGTGATCTGGACACTTTAGCTCTATCTTTATTCCATGGTGGGTGCATGTAGGATGACAATGGTGTTTGATCCATTGGGCAGATTCATACACTTGTGCATAGAGGTGCGGTGGCTGCCAATCCTTTCTATAGCACAGTTGCAAACTTAAACCAGACCAAAAGATATAAATGTGACTGCATGCATATGTTTGTGCATTATTTTGTTTACTCACTGAGCCATGATATGTGCTCACCCCTCAATGTCAAATGTTTTTAGTTGATGATATAGGTACCACAGTAGAGGACTATATGAGTGCGCTACCGTACGAACACGTGGCGTCTATGGACTTGTAAGCTGTAGAAGACGCGCATGATCCATCATGCAAGTGCTTCTAATGTGTTTTTGAGTAGTTTATTTACAAATAAGTTTTGGAACATTTAATAGACTATTTACCTTATGTTTGAGTTATTTGAAGATAATTAGATTTAAATATTTATTTATCATGTTAGACCTCAGTTCAGTATTAATAAAGACTTCTGTTATTTTGTTATTACCTCTGATTATTATTGTGGAATGTGTTTGGTTTGATATGATTGGCACGGTCTTTATGAGATCCTGGTTTGAACCATTGGTTCTTATGACGATTCATTACACTACTGGTTAGACTAGAATTGGGTTATGACAATTTGATCAACTCTTCTTCCTAACTAGAAGTCAAATTAGTTGCAACAATAATGGGAAGAGTCTGGTCAGGTTCTAGGAAGGCATACTTTATATTGGACAGTAACTCCTTTAATTCTAAGGTAGGTGGATCAACAATTGAGGGCTTGTGAGTAAAAGTGGATAAGGGTCCTAGAAGTTCCACATATGTGTGGATACTCCATGCCTTTGAGGATAAAGTGTCCTCTACTCCTCCCAACTCGTCTATACACTTAAAGAAATTTGAGTCAAAATCAATGTCAAAAGTGGTCTCTACATGGTTGGGGAATCCTTGAAACATATGTACTTCCTCATTAGGTTACTTACTTAACCTAAATACATTTAAATCAATAGTTTGGTTTCCAAATGAAAGCTTCATTAGACCATTCCTATAATTCATTAGTGCATTTCTCGTAGCAAGAAACGGTTTTTCTAAAATGATAGGGATATGATCCCTATTGGAGATAGGATGTGTTTCTAAAACAATAAAATCAATAAGAAAAAGAAATTCCCCTACCTTTAATAAAACATCTTCTACCTTTCCCTTAGGAGTCTTTATAGAATGATCAGCTAGTTAAAGTGAGATTGACGTTGGTTTCAACTTTCCAAACCCTAACTGTTGGTAAACATGATATGATAGAAGATTTACACTTACACCTAGGTCTAGCAGAGCATGATCAATAAAAGTGTTGCCTATGATGCAAGATATGGTAGGGCATCCAGGGTCTTTGTATTTGGCTGCCACAGGATGATTTATAAGAAAACTTAAATGTGCAGCCAAGAACACCTTTTTGGGCACTTAACTAATCCGTTTTTGTGTGCATAAGTCTTTAAGGACTTTTGCATAAGTAGGGATTTGGTCAATCGCACCCAAAAGTAGAATATTCAATTTTACCTGTTTGAAGACTTCTAAATTTTATCAACTAAAGCAGTCTTCTTTTTATTTACCAACCTATTAGGGAATGGGGCTGGTGGAATAAAGACTCTGTCCGGAATAGTCTCTTTAGGTTTTTCAGGCTCCTCAGACAAACCTAAAGAAGGAGGCTCAATAGTTGCCTCAGATTGGGGAACATCAACGGGGTCAGCTATGGGTTTGGTTTGTGGTGCATCATCCCATTGGTACTCTAGGCCACTCTGTTGACTAACGATGGACATGGACTGCATTACATTGTTTGGAGGGCCCTGGTTGACTCACTATGCCATTCACTTGAGGGTTTGGCCTATTTGGATGTGGGTAATGGCATGGGTCGGTCTCTGGTTGGCTGGGCAAATTACCTTTGTTCTTCTCTCATATTAGGGTAACCAATTGGGTAAGTGTTCTCTCCATACTTGTATGCCCTGCCATAATAGCTGCCACATTCTTCTCTAACTCATTGAGTCTAGCTGGCTTACCCGTGTTAGAAAAGCTAGGGGGATGCTAAAAATTATCTTAGAAAACAAAATTAGGTCTAGAGGGAGCATATGACCTTTAGTATGGACCTTAATTTGGAAACTGAGGTAGATCCGCATGGTTCCCTTGGTTCCAGGAGAAATTTGGATGATTTCTCCATCATGGATTGTAAGTGTTACTATATGGATTGTAAAGTACACTTACATTCGTATTTTGAGAATCACCCCCAGAAGGGCATTCCTCTACTGTATGTCTAGGATTTTGACACCAGTTGCACATTAGGACTTGCTTTTGGACAGGGTCTCTGGAAACTAAAGCTTTTATCCTTTTGATAAGGCTATCTAAGTGTGCCTCCTTAGCTACTATGCCATCAAAAAAGTAACCTTTACCTTGTTGGGTGCGGTCTATTTCCTACGTAGACTCCTACTCTCTTGTTCTTTTAGCGAAATCTACCAAAAAGTTTCAAGCATCAGTAGCATCTTCATAGGAAGTGAATCCTTGAGTACATATAGGCTCAAGCATCTGCTTGGTAGGGAAGTCTATCCCCTCATAGATAATTTGGCAAAGCTACCACATCTCAATACCATGGTAGAGGCACTCTTGAAGTAGGCCTTGGAACCTCTCCACGAGGAGCAAAAAAGATTCATTTGGCTTTTGTTTGAACCGCATTATATCCCCCGAAGTTTTTTTGTCTTGTAAAGAAGAAAAAACTTTTTGAGGAATAACACAATAAAATGATCCCATGAAGTAATAGAATTTGTAAGAAGACTATAAAGCCATTTTTTTGCTCCATCTTTGAGTGAAAAAATAATGCACCTCAATTTGACAGCATCATCACTGAGCTGTTACATCTTGATGAGGGCACACACCTCCTTATACTCACGGAGGAACAAGTATGCAACCTCTGAAGGTAACCCACGAAAATAGAGAAGCATGATAGTGAATTGAGTTTTCAGTTCATAGTTATTGCCTGTGCAGCCGGCAATTGTATACATGAGGGTTGTGCTACCCTAGCAGGGTAGAACCTATCTTTAAGTGTCATCTTTGGTTCAACAATTGTTAAAGATTGGACTCTTACTAGACTGTTGTTAGAATCTCGATTACACACACGCATGCACAAACCTCTTTAAATGAAAAAAATTTCTCTTTCTTTTTCCTCTAAATTCTATGCGAAAAGCTGGATTTTTTTGAATTGGGGTCAATGCAAACCTCCTAACGATCAATGGCTTAGAAACTAGTCATATCAAGAATTACCTTAAGAAACAACGTCGTTACCACTGAAGCTATTGGTCATTATTCCCCTTGATGATTTAATAGCTAACATATCTTATTATCACATCATGATTAAGATTCGACCATCGATTATACTTTTCCAAGCTAACGGATCAGAGGTGCAAAGAAAGGAATGAAAACAAGTGAAAACTTTTTTTTTTATTTTTTTATTTTTTTTTTAATCACTTTGAACTATTTAAAATAAGAAAATTAACAACTTGCCTCCCCAGCAATGGCGTCAAAAAACTTGTTAGAGATTTAAAAGCGCAACCACAAGTGCACAGTATCATGCAGTAACTGGTCGAACTTAGGGAGAAAGTGCTATTTTCCTAACTTAAACATGGCAAAGTGTACCCAAATGAATTGAATAAATTAAACAACCTAAAATACTCTAATAACAACCTAATCAAGCAACAAAAATAATGATAAAACAGATTCCTAACTGCACAAAAATTTAAGGCATCCTAAATTAACCCTAGAGTAACAAATAGCAATTACATGAAAGGAAACGAAATTAAAAATAAAAGAGTGTAAAAAAAATTTTATCTCAGGAAGATTTCTCCGTCATCGCTCGTCGTCTCGTTTCCACTCCAAGGCGATGCGCATATGATTACAAAGGGAGCTTTCTCCCCTAACTTAAAATAGTAATGGGGTACAACCTATATTGATCTACCCTATTACAGAACTCTAAATTTGAAGTTAAAACTTGAGAAAAGAAATTAAGCAATTTAGATAAAGAGAAAAGAATGAAATAAACAATTCAACTAAAAGAAAAAAGAAGAACAACATTGTTCAAAAGCGATCACACCATTGACATGAGTTTGGGCTTCAAAATATCCTTGAACCAAATGAATAAACTAGCCAGACATTACAATTCTTTTTTGAGAAAGAGATAAAATAAATATCATTAACTAGAGAGAGAGAGAGAGAGAGAGAGAGAGAGAAAGAGAAAGAGAAAGAAATTTCCAACCAAAGAGAGAGAGAGAGAGAGAGAGAGAGAGAGAGAGTATCTTCAACTTAAGTGCTCTATGTATAGAGAGCATCACAATCCTTTGTAGCTTAGAATTCATTCTTTGTTCAGAATTCTAAAAGTGTAGAGTTTCCTTCTTTCCTTGGAGTCTTCTAGAATGGTAGTTTCCTTATCTAACTCAAATACCAAATCAATTCAACATCTTCTATTTTAAGTTTCCTAACTTGAGTAGGAAACTCTTTATGGAGATTCCATCCATAGTTGAATGCTTTAATCAAATCGTACGACTTCCTTGTATGGTAACCTTCCTACTTCGATTTGGATTCGGATCAGATTTTCGTGTCAAATTTTGAGATAACATTTGGAGGCCCAAACGAATTGGATTTTTCTCCACAATACCATTCTGGAAAACTTGAGACGTCCTCTACAACTTCACTGAATACCACTTTTAAATTATGAAACTCTTTCCACATAAAAAATCTGCATGAAGCTCATAACATTAATATTAAGAACGCTGAAATTTTTTATTTTTTTTCACAAAGTCTCTAAAATATTCCAAACTTGTAGAATTCATTCTATTCAACTCAATAAGGCATTAAAAATATTAAAGAAATATAGTACAAAGGGAATGAAAATATAGAAATCACACACTTATCAGCTTAAAAAAAAAAAGGCTCAAACATAGCCTAAGTAAATAATAAAAAAAGAAAAGAAAATTTTATTGAACTTTTGAAAAAAAAGATTGAGCCTTTAAATTTTACCAAAAGAGTTCACAAACTACCAAAAAACACATAAAAACTCATCATTTATTTTGTTTTAGGAAAAATTATGAGTATGTCCCCTCTAGTTTGCTCGAATACCTAGTACACCCAAAACCTTTTAAACAATTACAAAGAAAATCCAAATAAATAATAGAAATGGCCATGCCGTGATTTTTTGTTAACTGACGCCATAAAGAATAGGTTAAAATTTTATTACCTAAAATGCCAAAATGATTAAGTGAATGGACCATATTACCCCTTTCTAAAATATTACCTTTATGTTGAGTAGCTACACAAAACACAAGAAGAACATCGTTCTTCTTCTTATTCTTTCTTGGTTGCAATCTGCAAGCACAACACCAAGAGTCTAGAGTTGAAGGAGCAAACCTTTTGAAGGAAGGAATTTGAACGCCTAAGAAGCTGGAACTTGTTAGGCGAAGGCTAGTGAACAGCGGAACCTACAACTGCAGTTTGAAGGTAAGTTATTCCCTTCAAAATCTTCTAGGGTTTTACACAATGTGTCTCCATCAACCCGTGTGCCATTTTCGACAATTTCATAGCCTATTCTAGGGGGAAAAAAAATTTTTGAGTACCTGAAATTTTCCCTTGTAGAAGCTTCCTTCAATCGCTGCTCAGAAAGATCACCAAATTAATTGGAAACCAATTAAATTTGGTTGTTTTTCTTTGAAGTTTGCTTGGGACGTTCTTCGATCCCCAAATCCAAAGGTGTCGTGGGATGATACTATGTGGCCTTTGCACTGTGTGACTTGCTTCTCTCCCTCTGCACAACTCCTGAACTAATTCTTTTCTCAGTTGTGGTCATCCATTATTCTTTTTTATCACTTTTCTATATGTGTTTATTCTCTTGTCCTTTAAAGCTTTCTCTTTTAGAGTTGAAATTATTGAGCTGCTGTTATTTTCTATTCTGGCAGTGATTATTGTTTGTCTAAAAATAAATTACTGGAATTCTATCACTTCAACTCAGATTAGCCTGAAATTCTGAGAATTCCTTCTTCTGTTAGGGGCAATGTGGCCTACATGGTTTGGTCCCATAACTCAGAAGGATCACTTTTCTATATGTGTTGATTACAAGTTGACACTGAGGGGGGGGGTGAAATCAGTGTCTTCAAAATTCTTCCCAAACAATTCCTTAAAGGAAAATACGGCCTTGAGCTAATGCTTCAATCACTGACCACAACCACACAATTACTGTAGCACTACCATACACACATAGTCGTATGCACAACCACCTCGCTACCACAGAGTGGTCAGGTCTACCGTGTTGTGCACACCCACCCTGCAAGCCATTCTATGCAGTTCACAAGAAACAAAATATGTACAATCCACAACACAAGATATACATGGTTCACCACCACAGTATGTGATAGCTAGTCCACGAAGTAATGCCTTATGGACTCCGTATATACTCAATACGTTTCTTTTAGTTGTCTACACAGCTGGGAGTACATACACCCAATTTACCCAGCATAAAACTAGGAGGGCACGACTGTGCCAATAATTTAGGTATCAAGTACCAGTGTTTAGTACACGCTGCACACACAGTAAAATCCTAATTTTGGCTGAACCAGAAGTGTGAGTGAACCGTCACTGAAGCAACGGTTCACACCAGGATCTCAATAAGACCGTGTCCACTCATACAAACCATTGCATATAACCACAATCAGAATATAATAAATACAACGGAAGTCTTAAATTAAATGAACTGAGTAATCTATTGATAAATTTAAATAAAATTTTAAATTATTCAAATACCCAAAATTTAAGTAAATATCTTTACATCAAATGTATTCCAACAGAAAATAACTAAAACAAATAAAATCAAATCCTAGAGGTACACGCAGAAAGGGCACTCGCATGAAGCGTCATGTTCGTCCTCTCTTGCTTGCACCTCCAAAGCAGCCACGCCTCCGTACACTGGAGCGTTCACATAATCCTCCACCGAATAACTTGCATCAACATCTAAAAATAGTGTATACACAAGGGTGAGCTCACAACTTAGCTCAGTAAGACAATCAGACAATGCAACAAACATATGCATGAGTAACATTCACATCATAGTCTAGTTTTAAGTTTGTAATGTGCTATAGAAAGGATTAGCAGCTACCGCACCTCTATACACGAGTGTGTGAAGCCGTCCAATGGATCAAACACCATTGTCGTCCCACATGCACCCACCATGGAATAGAGATAGAGTTAAGGCGTCCGGATCAAACACCGCCAACACCTCCCCTAATACTCTACCCATACCAACACGCAAGCCCCTATTGGCGAGGGCTTTCAAACTGGGCTTGTAACTAACCAATCCTATATGTCATCACAGTAGGCCCTATCCCAGCATAGCTCCCTATGGCATAGAGATAGAGCTAGAGTCTAGTGGCCATGCCGGAGACTATAGTGCCACTTCCTTCCCCTAATACCCTACCCGCACCAAGCATGCTAAGACAGAACGATACGAAAGGTGCTAGTGTGAGGAATGATCCCAGACCTCCAGTCATTCCCATTTCACACACCAACGAAAATAATCACATGCCTAATAGTCACATCCTAGCATAGCGAGTATGCATAAACAATAATAATAACTGAAAATAAAGGATGACATGCGAGTATGCACAAACATCATACCATAGAATCATGGTTATTAACAATGATTTACTGTTTATTAAATCATTAGGGTTTAGGTCTGATTCCCTTACCTGACGATTGTTTGATAGTTTGCTCCACGTCACAAGGTCCAAACTTACTATCACAAGGTCCTATACAATATTAGGGTAGTATTAGAATAATTTTCTTAGGGTTACGTTGGTCGAAAAACCAACTGGGTCAAAAACACTCTTCACAGAGCAGACCGGTCGCAGTACCGATCGTGGCACTGTGGGAAAAGGTGCGACCAGTATGGTCGATCGGTCCCTACAGACCATCTCCGGGAGGTACCGGTCGTATTACCGGTCGCATATGGTGCGACCGGTATGTCTCCGGAAGACCATACATCCGGTTCTCGCCTTTCTTCGGTCACCTCCTATTAATCCTAGGGTTTCTCCTACACATTCTAGGTCTGAGCACTGAGTTAGAGTTGTTTCCAACTCCATTCAAGTCCTAGTTTCGATAATCTTCGACCTAGAACTTGAATTTAGGGTTTACCGACTAGATTAGGGTTTGAATGCAAAATAGGGTTTAGATCAATACCTTGCTTTGCATGGTATTGATCCAAACATGACTAACCATCCTAGAACGATTAAAGTAGAGGAAGGTTTAAGCACTTACCATTGGTTCGTGGTAATGTGTTCTTCGTCCAACGGAAATGGCGGCTCTTCCCTCTCCTTCCTAGCTTCTTCTCCTTCTTCAGCCTCTTTCTCCTCTCTAGGGTTTGTGAGAATCAATAGAAGAGGTTTTAGGAGGTTTAAGGGTCCTTATATAGGCTAGGGTTAGGTTTAGGAAGCCTCCTAACATTAAGAAAGTCCTTCGGTTTGAAATTTAGAAAGTGGGACCCACAGAGATCCTTTTCTGGATCCCAGTCTGCGCAGGCCATATCGGTCGACCATCGACCGGTACCATCGATCTGTATCCAATTTTTCATACATAAATTGGTCTGATTGATCCAATTTCATACCTGGTTGTCATCCGCTCGTCCCGTCTGGCCAGGTGATGATTGGAAGACCTGTTACGACATGAATGAAAGATTTAGATCGAGTGCATGGAGTGCGGGTCCTACAACTCCCCCACCCTTAAAAGAAATTTCGTCCTTGAAATTTGCATGTAGGTTTCACAACTCCTCCACTCTTAAAATAAATTTTGTCCTCGAAATTTATACGTATCTTGATCGTCAAAAAGGTTAGGGTATTCCTTTCGCATTGCATTTTCTTCCTCGTACGTAATTTCTTATACATCTTGGCTTTTTCAATGCACCTTTACATAATGGATATCCTTGCTTCGGAGATGTTGTACCTTTCGAATTGTGAGCATCACAGGTAGTACTTCAAATATCAAGTCCTCTGTCAAGTCTGGTGGGTCTACTGTCAAGATGTGCGATGGATCCTTGATGTACTTCTTCAATAAAGAAACATGGAACACATCATGAACGCTTGACATGGATGGTGGTAGAGCCAGTTGATATGCCACATTGCCACGTCTGGTCAAAATCTCGTATGGTCCCATATACTTGGGGCATAGCTTACCCCTCTTAGCAAACTGTTTCAGACCTCGCACAAGTGATATCTTCAAGAATACCTTGTCACCCACTGTAAACTTCAGATCTCGACGTCGATTATCTACATAGTGCTTTTGTCGAACTTGAGCTGTCTTCACTATTTCATTAATTTTTGATTAATCACTCAACATGTTTCTTCGACGAACTCCGATCCTACAATCCTTCTCTCTCCCACCTCATTCCATAACAGATGTGTACGACATTTCTTCCCATAGAGTGCCTCATATGGAGCCATTTGGATCGTAGCCTGGTAACTATTATTATAAGCAAACTCAATAAGTGATAGCTTCTCGCCCCAAGCTCCTTTGAAATCTAGGGCACACGCTCAGAGCATATCTTCTAAGATTTGAATAGTTCTTTCTGACTGCCAGTCAGTCTGAGGATGAAAAACTGTGCTAAACTTCAACTTGGTTCCCATAGCTTTCTGTAATCTTTTCCAAAACTTTGATGTAAAATGGGGATCTCTGTTAGATACTATACTTTCTGGGATGCCATGAAGTCTTACTATATTATCCACATATAACTTGGCTAGCTTCTCCATGGTAAACTGAGGTCTGACCGCGATGAATTGAGCTGTCTTGGTAAGTCGATCGACTATAACTCATACTGCATCCACTGACCTTGGTGTCAAGGGTAAGCCAGTGACGAAATCCATTGTGATACAATCCCACTTCCATGCTGGCTCTGGTAGTGGTTGTAGCAAACCTGCGGGTCTCTACCTTTCTGTTTTAACTTGCTGGCAATTCAGACATTGGAACACGAATTGAGCTACATCTGCTTTCGTACCCCTCCACTAATATAATCTTCTTAAATCATGGTACATCTTGGTGCTTCCTGGATGTACCAAATATGGGGTGTAATGAGCTTCTGTCATAACTCTATCTCTGATATTTGAGTTCTCACTCTCAGGTATACATAATCGTCCATGATACTTGAGTACCTTGTCTGAATCCAAGGTAAAGTCAAGGTTATTTTTACCCTTCTCTAGATCTTCTTGCACAGTCTTGAGGTGTGGATCCTGTAGGATTACTACTTTGACCTCATCTATTAGATCCGATGAGATTTTTAAGGCTGCAAACATCAATGTAAACTTATGAATTAAGCCCTATTCCACTGGATCTCCTGCAGTCTCTAATAAAAACTCTTCATCATTCTCTATTGAGCTTGAGGCTGCAGCACACAATGCAGCATTTGTACTAGGTCCTGCCTCTGGTTTCAATGCCCACTTTCTACTTAGGGCATCAGCCACAACGTTTGCCTTACCCGGATGGTACTGGATATCACAATCATAATCTTTTAATAGTTCCAGCTATCTCCTCTGTCTTATATTCAGGTCCTTCTGAGTGAAAAGGTAAGTTAAGCTCTTGTGATCCGACTTAATCTGAAACTTTTCACCATAAAGGTAGTGTCTCCAAGTCTTGATTGCGTGAATAACTGCTGCTAATTCCAGATCATGCGTAGGATAGTTCTTCTCATGCTCTTTCAACTGTCTTGATGCGTAGGCAATCACATGTTCTCCTTGCATCAACACACATCCAAGACCTAACCCTGAGGCATCCGTATATAAGATGAACGGCAAGCCTGGTGCTGGGATGGTCAAGATAGGTGCAAAGACTAGTCTTGACTTCAAAGTTTGAAAGCACTTTCACACTCATCTGTCCATATGAACTTTTCCCCTTTCTTGGTTAGTCTGGTAAGTGAAACGACGATCCTTGAGTAGTCTTCCACGAATCTTCTATAGTAACCAGCCAATCCCAGGAAACTACAAATCTCCGCAACTGATTTCAGTACACCCCATCCTACTATAGTTGCGATCTTGCTTAGATCTATCTTGATACCGTCTGCAGATACTACGTGACCCAAGAAGGCTACTTCTTTTAGCCAAAATTCACACTTCTTGAACTTGGCGTAAAGCTTCTCTCTTCTCAGCCATTGTAGGGCTGCTCTCAAATGTGTTGCATGAGTCTCCTTGTCCTTTGAGTAGACCAAGATGTCATCAATGAATACAATGACCGAAGTTTCCAACATGTCATGAAACACTCGGTTCATTAGTTCCATGAACGATGCTGGAGCATTAGTCAACCCGAATGACATTACCAGGAACTCATAATGCCCATACCTTGTTCTGAAAGCGGTCTTTGGAATTTCTACGGCCTTGATCTTAAATTGGTGATATCCTGATCTAAGATCAATCTTCGAGAAAACCCTTGCACCTTGAAACTGATCAAACAGATCATCGATCCTAGGCAAAGGATATCGGTTCTTGATGGTTAACTTGTTCATCTCTCGGTAGTCGATACATAGCCGTACACTAGCATCCTTCTTCTTAACGAACAATACAGGTGCTCCCCATGGTGATATGCTTGGTCGTATGAAGCCCTTATCTAGTAGTTCTTGTAATTAGATCTTTAACAACTTTAATTCAGTAGGGGCCATCCTGTACGGTACCTTAGACACTGGCGCCGACCCTAGCATAAGGTCTATCACGAACTTTGTAGCCCTATCTGGAGGTAGACCTGGTAGATCTTCTGGAAATACATCTGAAAACTCTCGTACCACATCTAGATCTTTCATCTTTGGCACCTCTGTAGTGATGTCGACTACAAACACTAAGTATCCCACTCCTCTCTTCTCTAGGCATCTCTTAACTTTTAGGGCAGAGAGGATCAGCTTCTGCTTCCTAGGTAACTTGGTTCCAGTGAAGCTAAACAACTTTCCCATATCATCTTTAAACACAAGTTTTCTTTCACTACATAATAAGTTAGCTGAATGATGGCCTAGCCAATCCATTCCCAAGATGACGTCAAAGTCTGCCATCTCGAGTTGAACCAGATTTGCTTCTAGGTTTCGGCCCTCAATACTAACTGTACACGGCCCATAGTATTCATTCAATGCCACTTTTACTCCCAACGGAGAGCGAACTATCAAGCTTGGGGTTAAATGCTTGACAGGTAACTCCATTCGCTTCCCAAAAGACATAAAAATAAAGGAGTGCGTGGCCCCAGAGTCAAAGAGTACTCTGGCGGGTACACCAGCTATATTTACAGTTCCTGAAATTAATTATCCCTTAGTTTTACATGCTCAAACACAACAACAGTAAGCCAAATAGTAAGGGATGTAATCATACCAGTAACCACATCAGGTGATGCGACTGCCTCCTCAGTGGTGACTACAAATATCTTTCCTTGTTGTGGCAGTTGCTTCTTGGGTAGAGTATAGGTCTTTGCATAATGACCCAATTGCTGACAGTTGAAACATTTGACATTTGGGTTCTGTCCAGCAAATTGTGATGGTGGTGGTGCGGTAGTGTTCTTTGCAGGCACCACAGCAGACTGAGCCCTGTATGGCCAAAATGGTCTGGTATTGCCTCCACCTGAAGTCTCAGTAGCAGGCCTCTTCAGTCCCCTGTTTTGAGCAAAGAAGCTGTCTCTTTGGCTGGATTCAATTACCCTGGCAATCTGTACAGCCTCATTATATATTTTCTTCTCCAAACCCAAGACGTGCTCTCAGATACTTCCTCACAATCCCATGGTGAACCTACGGGTCTTGGTTTCTTCTTCTTGCATGCTTATCGGAGCGAAGAAAAACAACTCTTCGTACCTTTGCTAGTAAGCATCAACAGTCGACTGGGATTGCTGCAGATTCAAGAATTCCTTCTCCATTTGATCACGGAAGCTCTTTGGAAAGTACTTATCAAAGAAGGCTCCCTTGAATATCTCCCAATTGATCTGATTGTGTTTTACCTCTAAGTATGTTCGGGTAGAATTCCACCAGGCATTTGCATCTTCCTTAAGCATGTGCGTAGCAAACAGCACCTTCTCATCCTCCGTACAAGTCATTAGATAGAAATTCTTCTCCATCTCAGCAACCCACTATGCAGGCCACAGTGGTTTTCCTAGTTTCCCTATGAAGGTAGGGGGTTTCAGCTTCAGAAACCTATCCACCGCTCGGCTTAGGTCATTTTGCCCCTGTATATTGGTTTCATACCATGGTAGTGGGTACGGATAGATTCCTTGATAGGCAGACGACGATGGAAACTGGTGTGGTGGTTGTATATTCTGTCCTTGGCCCATCAGCCCAGTGCTACCATCCATTGGCAGGGTGGTGTTATTTTCCCTAGATTCAGGTGTGCCTTCTATAGGGATATATCCTGGTGGCCTGAACATCTTCAGCATCTCGTTCAGGAACACCTTCTGTTGAGCTTCCATCTGATAAACTAAGTTCGTTACAATTGTCTCTGAGTTAGTGTGAGGTGGGCTTGGCAAATTTGTTGGTACCCTAGGACTCTACCTTTCTCCACCCTCTATGTTTATATTTTGCTCATCAGTGGTTCCTGTTTCCAGGTTGTCCTCATCTGGGTGCACCCTGGAGTGGTGACGCTTTCATGAGCCTCTACGACCATTTTGCACCTACCATCTCAGATTAGTCTATTTGGATCTGAGAAGAAGACATAACACATGAGGTACAATCGAATAATCATAATAGTGTTAGTCTTTAACAAATGCAAGGTGAAACATCGTAACGGAAACTTAATTTGGAAATTTTTAAGATTTTTCTCAAAATTTTCTGGGCTTTGAATAGTTGTCCGGTTGCAACATATCGGTCGCGGCACTGTGTATGGTAGTGCGACCAGTATATCTAGACGGACAAATTTCTCGGGTTCCCGAGAGGTACCGGTCGATGTATCGATCGCTACTCTGTAGAATATGGAGCGACCGGTATAGTTGACTGGTCAAAATTTTTATCTGACCGAAAGATACTGGTCGACTTTACCAAGGGGTACCGGTCGACCGTAAAGTCGACCGGTATGGGCATAACCGTCGACTGGTATGCCCAAAATACTCTTTAAAATTGGAAAAAGTGAGATTTTTCTCACTTTTCCTTTCTTCTTCCTCTCCGGTGGCGATTCCTCTCTGGCTCTGTGAGTTGCTATAGTCCGATCGGTGGTCTTAGAAGCTATTTTCTTCCGATCAAGACCTAAAACATCGCCTCCAAGTAAGTTCCTTCCCTCCATTCTTCCTTTTTACATCGTTTCTTCATGGTTTCGTGCCCAAAAATTAGGTTTTTCATAGTTTGGAAGATTCTAACCGTAGGAACTCTTTTCCTTCGACTTAGAAAGGGTTTAGGGACCTCTATGAGCAAAAGCCCTCAATCAATTTGAGGTTCCACTGGATAGTTTTCAAAAAAAAATTAAATTTTTAGGTTTTTGACCTAGGTTTTTAGTAAGAATCGAATTTTTCTTGTAATTTTCCAAATTCCTTGATTGTTTGATGTATGATTGGTTTCCATGTGGTCTTGGGTGATGATGTAAGTCCTCCTCCCCAGGTTTTGGGTGAGTTTGAGGCTTTTGCTTAAATTACTGTCGTTATGCTGTCGAAATTTCAAAAATTCTAACCAATTTCTCATTATTTTGTCTTTGTTTGTAGTTCAAAATGTCTCAACGCAAAGGTGCTGGTAAACATGCCTTTGGTCTTGGCATGAATCGCCCGCATCCACCTGTTCCACAGCTCGATGAACGGTGGTTTCGTTCTGAGGCGGCGCAAGCCCGCTTTCCTTGGTTTGACGAGAAGAATATTGAGTCAGGGCGACGGGTGAACCTGGAGCAGCTGCAGCGGTTTGACATTGAAGCAGCTTTTGGTAGACTCGGGTGGTTACCTGTCATTACATACACGGTGACTACCCGCCCCAACCTTGTTAAACATTTCTATGAAAACTTGGAGATAGAGGGAGATGTCAATGACTTCAGCCGAAGTAGGAAAATCCGCCTTACTAGCTACGTCAAGGGTGTCCCCATCTCCTTCGACACTCACCAGCTTGCCGATCTCCTAGGGATTCCCAATGATGGTGACTTGGTCTACTGTGCCCCTCAGATGAAGGGCTTTCTCCTTGATGATCTACGCCAGGAGGTTTCGTAGCAGATCCTTAACCTAGGAGTGCCCATGAAAGCCACTAACTTGAGGCCTGTTCCCCGGGTATATTGTCGCATCATCCAGCATGACATCGTTCCCTAGAGCGGCCACTATAGTAAGTTGTCTCAGCTCACTCTGTACTTGACCTATTGCATCTGCACCGGGGAGTGGGTCTATCTTCCCTACATCATTATCAGGACCATAGCGCCAGGCTACTCGGCCCGATCAGATCAGTAACCTTCCATACGGCCGGCTTATCACTACTCTTCTGTGGCGCTTACGGGTGGACATGAGAGGTGAGGTTGCAGTTGAGGACACCATGACCTCTGACATTGATTGGGATGCCATCATTCGGATAAAGATGGACAATCTGCCCATCAGTGATGAGGAGCTAGAGGCTCGTCCTTGTCCACTCAGGAGGGTAGCAGCAGCCAATGCGGCTCATGCAGAAGAGGCAGGGGATGATGATGAGGGTGACGATGATCAGATAGAGGACGTTCCAGCACCAGCACCATAGCCCAGGCATGCAGTGGGATCATCTCAGCCTCATCCCGATACCGTGATGGGTATGTTCACGGAGATCCGAGATGCCCAGCGGGAGATGAGCCGTGACCTAGGGCGCCTTACTCGCAGCCTCAAAGTCACACAGGAACAGGTGCACTGGCTCAAGGTAGCCTATGAGCGTGACTATGACATCACGGACCCCATTCCTCCTATGCCCTCATCCCCATGATAGTTTATTTATTTTCTCTCTCTCACAGAATGGTTTATATATCAGGGTAACTGTCCGGTTTGTAGACTGTACCCTGTGGCACAATTAACTTTTCACTCGTCAGATGATTTATGTTTATAAAATTTTCTTCTTATGGTATTTTATGATCAATCTACTTGTTACTATGGTTTCCTCCCTAGAGCATTTCATTCATTAATTCCACCTTTAGTATAGTATATTATGCTCTTTCATATTTAATCTCAGGCATCAAACAATGCTTAAGGTGTGTTCTTATTAAGGCTTTTAATTTTTCCTATCTCAGTTCATCGACTTAGTTAAGTGCAAATATGGTCTGTTGGACAGAGCTTAAGTGCTCTGATACCAAGTTCTCACACCCCAATTCCGGCTGAACCAGAAATGTGAGTGAACCGTCACTGAACCAATGGTTCACATCAGGATCTCAATAAGACCGTGTCCACTCAAACAAACCATTGCACATAACCACAATCAAAATATAATAAATATAGCGAAAGTCTTAAATTAAATGAACTGAGTTATCTATTGATAAATTTAAATAAAATATTTAATTATTCAAATATCCAAAACTTAAGTAAATATCTTTACAGCAAATGTATTCCAATAGAAAATAACTAAAACAAATTAAATCAAATCCTAGAGGTACACGCAGAAAGGGCACTCGCATGAAGTGTCATGCTCGTCCTCTCCTGCTTGCATGTCCAAAGCAGTCACACCTCCATACACTAGAGCGTTCACATAATCCTCCACCGAATAACCTGCATCAACATCTAAAAATAGTGTATACACAAGGGTGAGCTCACAACTTAGCTCAGTAAGACAATCAGATAATGCAACAAACATATGCATGAGTAACATTCACATCATGGTCTGATTTTAAGTTTGTAATGTGCTATAAAAAGGATTGGCGGCCACCACACCTCTATACACGAGTGTGTGAAGCCGCCCAATGGATCAAACACCATTGTCGTTTCACATGCACCCACCATGGAATAGAGATAGAGCTAAGGCGCCCGGATCAAACACCCCCAACACCTCCCCTGATACTCTATCCATACCAACACGTAAGCCCCTATTGGCGAGGGCTTGCAAACTGGGTTCACAACTAACCAATCCTATATGTTATCACAGTAGGCCCTATCCCAACACAGCTCCCTACGGCATTGAGATAGAGCTAGAGTCTAGTGGCCATGCCGGAGACTATAGTGCCACTTCCTCCCCCTGATACCCTACCCACACCAAGCATGCTAAGACAGAACGATACGAAAGGTGCTAGTGTGAGGAATGATCCCAGACCTCCAGTCATTTCCATTCCACACACCAACGAAAACAATCACATGCCTAACAGTCACATCCTAGCATAGCGAGTATGCATGAACAATAATAATAACTGAAAATAAAGGATGACATGCGAGTATGCACAAACATCATACCATAGAATCATGGTTATTAACAACGATTTACTGTTTATTAAATCATTAGGGTTTAGGTCTGATTCCCTTACCTGACGCTTGTTTGATAGCTTGCTCCGCGTCACAAGGTCCAAACTTGCTATCACAAGGTCCTACACAATATTAGGGTAGTATTAGAATAATTTTCTTAGGGTTACGTTGGTCGAAAAACCAACTGGGTCAAAAACACTCTTCACAGAGCAGACCGGTCGCAGTACCGATCGCGGCACTATGGGAAAAGGTGCGACCGGTATGGTCGATCGGTCCCCATAGACCAGTCTCCGGGAGGTACCGGTCGTATATGGTGCGACCGGTATGGTCGACCGGTATGTCTTCGAAAGACCATACATCCGGTGTGGGGCAATTCGACATAAATTGATACCGACTCCCAACAATGCCTAAAAACTTCTCTTGTATCCTTTTCGCTCCGCTTAGCCCTATCCCCCTCTCTCGCCTTCCATCGGTCACCCCCTATTGATCTTAGGATTTCTCCTACAGATTCTAGGTCTGAGCACTGAGTTAGAGTTGTTTTCAACTCCATTCAAGTCCTAGTTTCGATGATCTTCAACCTATAACTTGAATCTAGGGTTTACCGATTAGATTAGGGTTTGACGGCAAAATAGGGTTTAGATCAATACCTTGCTTTGCATGGTATTGATCCAAACATGACTAACCATCCTAGAACGATTAAGGTAGAGGAAGGTTTAAGCACTTACCATTGGTTTGTGGTAATGTGTTCTTCGTCCAACGGCAATGGCGGCTCTTCCCTCTCCTTCCTAGCTTCTTCTCCTTCTTCAGCCTCTTTCTCCTCTCTAGGGTTTGTGAGAATCAATGGAAGAGGTTTAGGAGGTTTAAGGGTCATTATATAGGCTAGGGTTAGGTTTAGGAAACCTCCTAACATTAGGAAAGTCTTTCGGTTTGAAATTTGGAAAGTGGGACCCGTAGAGATCCTTTTCCGGATCCAAGTTTGCGCAGGCCATACCGGTCGACCATCGACCGGTATCCAATTTTTCATACTTGAATTGGTCCGATTGGTCCGATTTCTTACCTGGTTGTCAACCACTCGTCCCTTCTGGCCCGGTGATGATTGGAAGACCTGTTATGACATGAATGAAAGATTTAGATCGGGTTCATGGAGTGCGGGTCTTACACACACCACGCTTAACCTGCACCCACGAGAAGCAAACAATGCAATTTTTGGGCCTATAGCAATGCCCTTACAATTCTAGCACAGGCCAGTTAGGTATATTCATTTTTCACCTAAACTAGTAATTGAGTACAAGAAATAATAAAGTAAAAGCTCATACAATGTTAGAAATCTTACAATCCTTGTTTGACATTTTTTGGTGCTCTAAGAAGACTCTGGGATGCCTTTGTGAAGCCTGGCATAATCCTCAAAAGTTCAATGGAGTCTCTAATTTATTGCATACACTATACTTTCCTTCTCACTCTTCTTCACAACATTAATACATCATTCAATAATTCCAACGGCTCACTACAATCTCCAATAACCCCCAATATTTAAAGAACTCAGTTCTTCATGCAAACCATTGCCCAAAAGCATTTCTCCTCTTTCTCACAAGCAAGCAAAAACATCAGAAAATCCTTCTAACTTCTCCACAATTTCTGCTTCAGTTCTTTACAATTAATGGCTCATCAATACTCCTCACTAAGGTCCTAACACATATATGGAAGGTTGGTGAAAGAGATGGAATCAATATAAACCCACCAACCCTTCCAAGAAGCCATTTTCGCACACAACCCCATTGGTTTTTGATCTTCTTCCCCTCTTATTTGTCAATGCATCAAAAACACCATTAACCCCTTCCTTGAAGCTTTTTCGGGTTCAAACAACCTGCATTGCTACCCAATAACTATAAGTTCTTCAATAAACATCAATGAAGCATCAATGCATTGTAATGAAGCCTCTAGAGTCCCATTAATGGTTGATAAGAGGATTTGAACATGAAAATCACACAACCAATAACAAAGAGAGCTATTCCTTAAAAACCCGCTGCTTCTTCACTGTTCTTCCTTCCCCCAATCATGCCCTAAGTGTGGAGCTTTCAAAATAGAGTTTGTAGGAATTTGAACCATACGATTTGGAGGCCAAACAACTAAGATATGGTTAAAATAAGATCGGCTAACAAAATCTTTTCAAAAGGAATCTTTTGGCCTCATATGGTGTACCCGCGCTACACGAAGCCCTCCGCGCTGACTGGTCAAATTGCATTGTTGAGTTTGGATTGGGGGATCAGAGAATCTTGAATATAGTCCATTGGATGTCTGAAAAGAGGTGGGATCTACTTTAAACCGTTCGATCAATCCGTTCTCATTAGAGAAACTTGGAATAGATCTGACCCTTTCGATCTACATCTGTTTTGATGTACACTGTATGTGTGCTGCACCAAATCAGCGCCTCTGCTGACAGAGTCAGAACCATTGTCAATCATTGATTGGCTGAACAGAGAATCATGAATCCAGACTGTTCAATCAAACAAAAAAGGTGGGATCAATTCACCGCTGTCAAATAAGCCCTTATCGCGTCAGTTGATATCGAACTCAACGGCATCCTTTAGATTCAGATCTATCCCGCTGCAGTACCATATATGCGCAACACCAAATCAAAGTGTCATCTTCATGCTTCGCGATATAGAATATTAAGTTGCATCCAGCCACTGCGAGAGCACGCGGGAGCATCTCAATCCATCCGCCGAAATGTATAGTAGCCTGCCATTTTCTCATCCATTAGATCTACATCCAGCCTACGTGGCTCACTAGATGCTGTCCGATTGGCCTCTAATTGCCATTTACGGTAATTGCATGCATACCCATCAACTTCTAAAAATTGCAGAAAAGTCTCTCGACTTATCGTAACTATACTGACTTCCCTATGGCTAAACAACTCACCATGAGCTTGGATTTTTTATCTTTTTTGCATGTTTCGACAAGAATCACGATACTTCTCTCATCCGACGTCGGAATTGAGCGATTTAAGTTGCATTGAGAAGCTAACTCGACACTCTACGTCTTTCCACTGTTGGATTTCCAAGAAACTTCTGTGGGACCCACCAAGAAGTGCCTCAAAATCAAAACTCTATGGAACCTTGGAATTCAAACCCGAAACTTTGCGTACATGCTCACACGCACTCCCACACACAGTCTACCACTTTGTTTCAACTTAGAACTCTATATAGTGCATGTAGAGCTTGATAGCATATCGAAACTACTCTCACTCACTCAACTCACTACATGTCTTCTCAAGCACACTATAGGGGATGTAGAACACTGTAAAATGCATAAACTAGGCTGCTCCATCTTTGCCATTGCACTAATACCACTGTCACTTGTACAGACACTCTCTCTCCTACACTGACATTCTCTCTCCTCATTTCTCTGACTATATGCTCATCTATACTGCCACCTCAGCCAAGTTGCCAACAATGACAACACATGGCCAACAATCCCCATGTGCTGAGAACCAAACCTGTTTTTGGACTGATTCTCAGTTCCGTCTAGTTTTGTTTGTCATTTATTATTCAAATAATATCATTTATTATTCAAATAAATGATTTATGGGTCTGTCAATGGCTATTCCTAAGAGATATTTGGGTTAGAAATCTAATCATAATGTTTCATTGGATTTGGTTGACTAAAGAGAGAGTTCTATTAATGGATGGTTCTATTGTGGATTTGGTTGACTAAAGAGATTTTTTTTTTCTTTTCTTAAAACAATTTTGGTTCCCTATCTTTCCCTTCATTTGTCTTCCTTGCAACAAGACCAGCCTCTCGAACCAAAACATCTTTAAAATGGGGAAAATATTTCTAACAAGTCATTTTAACAAAACAGAATGAAGGAAAATGGTACTATATAGGTCTTTCTGTAACAAGTCATATTTCAAGCAAGTCATTTTAACACTGTTATAGGCCACAATTAAGTGATTTTTAGCTTTGGTACTTTCGCCGGAGTTGACTTGCAGAATCGAAGCCTCACGAAAGAGATACTTTCGTGTGCCGGAGCTTGCGCTCGCAGTGGAGACGCTTCTTCTACAACAACCAAAAGTAAGGAACTTGTGGTGGAGACGTTTCTTCTACAGCAAACAGAAGGATGGTTTGACAATTGTGAAAGTGAAATTATAAATGTAAAGCGTCCAGTGAATGGTAGAGGTTAGAAAAGTTTTTTTTTTTAAAAGTGATATTTTGTCTTTAAAATATGCAATGGTATTTTTTATTGGGAATAGTTTCACATTGCTAATAAGATTGGAATCTTGTAGTCATATATATAGAGAGTCCCTCCACTTACTAGTTCGAACTTTTGAGTTGAAAACTTAACATGGTATCAGAGCTCCAGGTTCGCTCTCATAATAACCCTAAAAAAAAGAGGCCAAGTCACCGAAAGAGGGACGCAAGATGCAGAAAAAATGGACTATGGCCACCTAAAGAGGGATGATTACCCAAAAGAGGGACTATCAGTCACCCAAAGCAGGATCAGTCACCCAAGAAGAGGGACAAGTCACCTGAAAAGTGTTATGTGATGCTACATATACTACCACATATATACCACCTAATGGTGAGATTACATGTGAGGGGGAATATTAAAAATAGTCCATATTACTAATGAGATTGGAATCATGTAGTCTTATATATGGAGAGTCTTCCATTTACTAGTTTAAACTTTTGAATTAGAAATTTGACATTTTTGTCCATCTAAATTCTACTTTAATACCATCTAAGAAATGGAATAATTATAATTGTTTGAAAAGTTTTATGGCACATGGATTAAGAAGAGGAATCCGTAATTTTTCCTTTGTTTTATTATGTTTTTCTTATTTTTTTTATATCCCATCTATTTTTTCTTCCAAAGATACTCTCAAAAGAATTAAAAAAATAATAAAATAAAAACTAGGAAAAAGCATTGGCTAGTAATTTTCAAGACAATATTTCCCTCGCAATAGGAGAGCGAGTTAGAGCGGGATCCCTACACATATCATGTGCATCCTTGCTGTCATCCATTTATCACTCTTCTATCACTCTAGTGGCTTCCAAGTGGATTTGGAGTGGAAAACTGTGTCATCAAGGTGGACAGGATTTAGATCTCACCTTGTCCACTATCTTTTTTAAGTTTATCCTGAAAGAGAAAAAAAAAGAGAGAGCACTAAGGAACTTTGGAAGAAAAGAACATGAAAAAAAGAGGCAGGTAGAAAGCGGATTTGATAATTTTAGGGGGCAGGTAGAAAGCGGATTTGATAGTTTTTTTTTTTTTTTTTTCTGGTTCAATGGGGTGCCTCAGGTCAGCTACATACATCATTGCACTTCCATTTGATATTTATTGTAATGATAAACGATTCGTCTTGTCGTGATTTTTTCTTGGATTACCAAAATTTCTGTTGCTCCATCCCCGCAGGGGCAGAGAATTCATCACTGTCCAGTGAAGACGGGGTGGGGTCTGTAGCTCAGAGGATTAAAGCACATGGTTACGAACCACGGTGTCAGGGGTTCCATAACATAACCGATAGATCCAAGATGGACTCCTGCAAGTAAAGTGTGTTCAAATATATATTGGTTGTACTCGAAAGGTTAGGAATCGATTGACAAGTCCAATCCCGATATCGAACAATCAATTTCGCAAATAATGTCATCGAAATTTGAATACTCAAAACCTATAGAAGACGGACACATATCCATATCATCATGTTCCTACACATTATCAAATTATGCATGGCCTCCAATTTTTAAAAAATAAAATACAAACTATCATTCTAGAAGGAAAGAGACTATTTTTTTTTTTCCCTCAAAGGGGTAAATCAAACCAGGTATTTTTTGACATTAAAACAAAGCAACCGCAAAAGAGAGTTACAAAACCGGGAACGGGATAAGAGCAAGGAAATAGGAAAAACAAAAAGAAAAGATGGCGAACTTCATGTGTTTTAGGCCATTTTTTTTTACTTTTGGTTTCAATTCGGTTCTTCTTCAGTGTTGGAAAGTGTCCAACGCTGATCTAACGGTCAAAAATCACTTGGTATATATATTGATATATTGCTATAAAAATCGGACTTGGATCGTCTTCAGTCCGTCCAGTTGTCCAGTCGTGGACTGGGCGGACTGGATTAAAAAACCGCATCCAATCTGGGGTGTTCCTTTACATATGATCAGCGTTCCCCCCCCCCCCCCCCCGCGGGGGGCCTTCCCCAAAAACCGGTGATCCTCAGCATAGGATCAGTGTTGGAGAAGATCTTTTCCTATTTCTTTTTCATGACATCCATCAAAAAGTGTATGGGATGTCCCAAAAAAACTAATGACAATCCCACAAAAGTCAATTTGTCCCTGAACCAATTATTATTGACATGATCAGTAGTTATTTTTTTGAGCATTTATTCTGGCATAAGGATAATTGATGGGTCTATTCTAGCCGTTGAATAGAGAGAACATAATTGAGATTAGCCATGTGTCAAAGTTTAGGATCTAATTCAATTTAACACCCTCATTTGTATTGTCATGCTTCTTGTGTATGTCTATGATATATATATACAAGTATTTTAAACATTACTCTGTGTTCTCCCAACTATGGATGATTTAGATTAGAAAATAATAAAATATTGGGATGGTTTAGATTAAAAAATGTATTAAAATAAATGGTTTAATTAGATTATCTAGTGATTTTCAAAAATATCACATTCCGTTAATAATTGGATAACTACCAAAAAAAAAAACAAAGACGAAAAGGAAAAGAAGTAAAGAAACCTAAAACTAAAGTAGATTCTCTAATGGATGAAACTTCATGTCACCAACAGATAAATTAAGAAACTGTAATCTTTTTAGATGTTCAATGTCTTATTTTGAGAATGACTTATCATTATGTCATTATCAAAGTTATCATTGTCATTATAATATATATATATATATATATAAATATATAAATATATAATATAATATATATAATATATATAAATATATATATATATATATATTTTTTTTTTTTTTGAATAAACATCTAACATGATTGGATTTACCATAATTGGAAAAAGAATGTGTAATACTAGATGGGGAAAAAATAAGATACAGATTTTTTTACCAAATTTAATTGCAACAAGATTTTCCCATCTTGACTTACAAGTAATTAACTTTTTATTTTTGGATGATCTTAACTAACCAACAAATTTTAGTAACTAACTAGTTTCTAGTTATGAGACAATTGTTATTATTGGATACTTGGGAAATAATATGGATCAGTCACATATTAAATTTCAATTCCTTACTTAATCATATATCATACTATGTATATTTATGCACTTTTTCCATAATATTGAGTTTTCTATCTTTTATTTTGTTACTTGGCAAACTTTGTTACATTGAATCCTAATATTAGACTAGAAAATCTAAGAATACACTCATGACAAAATTTTAGATTCATCTAAACTATCACAACAGTAAATACATATACATTATGAGAAATTATATAACCTTGGAGGAATAGATATGCTTCCCCATTTTATAAGTTCAACGTTCTAATGAAAATTGAAAACCTTATTTTCCCATATGTCAAAAGTGGTCAAGATGGACCTTGACTAGACCTTTTTTTTTTTTAACGAATTTGGAAACCCTCCCAAAGTTATTATTGTTCTAGTTTCCCACAAGATATTTTTTGGAAGTGGGTACATAAAGACATCTAACTTTTGTGTGGAAATTTCCATCATTCCCAGCCTATATATGTAAGCAAACTCCCTTATCTCATTTACAAATAAAATAAATAAATAATAAATAATCTTTTATTCTTTTTCTTTTTTTTTTAGACTATCTCTCAAAAAATTGAATTTCCACCATTTTTTTCTTCTCTGATAATGAATTATCCATAGATTACCCTTGTCCCTGGCCTCTGAAAATTAGGAATGTAAACTGATTGAATAGGAATTGAATATGATCATATGTAATCAAATCTGGAAATCCCTCAACAGATATGGATGACGAATCCAAATTTTCGATTATCGAAAAGAAATATTAAGTTCAAATTTTTGAAAAACCCGAAAAAAGATGAACTGAGTCATGGGTGAAGGTGTTAGGTGTATGTGATTGTAGAAAAAAGTTCAAGAGTTTGGATTTTGTATCCACATGCAGATATAACAAGGGGAGTATATATTTGATTACCAGAGCTTTACTTCTTTTATTTCTTGTTGTAAATAAAGCTATGGAACAGCAATAAATATGTATATATTGTAAAGACTTATAAATAAAAATATATATGAAGCAATCGCAATTAATTATTGTATAATTAATTATCAAAACATAATGGTCACATATGCATTAATCATACATATGCATATACATCAACCTATCTATTTTATTATAATATGTAATATACCATAAACTAAATGTAACAACACATACCTTATAGGATGAAACCGAAAATGAAGTAGGGTTGAGTCGTGTTGGTACACTCTTCTTAAGACTGTATTTGCCCTCTATTCCGTACAGTAGGTCCTCGCAACCTAGCCTCCAAGATAAAACAACCCTACTGAAAGACACCTACCCAGTGTGCATACATTGTCAGGTGTATGCAAACTCAACGGCTAAGATCAACCACCCTTTGAAAGCAACCACGATGGACTCCGATCAAACAGAATAGAGGAAGAGAGTTGGAGAGAGAGAGAGAGGAGAAGATTTTGAGTGAGTTGGATGCTTGGGGTTGGCCTCTATTTATAGGGTTCAGATACCCATTGGTCGTGGCCATTGGATGAGGTGTGACCCTCCAAATGGACCGTCCAGATTGTGTCAGATCTCAGATCCTGAGATCGACAGTCCAGAAGGCACCCTTTATGTGTAGAGATACATCTCTACACATAACCCCTTTCCAAAAGGGTATCCAGGTTGAGGTATGTCCGAATCCGACAAAACCCATATCCACACCCACAGCCCGAGCCCATGCGCCCTCAGGTGGCAGTCACTATCCAGTCTGGTCCGATGTGCGTGTGTGTGTGTGTGTGCGCCATCTGAGCTTGGCTTTATTTTTGGGGCTTAACAGGTAGAGTAGCTCCCTACAAATAAAAATCTCTCCTCCATAATCCCTAAGCAATGTGGGACTAAAAAGTCCTACATTGCATAGACCAACTCAAAAACGAAAATGAAATTCCCGTCCAAAGCGAAAACCAAATTTTAGAGTCAAAATGAAAAAGGAGTTTGAGTTTGAGTTTAAACAAAATCTCTTAAACTTTATTTTGAAAAAGGCTTTTTGACTTTAACTTTTCCCAACAGTTCTTCGACTCCTTTACTGAAAGGCATCTGATTCTTATGTAGTAAACAAAACTTCAGCAGAGGCGGCAGAGATACAAAGGACATGGAAGAGGAGCTGCAGGAAATGTTGTACGAGGGGATATGCAGGAGGGGACATGAGTAATATAATGATTTTGAGTGACTAAGGGAGGAAGAGAAGAGGAAATTTAGTTTTTTGAAAAAATCAAGAAAAAAAAGTTTAGGGATAAAAAAGTTTGAGTAAATATTGGCTTAAATTTAAGGGGTGAAAGAAATTTCTTTTTGTTTTTAAATTTCCTTGAACAATCTGTGGTGCATTTAACCACAAAATATTTTAACAAAAGTGGCTCTAAGGTTTTCAGAGAAACATAAATTCTGGAGAAAATTTTCTTCACCTCCGAAGAAAAAAGGAGAAGAATTTAAAGGTGAACTGTTCCATATGGAAAACAAAATTTATTTTCGGTTCTCACCCACCCAACCGAAGGTCAGGAAGATCTTCGCATTGGGTGACTGAAAAATAGGTCCATAAATTTTGTGAAAGACAAGAGGGATAATGGTGTCCATGATACCATTAATGCTGCCATTCTATATTTTAGATATTTTAAACAGCAAGGCCTGTCGATTTTGTGGTAACCAATGGAAACCATGCATGGTGATTAATTGAACCGAGTCGAACCATGATTAAATTGCTTGCTGCCTTGCTTGGCCGCATGCTTGGTAGCATGTGCGCGTTAGCCCGTTTGGGAGAACGCTAAAACAAGGGCGATTGGGTTAGAAATTATAACTAATTATAGGGAATCTGTAAAATTTGTCCCAAACAAAAAAGCAAAGATTCCAATTAAAAAATTTCTCGGCATACAGGAGGTCCCCAACGTGGGGCATGGCCGCATGGAGACAAACGCATGAAAAGGTAAGCATTATCCCCGAAAGCCTCGAAACGTACAATAGATGGTAGCCTGAAACATGGCTCTCATTCGTCTATTCCTTCAAACACTATCTCTGTCCCACAGAGTCTCTTCCACTCCTTAAAAACCCATTACGCCATTACCATTTTACCACCTTCATTCCTCCTCATTTGTCTAATGGAGATCTGGCTTATCCTCTTCCTTTTTTTCTGTCTCTGTGCAGCCTTCAAATCCTTCCTCAATCTCTCCCCCCATAACAAAGCCAAACAATCAAAGCTCTCCCTCCCACCAGGCCCTCCTAAATTACCAATAATCGGTAACTTACTCTGGCTTTACAGTTCCTTCAATGAACTTGAACTAATCCTCCACAACCTCCGCCAGAAATATGGCCCTATCATAACCCTCCATATTGGCTCCCAGCCAGCCATCTTCATCACAACCCACTCTCTCGCTCATCAAGCCCTTGTCGAGAATGGTGTTGCCTTTGCCGACCGCCCACCAGCCACAATTTCTGGCCGCATCATTACTACTAACCAACACAACGTCACCTCTGCCCCCTATGGTCCTCTCTGGCGAGTCCTTCGTCGGAATCTCATTTCTGAGATCCTCCATCACTCTCGGATTAAATCCTTTTCTCATGCTCGCAAATGGGTCTTGCAGATACTCAAGGAGCGGCTCAAATCCCATGTTGAATCAGGTGAGCCTGTGCTTGTAGTGGATCACTTTCAGTACGCCATGTTTTGCCTGCTGGTTTTCATGTGCTTTGGTGAGAAACTTGATGAGAAGGTCATTAGAGAGATTGAAGATGTAGAGAGGACTCTACTTGTCAATTTCCGCGCTTTCAACGTTTTTGGATCCTTTCCTTTGTTTGGAAAAATATTCTTTAGGAAACGGTTGCAACAACTGTTTGATATGCGCCAAAGAGAAGAGTCTGTTATAATTCCACTAATAAGAGCTCGACGAGAACGGAAAGAGAAGAATCAAGAGAATCCAAATGAACTTTTCGTCTCCTATGTCGATTCAATGTTCAATCTTCAACTCCCAGAAGAAGGGGGACGGAAGCTCACCGAGGAAGAAATGGTGTCACTTTGCTCAGAGTTTCTAAATGCCGGCACAGACACAACATCTACAGCACTGCAATGGATCATGGCTAATCTGGTGAAGAACCAACAAATCCAAGAAAAGCTGTATTCTGAAATTGAAGGAGTTTTGGGTATAGATGAAGAAATCAAAGAAGAGGATTTGGTGAAGATGCCATACTTGAAGGCAGTGGTGACGGAAGGGCTGAGACTACACCCACCAGCACACTTCGTGTTGCCACATGCTGTCACGGAAGATATTGTGTTGGATGGCCACGTCATACCAAAAAATGCTATGGTTAATTTTATGGTGTCAGAGATGGGGCGGGATCCAAAAGTTTGGAAAAATCCAATGGAGTTCAACCCAGAGAGGTTCTTGAGTGATGAAGGGGAAATGTTTGATATCACAGGAAGTAGGGAGATTAAGATGATGCCATTTGGCGCAGGGAGAAGGATTTGTCCAGGACTTGGATTAGCCGTGCTGCATCTGGAGTATTTTGTTGCAAATTTGGTCAGAGATTTCAAATGGGTGGCTGTTGAGGGAGTTGACGTTGATTTGTCAGAGAAGCTGGAGTTTACAATTGTCATGAAAAACCCCTTGCAAGCCCACATTTCTCCAAGGGTGAAGTAAGAGATTCTCATCAGTCTATTAATATCTTGACTTTATATTTTGTCTTCTCATATGAAAGGGGAAAAAAAGTCTTGGACATAGTTAAAATGAAACAATGAGAAAAGATATGTATAGCTTAAGTTTTGTATTAAATATGTTTTTGAATAGAACTGATTTGAGGGTAAGGATCCATGCAGTCAACCTTATTTAGTTGGGATAAGGCCTTTTTCTTTTCTTTTTAATAGAAAATGTTTTGTTGTTGTTATTGTTATTGTTGTTGTTATGTTTTACCTTCTGAGTATAATATATCTTCTTTTTTTTATGTATTTTTTATTGTATAAAACCTTAGGAAATTTTATCTAGTATCCAAATTTTTTTTGGTAAAAAGAAATTTTATTGATCTAGAGAATGGGAATAAGCTGAGGGTTTATCAATACAGATATCATTGAGCCTGAGAGTGGAGACAGGCCAATTGATCATCTCCGTCGATGATCCAGCCTTCCTAGCAAGGGAGTGAGCCACCCTATTGGCACCCCTTGGAATAAAATTAAGAGAACAGCTCTCACATAAGGATGTTAGGTAAACAATGTTTGAGAGAATGGGTTGAACTTCAAGATCACAAGGAAGATTTTGAAGCTGAAACATAAATTTCCTTCCAAATAAACTAGCAAAGGAACGAAGATAAACCCAATGCACTATGAGCCGCGCACTTGAAATCCTAAAAAATGGAATTCCATCTTTGAAGCCATGGATAGACTTTAAAATACGGGTTCTCAGGGACCATGTATGACAAAGACTATCTGAACCAAATCGTTGGAAAAATGGGCAAGAAAGGAGAATATGATCAATCGACTCAACCTGAACTCCACACCTTCTATAGCAGGGTCCAAGGGAATTTGTCGGTTTAACAGACCCTCACCAGTCGCCAAGCCTTGAGCACAAACCCTCCATAGATTTGATCTGATTTTAAGAAGAGCGTTGCAAGACCATATCCGCTTCCAAGCCTCTTTTGGAACCATTTTCCAATGACTAATTTTAGATCAAAAATCAATTTGAATTCCCTCCTCTTCTAGTAAATTAAAATTAAGATGGTGAGTTTTACTGTAAATTTATTATTTTTGGCACTGATCCAGACTAATTTATCTTCTACAGGAATAAACCTTAGTTGAATCTTTAATATAGTATCCTTATCTTCTTGCTAAAATAGGGAATTCATAATATCCAAATTCCATGAAACAAAATTCAAAGAGCAGCCTTGAAGACTACGTGAAAGAAATCCTTTGATTGACGGGGATCCAATTATCCCAAAATTTGATATTGTTCCTAATACCAACCTTCCAACCAAACCCTCAAGAAGAACTTTCAACCTTCTAAAATGCTCCTCCAAGCCCAAAAGGGCTGATTACCCAATCTTGCATATAAAAAAATCTATATGAGGATAAAAAATAGATTTAAGATATTATGCCCAAGTAAAGTTTGTGGATGACCAAAGATGTCAAGCCAACTTAGTAAGAAGGGCTCTATTCTAAATATATAGATCTTGAAAGCCAAGTCCTCCCCTTTTTCTGGATCGATAAAGGCGACTCCAAGATATCCAATGCATCCCTTTCATCTTGTGCCATCATTGCAGAAAAAATCAGCAGTAGCCTTTTTTATGGAGTTGAGATGAGAGGAAGGGAGCTTGAAATGCAAACCTGCAAAATTCAACATTGTAAGGGCCACTAATTTTAGAAGAACTTATTTACCAGCATGAGATAGTAAAGCCCCTTTCATACCAGACAACTTCTTAAGAGTGCAATCTTGTATGTCCTTGAAGCTACAGTCTAATCATAAATGGTGCTAAAATAGGTCATATTACTCTCACAAGGCATATTAGACAAGGAGACCCTCTTTCCCCTGGAATTTTCATCCTTTGTGCCAGGCCTTATCCTTTATTATTCAAGACATGACGGATAAAGGGATTATTAAAGAAATTATAATTAAAAACAAAACTGCCCCAATTACTCATCTTCTTTTTGCAAAAGATTGCTTTATCTTCTCTTAATGGAACATGTGAGAAATTACTAATTTAAAAGACTGACTTGAGCTTTATTGTAAGGCCCGAATCAATGTATTAATTTGAAGAAGTCTTGCATCACATTCACCCCCAACACTTAGCCACGCTTCAAGAGATGGTTTTCTAAGGTGCTGAAAATTTCTTATGGGGATTTTCTCACCAAATATCTTGGGTTGCCCTCGGAGTTTGGTCTTTCAAAGAAACATAGAGTTTGGTCTTTCAAGTAATAATTGCATAACAAGTTTAACCCAACAGGGAAGAAAATCGAGTTTGAGAAGAGAATGTTTTATCAACAGAAGTTTCTTCGAATTCAATGGAACAAGCGAAAATGATTTAATCAATCTCGTAGGTAGAGGTTTGCTTGAGAGTTAGAGGATATCTCTTCCCTATGGAAGGTAAATAAGGACAATACCTCAATTTTTGGATTTTTTTTTTCTTTTCAAGTGTTCTATTGACCTCAATGATAAATCTGAACAAAAGGGTCCCATTGTAGCGAATGTTGCCAATTGATCTGGGCATAATCGTATGGTCAAGAACTCGTGTAGAGCTTCCAATAGTATGATATCTAGGATAGTTTGGTAATCTTGCCCTCTATAAAATTGCATTTGAACCTATCATAAGCCTTTTGCATATCATGTTTCAAGGTCATGAAAAGGTTTAGTTTTTGGCCCCGGGGACTCGGGGGGGGGGGGGGCCGGGGGCCGCCCTCCCTGGCCCCCCCCCCCCCCCCCACCCCCTTCCCCCCCCTTATTTTTCCCTCTCTCCTTCATTTGATTTAGAAGAAAGCTTCATGAGCAAATACTAAAATATATGACTCCATTCGAACCGTTCCGACTGTAAGACTGGTTTCAAGTTATGGATTGAAGAAGATGTCAAGCACCTCAATCCACCTAACTAAACCAGTATTCTCAGTCATTTGGTATATTTATTATAAATTATACTTGAGGTACCCAATGTTTAAAAAAGTCATTTGGGGTACCTCAAGTTTCAAAAGTGTCGTTTGGGTACCATGTGAACTTTATTTGTTCACAATTCATATATATTTTATATTTTATCCCTCCACCTCATCCTCTGCCTCCAGACTCTACCTCCTTCTAACCCTCCACCCCTACCCCCATTTGCCCACCATAGCCACACAACCATGGTTCAAGGAATCAGTATTGGATCGGCCAGATCGGCCGATTCATATCGATTTTGGGTGTCACCCCTATTCCCGATGTATCGGTACTATGGAATACAACGGGATCTCCTCATCCTATTAGGGCATTAAAAAAATCCCTTCCAAGATCACATATCATGGTATACCACCTATCAATCCCCATCAAATACTTACAAAATTATTAGAGTAATTTAAAACATCTCAAATTAAACAATTTACCAAAATTAAGAGAGTGATTATATCGAAAGTCTTATGATTCAAATACCAAATTATTTAGCTAACAAACTAATAGTTTTTAAGTTCCAAATATCCATTCACAACAATATCCAAAATAAATAAAACATTATTTAAAGTTTATCCATTAAATATACGTAACCTTATAATTCAAATCCCTAATCCAAAGATAATAGAAATAAAAGGCACAGCCTAGGCCTATGAACAGTCTCTATGGAATGCATGGAGAATCCTGGATATTTTCCTCAGGCTCACTATCATCATCCTCCACAATGGATGAAAAGTTACCCGAAGCATTGAACGATGAACCTGCAAAATCTAAAATAATCTGTACGCACAAGGGTAAGAAAAGTTACCTGAAGCATTGAATGATGAACCTGCAAAATCTAAAATAATCTGTACGCACAAGGGTAAGCTCAACCACTGAGTAGCAAGAAAACTAAACGTCCAACAAACAAATGCATGTAATTATCAACTACGGTCAGGTAAGATAACTGTAAGTGCCAACTCAAGAGGACTAAAATGGAGCATCCGGCTGCATGGGTTACCCCCATCAAAATGATGCCACCTCACTCGGCATACAGCAACATCCCCATGTATGGGTCTGTCGTTTCGGTCCTCACTCATCGCAACTCATCCCAAGTCCAAAAACAATGGGCCTTGAAGAGGTAATTGTAAGACCCATGTCAAACTAACCCGGTCTTACCACCTTGAACCAGGTTTATCCATCATGGTCGGGGGGGAAAGGGGGGGGAAGAGGATCAAAAACAAAAAAAAAAAAAAAAAAAAAAAAAAAAAATTAAAGGGTTGGAAGACCACCCAACAAACCAAGAACCCCCAGCCCAACAAAAACAAAAACTCCCCCTTCCTATTAGGGGGGGGGGCGGACCAAAAAAAACCCCCGGGGGGGGGGGGACACCCCCCCCCCCCCATAACCCCCTTTTTTCGCGAAAAAGAAATTAGGAAATCTTCCTAATTTCGATTAGAACCTTTCCTAAACTAAATGGGACTTATTTTGGGAGATTTTACTCTATAAATAAGACGTCCCTAAGCCTCTTTCACTCCTTTTTACAACCCTAATTGGATTGAGAGAAAGAGAAGAGAAGGAAGAGAAGAAAAGAAGGAAATTTAGTTAAGACTTTAGAATGGTTTATGAAGAGGATATGACTTAGAAGAAACCCAAATCATCCATTCATGGTTAGGTTTTCATGGAAAACCATGGAGGAATTCATTGAAACCATGTAGGTGAATAAACTATAGTTCTAAACCATAGAACATGTATAGAATGAATGGTGGAAGCAAGCCATAGGACCCCAAACATGAAGAATGAATTAAAAATTGGAAATTAGACCGGAGTGCACCGAGAGTCGTCGCACCGAGGGTCGATAGACCCATCGACCCTATGCATTTCGACCATCGACCCTCGGCATTCGGGAAGTTCGGACGGAGGGGTAGGGTCGATAGACCCATCGACCCTATGCATTCGACCATCGACCCTCGATCGACCCTCGGTTAACGCTGTTTTTAAATTGGAAATTAATTCTAATTAAATTCTATCGACTTTGTTAGGTTTGCTAGCAATATAATAACAATATAAAGGTAATTCTAAAGCTTGGAAGAGGATCTAATAACAAGCAAATGTGAGCGAACTAGACCTAAACTAATTGGTTAATAATAAATTATTTTTAATTCTTGAGTCTGATGCCATGAATGATTTTATGCGTGTATGATTGTAATGTGCATTCAGCATGTCATCCAATATTTTTATTATTATTCATGCATATTTACTTTACTGTTTATAACATGATGATGATGATGATGATAGGAATAGGCATGTGAATGTTTGTGTTTGGCTAGTGTATATGGTGCGGGTAGGGATGGTATCAACCGGTACAGCCATGACCGTTCTTCATGGGGCGTATATTGTGCCATGGTCTTTTCAAGTCATGTCCACTAAGCAAGTGTTAGTGTGCTTGATGCGAGGGGAGCATCAGGGGGAGGACGTGGCATTGTGGTTCAGCCTGGGCACCAGACTCTAGCTCTATCTCTACTCAAGTCTTGTCCACTAACATCGTCGTATCGCCATTACCTTAGCGGAGCTAATATGTCGTAGGGTATCAGGGGGGGACGTGGCATTGTGGTTCAGCCTGGTCACTAGACCCTAGCTCTATCTCTATGGATGTATTGAGGGATGCTGGGGTGAGGCCTTGGATACATTGTTTGACATTAGGGTTGGTTAGTTGCGAGCTCAGTTTGCAAGCCCTCGCCAACAGGGGTTTACGTGTTGGTATGGGCAACCGGTACAGCCATGCCATTTTCATGGGGTGTATTGTAAGACCCAACCCGGTCTAACCTTGGTTTTGTATCGTGACAGGCCTTCCGATCATCACCGAGCCAGACGGGGCAAGCGGATAACAAACAGGTACGAAATCAGACCGAAGTCGACCAATTATACCTGGTTTTAGGTATACCGGTCGATGGTACCGGATGATGGTACCGGTCGACCGGTATGGCCTGCACAGCTATGTGCGGGAATTTGGAAATTGGTCTCTGCGGGTCCCGCTTTCCTGATTTTGAATCCTAGAAGTTTCCTAATCCTAGTAGGGTTACTAAACCCTATTTCTAGCCTATAAATACACCCTTAAACCCCTCAAATCCCTTCCATTGTCTCTCACAAACCCTAGAGAAGAGAAAGAGCTTGGAAAGGAGAAGGAGCTAGGAAGAAGAAGGAGGTGCCGCCATTACCGTTTGACGAAGCTCTCGCTACGCCTGTCAACGGTAAGTGTTTGAATCCATCTTCTTACCCTATGTTAGTTGTGTGGGTGGATCAATACCATGCAAAGTAGGTATTGATCTAAAACCCTAAATTGGCCAATAAGCCCTAAGTTCCCGTCAAACCCTAGATTTGAGTTTCGAGATGATATTTATCGAAACGAGACTTGAATGAGTTGGGGATAATTCTAACTCAAAGCCTAGACTTAGAATGGATAGGAGAAACCCTAAAAATCCGTGGAGGATGATCGACGGAAGTCGAAGAACCCATGTATGGTCTTCCGGAGACATACCGGTCGACTATACCGGTTGCACATAGTGCGACCGGTATGTTGCGACCGCTACCTCTCGGGAGGTTATCTGTGGGGGACCGGCTGACCATACCGGTCGCCAGTCTTTCCTACAGAGCTGCGACCGGTACATGCCACCGGTCAGCTCTGTGAGGGTAGTTTGTGATCTCTGTTGGTTTCCGACCAACGTGAAACCCTAAACAGTATGTTCTAATGAAACCCTAATATTATGTAGGACGCTGTGACTTATCGTTTGGACCTCGTGACGTGGAGCAAGTAATCGAACGAGCGTCAGGTAAGGGAATCTGACCTAAACCTAATAATTAATGGACAGTAAATCGTTGTTAATCGTTGAATATCTATGATGTGATGTTTGTGCATATTCACATGCCATCCTTTACTTTCAGTTATTATTATTGTTCATGCATTCATAGGATGTGATTGTTAGGCATGTGATTGTTTTCGTTGGTGTGTGGAGTGGGGCATGGGCCTGGGATCGCTCTTCACACGGGCACCTTTTGTAGTATTCTATCTTAACGTGCTTGGTACGGGTGGGGTATCGGGGGAAGATCGTGGTACGTTGGTCTCCGATATTGATGTTGTCCCGGCCATCGTTGGGTGGTGCTGAGGATTCGAGTCGCGCGTGCCTTGTCCACGATGCTTTAGCTCTATCTCTATGCCGTAGGGAGTTATGTTGGGATAGGGTCTACTGCGTATTGTTTCTATCCTAGTGGGTTAGTTGCGGATAGGGTATCGGGGGAGGTGAGGTTTTGGTGGTCTCCGGCCCGGCCCGCCGCGCTCTAGCTCTATCTCTATGCCGTAGACGGCTGTGCTTTGGGATAGAGCATACATTGTTGACATCTAGGATTGGTTAGTTGCGAGCCCGGTTTGCGAGCCCCGGCCGATAGGGGCTTAGGTACTTGGTATGGGTAGAGTATCGGGGGGGGTGCGGGTATACCTTAGCTCTATCTCTATTCCATGATGGGTGCATGTGGGTTGGTGGTAGTGTGATTCTTGTGCGACGCCACACACTCGTGTATAGAGGTGCGGGGGGCCACCAAACCTTTCTATAGCACATTGCAAACTTAAAACCGGACCACGGCATAAAATTGATTGTTACTCATGCATAATCTTGTGAACCGTCGATTGTCTTCTTGAGCCGTGTTGTGTGCTCACCCTTTGTATATACCTTGTTTTAGATCTGGATGCGGGTTATCCCGTGGGCGATTACGTGAACGCTCCGGCGTATGGTGGTCTTTGCGGTGTTGGATGTACGGGGCGGGACGGGGCGAGCATGACGCTTCATGCGAGTGCCCTTTCTGCGTGTACCTGTGATTTGTTTTATTTATTTATTTCAGTTATTTTTGTTTGTTATTAAGAGATGTAAAAGATTATTATTTTATCTTTGAATTTGAATAATGGGATATTTATTTAAATTATCAATAGATACTCAGTTCATTCTATTTAAAGTCTTCCATTTGTATATTTATATTCGATTGTGGTTATGTGTAATTGGTTTGTATGGGTGGACACGGCCTATTCGAGATCTGGTGTGAACCGTTGGTTCAATGACGGTTCACTCACACCGTTACGGTTGGATCGAGGTTGGGGTGTGACAACTTGGTATCGAGCTCTCCGGGCTCTGTTCCAACAAACCATGCTACACATAATGGGGTCGATGGGCTGAGTTAGGAAGTTTAAAAATCTTAATACAAACACACCCTAAGCATTGTTTGATACCTGAGACGGACTAAGAAAGAGAATAATGTACTATTCTAAATATGAAACTTAATATGTGCACATATACTAGTTAGGAAAAACCATGAAACTTTCATTAAAAAGAAAAGTGTATCAAATGTAATAGTGCTACGAGGTACAGTCCACAAACCGGAAAAGTTACCCCCGTTATATAAGCAGTCATATGAAAAGAAAAGTAAATCGAAAATCATGGGGTAGGAGGCCCGGGAGGTATGGGGTCAGCTATATCATAGTCCCGCTCGTATGCGACCCTAAGCCAATGCACCCGGTCTCGAGTCACCCGTAGACCACGAGCCGGGCGTCCCAACTCCCGACCCATCGCTCGGCGAGACTCCGGGGATGACCCTCCGGGTGTCCACGATCTCGGTAAACATACTCAACAGCCGAGTCGGGAGGGGGCTGAGATGGCCCGGCCGTGGGGAACGGGATGGTGGTGGTACGGGTGGAGGCCGTGGGGCGGGCACCGGTGCTTCCCCAACTACATCGTCATCATCATCATCCCCCCATCTCCGCCGCATAGGCCGCGTTGGCCGCGGCTGCTGCTGCCGCTGCCTGCTACTCTCCCCAAGTGGACGAGGGCGAGCCTCCAACTCGTCATCACTAACGGGCAGATCAACCATCCGCATCCGATTTATCGCATCCCGGTCGATGTCGGAGGTCATGGAGTCCTCGGCGGCTGCCTCTCCTCCGAAACTCACGCCCGGACGGCGAAGAAGGAAAGTGGCGAGGCGGCCATAGGGAAGGTTGCTGGCCCGATCGGCCCGCGGCCGCTCGATGCATAGTCCGGATGATGAGGTATGGAAGTGAGATCCGCTCTCGGTGCGCGGCCGCAATAGGTGGCGTCTTGGGTGAGCTGGGACAACTCATTGTAGTGACCGCTCCGTGGCACTATATCGTCTTTGGATGATGCGGCTGTAGACCCGGGGTATAGGTCTCAAGCTAGCTGCCTTCATAGGAGCCCCGGGGTTGAGGATCGATGCGCTATCTCCCGGCGCAAATCTTCGGTCAAGTAACCTTTCGCCTTGGGGCGCGGTACACCAAATCTCCATCATTGGGAACCCCAAGCGGATCCGCCAGCGGCGGTGGGTGTTGAAGGAGATATGTACCCCCGGACGTGGCTGGTGATGCGTAGATCCCTACACCTGGTTCGGGTCTTCGACATCCCCTTCGAGTTCCAAATTTGCATAAAAATGCTTGACCGGGTTAGGGCGTGTAGTCTTCGTGTAGGAAATAACCGGCGGCCAACCTAGAGCGCCAAAAGCCGTCTCTACATTGAACCGGTGCAATTGTCCCACGTTGACCCGGCGCCGGATACAATACTCTTGTCATCAAACCCGGGAAACCGAGCTCGAGCTTCCAAGGAGCGAAACCATAGCTCATCTAGGCGAGGGACTGGTGGAGAGGGGACCCGAGAACTAGAACCATGTGAGCGTTTCCGGAGGGTTGCGTCTTGGAGCCATTTAGAATCCGCAAAACAAAGGAAAATGAGATAAAAGTTAGAAATTTTCAAAATTTCGGCACATAACGGCGATAAATTGGGAAAAAGCCTCGAACTCACCCAAAAACATGGGGAGGAGGACTTACGTAACCCCCACACTCTTCATAAGCCAATCACAAGCAATTATAACAAGCAATTTCAAGAAATTTCAAGAATTAAGAAAAATTATAAAAATTTCGAAATTTCATGAAAACCTAGGTCAAAAGATGAAAATTTTGATTTTTTAGGAAAAACCGTTCGGTTGGAACCCCAAATTAGTTGAGGGCTTTTGGCTCTTGGGGGTCCCTAAACCCTTTCTAAGCCGAAGGAAAAGAGTTCCCTACGGTTAAAACATCTCGAACAAAGAAAAACCTAAAATTTTACATAAAGACGATATGGAAAAAAACTTGTAAAAATATGAGAGAGAGAGAGAGACCTACACGGAGACGATGTTCTAGCTTTGGAATGGGAGGAATCGGCTTCAAAAAGCACCGGTCGGACTGTAGCAACTCGGTTGGGCGGGAGAGGAATCGCCACCGGAGAGAAAGAAGGAAAGAAAAGTGAGAAAAATCTCACTTTTTCGCGATTTTAAAGCCATTTTGGGCATACCGGTCGACGGTTATGCCTATACCCGGTCGACCGGTATCGACCCAGTGTCGCGACCGCTATGTCTCGGCCAGAAAATTTTTTCGACCCGGTCGACTATACCGGTCGCAACCGCGTATCTGAGTGGCGACCGGTATCTCATAGACATGCGGCCCGGTATGTCTCGGCCAGAATTTTAATTTTGACCGGTCGACTATACCGGCCGCAGGCATATTTCCACGGGTGTGCGACCGGTATGTTGCGACCGGCACGCCCCCAAAAGCCAGAAAATTTAATTAAAAATTCCCAAAATTGTGTAAATCGAAATGTTACTTCTCGACTATTTTCTGCATTATTCAAGACTAACACTACTATTATTGATGATTCTCACGTGTTATGTCTTCTTCTCGGGATCCAAATAAATAGTGCGAGATGGCGGGTGGAAAGCGGTCGAAGGGGTAGAAAGCATCATCGGGCCGGAAAGCGCCTAGAAGAAGAGCAAGGCGAGCGGGACCGGGTTAGAGAAACCAGCCCCGAAGTGGAGGAGGAACAGGTCCCGGAAGTACCGGCGAGCCACGGGACCACCTCACGGGAATTCCGAGACCATAGTTACAAACTTGGTCTATCGGATGCAAGCTCAACGGAGGGAATTTACGAGCGAGGTACTAAAGATGCTCGGTCGGCGGGTTACTGTTCCCGGCGGTAATGCGCCAGGTCGGGGAGGAGTTAACACTAACCAGCGGGTGCGTAGTAGCCCAAGGCCGAGGGCCCAAGCACGACATGTACCACCACCGCATCGGTTTCCGTCGCCTTCGGCGTATCCGGGGCGTATCCGTATCCACCACCATGGTGCGGAGCGGATACGAGGGGACGGCCACGATCTTAGCGGTGTCGTGGACGGGTTCTTGAAGTTGAAACCGTCATCATTCACCGGCGGGACGGGGGAACCATTGTGGCCAGCCCGGTGGGTTTTACGAAATGGAAAAGAACTTCCGATTGATGACGTGTGCGAGGAGGAGAAGGTTCTATTTGCCACCCACATCCTTGAGAGAGGGCGAATGCTTGGTGGAATTCCACACGGGCATATTTGGAGAACCAATACGCTCTAGTGGGCTGGGAAGTATTTAAAGCGGCTTTCTTCGACAAATATTTCCCAAAGAGCTTGGGAGATCAAATGGAGAGAGAGTTTCTCAACTGCGGCGAGGCTCGGTCATTTGTAGATGCATATCGGCGGAGGTGCGAAGAGCTGTTCTTCTTCGCACCAGCCGGTATGCGGGAAGAGGGAGACAAAGATACGTGGGTTCACCATGGGACTACGTGGAAGCATCGAGAGGCATCTTTTGGGTCCGGATAAGAAGACCTACAACGAGGCGGTGCAGGTTGCGAGGGTGATAGAGTCCGGTCGGAGGGACGGCTTCTTCGCTCGGGACGGGGGAGTGAAGAGATCTGGCTGGAGAGAGCTCGGGTGGCGGTAATACTAGACCATTCCGCCCATACGGGGGCGGGACCGCCTCGGCACCTGCGAGAAACAACTGGCACCACCGCAGTGCCACAATTAGCCAGACCCAACCCGAATATTAAGTGTTATAGCGTCGGCAAGCGGGACATGTTGCAAGGAACTGCACGCTACCTAGGAAGCAAGCTCCCCGGCAAGCCGAGTTTATGCGGTCCCGCTTGAAGAGGCAGCCGCATCACCTGATGTGGTAAGCGAGTGCGACTTTATCCCTTACTATTTGGTTTATTCTTTCGGTTGCATGAGCATATAGAACTAAGGGGCAATATATTCCGGGAATTGTAAATGTAGCTTGGTTTACCCGCCGAGTATTATTTGACTGCGGGGCCACGCACTCCTTTGTTTTCGTTTTCTTTTGGGAAGCGAATGGAGTTACCAATCAAGCAATTGAACCCAAGCTTGATAGTTCGCTCTCCACTAGGAGTCGAAGTGGCTTTGACCAAGTATTATGGACCATGTCTTGTAAGTATCGAGGGCCGAGACTTAGAAGCAAGCCTAGTAATACTTGAGATGACAGATTTTGATGTCATTTTAGGAATGGATTGGCTAGGCCATCATTCGGCCGATCCTTTTATGTGGTGAAAGGAAGCTTGTGCTTCTTGACGAGAAGGGGGAAAGGAATACGGTTTCGCTGGGATTAAGCTATCTAGGAAGCAGAAGTTGATCCTCTCCGCCCTAAAGACTCAGAGATGCTTGGAGAAAGGGGGAGTGGGTTATCTCGTATCTGTAGTCGACCTCCCGGCGAGTCACTCAAGATGGAGGATATAGAGGTGGTTCGGGAGTTTCCGGATGTATTTCCAGGAAGATCTTCCGGGCTTACCACCGGACGGGGCTACGGGAATTTGTGATAGACCTTATACCGGGTTCGGCTCCGGTGTCTAAAGCGCCATACGGGATGGCCCCAGCCGAGATTAAAGGAGTTGAAGACCCAATTACAAGAATTGCTAGATAAGGGCTTCATACGACCTAGTATTTCGCCTTGGGGAGCACCTGTGTTGTTTGTCAAGAAGAAAGATGGAAGTGTACGGCTATGTATTGACTATCGTGAGCTAAACAAGTTGACGATCAAGAATCGATATCCTTTACCTAGGATCGATGATCTGTTCGATCAGCTGCAAGGTGCAAAGGTTTTCTCGAAGATCGATCTCCGATCGGGGTATCACCAATTGAAGATCAAGGCCGGAGATATTCCGAGGGCCGCTTTCGGGGCGAGGTATGGGCATTATGAGTTTACGGTTATGTCTTTCGGGTTGACCAATGCTCCGGCGTCGTTTATGGAACTGATGAACCGAGTGTTCCATGACATGTTGGACACTTCGGTCATCGTATTCATCGGCGACATATTGATTTACTCTAAGGACATGGAGACTCATACGGCGCATTTGAGAGCAGCCCTACAGCCGGCGAGGGATGTGAGGCTTTATGCGAAATTCAAGAAGTGCGAGTTTTGGCTGAAGGAAGTGGCTTTCTTGGGCCATGTTGTATCTGGAGACGGTATCAAGGTTGATCCAAGCAAGATAGCTGCTATAGTAGGATGGGAAGCACCAAAATCTGTTGCAGAGATTCGTAGTTTCCTTGGGTTGGCTGGTTATTATAGAAGATTCGTGGAAGATTACTCCAGGATCGCGGTTCCACTCACCGGATTGACCAAGAAGGGAGAGAAATTTATATGGACGGATGAGTGTGAGAAGTGCTTCCAGGACTTTGAAGTCAAGACTTGTCTCTGCGCACCTATCCGACCATCCCCGAACCAAGCGTACCGTTTACTCTATATACGGATGCTTCGGGGTTGGGTATTGGGTGTGTTACGATGCAAGGAGAGCGGGTGATCGCTTACGCATCAAGGCGGTTAAAAGAGCATGAGAAGAACTATCCCTACGCATGACTTGGAGCTAGCGGCGGTTATTCATGCAATCAAGACTTGGAGACACTATTTGTAGCGGTGAGAAGTTTCGGATCAAGTCGGATCACAAAAGCTTAACGTATCTCTTCACTCGGAGAAGGATCCGAATATGAGGCGGAGGAGATGGCTGGAATTGTTAAAAAGATTATGATTGCGACATCCGGTACCATCCGGGTAAAGCAAATGTGGTGGCCGGCGCCTTAAGCGGGAAAGTGGGCATCGAAACACGAGGCGGGACCGAGTACAAATGCTGCATTGTGTGCTTTGCGGCCTCGAGTTCGATGGAAATTGATGAAGAACATATTATCGAAACGCGCGGAAGATCCGGTGGAGCAAGGCTTGATTCATAAGTTCACTATGATGTTCGCCGCCCTGAAGATCTCGCCGAGTCTAATTGATGAAGTCAAGGTAGCAATCCCTACGGGATCCATATCTCAAGGCGGTGCGGGGAAGACTTAGAGAAGGGTGCGTGTAATCCCGACTTTACCTTGGAATCGGACAAAGTACTCAAGTATCGCGGACCGGTTATGTATACCCGAGAGCGAAGGCTGCGATATCGGAGGCCGAGTTATGGCCGAAGCTCATTACACTCCATATTCGGTACACCCGGGGAAGTACCAAGATGTACCATGATCTAAGAAGACTATATTGGTGGAGGGGTATGAAAGCGGATATAGCTCGTTTTGTGTTCCAATGTCCGAATTGTCAACAAGTTAAAGCGGAAGGCAAAGACCCGCGGGTTTACTACGGCCGTTACGGAACCCGCATGGAAGTGGGATTGTATCACTATGGATTTCGTCAGCGGCTTACCTTTGACACCAAGGTCGGTGGATGCGGTTTGGGTTATAGTAGATCGGCTCACCAAGACGGCTCGATTTATTGCGGTCGGACCTCGGTATACCATGGAGAAGCTGGCCAAGTTATATGTTGATAATATAGTCGGACTTCATGGCGTTCCGAGAGTATAGTATCGGCGAGAGATCCCCGTTTTACATCGAAGTTCGGGAAGGATTACGAGAAAGCTATGGGAACAAAGTTGAAGTTCGGTCCGGCTTTCCATCCTCGGACGGACGGACGGTCGAGCGAACCATTCAAATTTTGGAAGATATGCTTCGAGCTTGTGCATTAGATTTCAAAGGAGCTTGGGATGAGAAGCTATCACTTATCGAGTTTGCTTACAACAATAGTTATCGGGCTACAATTCGGATGGCCCCATATGAAGCTCTCTATGGGAGAAAATGTCGTACACCTCCGTTGTGGAATGAAGTGGGGGAAAGAAGAATTGTAGGACCGGAGTTTGTTGAAGAAACTTGCCGAGTGATTGATCGGATCAAAGAGAGAGTAAAGACGGCTCGGGTTCGGCGGAAGCACTATGCGAGATGATCGGCGTCGAGATCCGGAGTTTGCGGGTGGGTGACAAAGTGTTCTTGAAGGTGTCACCGGTGCGAGGTCCGAAGCGGTTTGGTAAGAAGGGGAAGCTATGCCCCGGTATGTGGGACCATATGAGATATTAAATCGGCGTGGTAATGTAGCATATCAATTGGCTCTACCACCATCTATGTCTAGCGTCCATAATGTGTTCCATGTATCATTCTTGAAGAAGTATGTCGAGAGATCCATCGCATATCTTGAGCGCTGATCCTCCGGACTTGGCCGAAGACTTAACTTTCGAAGTGGTGCACGTGATGCTCTCAAGCCGAAAAGTTCAGCAACTTCGAACCAAGGATATCCACTATGTGAAGGTGCATTGGAAAGCCAAAATGTGGAGGAAATTACTTGGGAAGAAGAGAGCGCGATGAGGAAGGAGTACCCTAACCTTTTTGGCGATCAAGGTACGTTCAAATTTCGAGGCCGAAATTTCTTTTAAGGGTGGGGGAGTTGTAGTACCTACATGCAAATTTCGGGACGAAATTTCTTTTAAGGGTGGTGGAGTTGTAAGACCCGCACTCCGAAAACCCGGTCTAACCTTGGTTTTGTGTCGTGACAGCTAGGAAGAAGAAGGAGGGTGCCGCCATTACCGTTTGACGAAGCTCTCGCTACGCCGTCAGCGGTAAGTGTTTGAATCCCTCTTCTTACCCTATGTTAGTTGTGTGGGTGGATCAATACCATGCAAAGTAGGTATTGATCTAAAACCCTAAATTGGCCAATAAACCCTAAGTTGCCGTCAAACCCTAGATTCGAGTTTCGAGATGATATTCATCGAAGCGAGACTTGAATGAGTTGAAGATAGCTCTAACTCAAAGCCTAGACTTAGAATGGATAGGAGAAACCCCGAAAATCCGTGGAGGATGATCGACGGCGGTCGAAGAACCCATGTATGGTCTTAGGAGACATGCCGGTCGACTATACCGGTTGCACATAGTGCGGCCGGTATGTTGCGACCGCTACCTCTCGGGAGGTTGTTCGTGGGGGACCGGCTGACCATACCGGTCGCCCGGTCTTTCCCCCGAGCGCGGCGACCGGTACATGCCACCCGGTCGGCTCCGTGAGGGTATTTTGTGATCTCTGTTGGTTTCCGACCAACGTGAAACCCTAAACAATATATTCTAATGAAACCCTAATATTATGTAGGGCGTTGTGACTTGTCGTTTGGATCTTGCGACGTGGAGCAAGTTATCGAGCGGCGTCGGGTAAGGGAATCTGACCTAAACCTAATAATTAATGGGCGGTAAATCGTTGTTAATCATTGAATATCTATGATGTGATGTTTGTGCATATTCACATGCCATCCTTTACTTTCGGTTATTATTATTGTTCATGCATTCATAGGATGTGATTGTTAGGCATGTGATTGTTTTTCGTTGGTGTGTGGAGTGGGGCATGGGCACGGGATCGCTCTTCGCGCGGCACCTTTTGTAGTATTCTGTCTTAACATGCTTGGTACGGGTGGGGTATCGGGGGAAGATCGTGGTACGTTGGTCTCCGATATTGATGTTGTCCCGGCCATCGTTGGGTGGTGCCGAGGATTCAGTCGGCGCTGGCTTGTCCACGATGCTTTAGCTCTATCTCTATGCCGTAGGGAGTTATGTTGGGATAGGGTCTACTGCGTATTGTTTCTATCCTAGTGGGTTAGTTGCGGATAGGGTATTCGGGGGAGGTGAGGTTTTGGTGGTCTCCGGCCCGGCCTGCACGCTCTAGCTCTATCTCTATGCCGTAGGCGGCTGTCTTTGGGATAGAGCATACATTGTTGACATATAGGATTGGTTAGTTGCGAGCCCGGTTTGCGAGCCACGGCCGATAGGGGCTTAGGTGCCTGGTATGGGTAGAGTATCGGGGAGGTGCGGGTATACCTTAGCTCTATCTCTATTCCATGATGGGTGCATGTGGGTTGGTGGTAGTGTGATTCTTGTGCGGCGCCACACGCTCGTGTATAGAGGTGCGGGGGCCACCAAACCTTTCTATAGCACATTGCAAACTTAAAACCAGACCACGGCATAAAATTGATTGTTACTCATGCATAATCTTGTGAAGCCGCCGATTGTCTTCTGAGCCGTGTTGTGTGCTCACCCTTTGTGCACACCTTGTTTTAGATCCGGATGCGGGTTATCTTTGTGGACGATTACGTAAGCGCTCCGGCGTATGGTGGTCTTGCGGCGTTGGGCGTGCGGGGCGGGGCGGGGCCGAGCATGGCGCTTCATGCGAGTGCCCTTTTCTGCGTGTACCGTGATTTGTTTTATTTATTTATTTCGGTTATTTTTGTTTTGTTATTAAGAGATGTAAAAGATTATTATTTTATCTTTGAATTTGAATAATGGGATATTTATTTAAATTATCAATAGATACTCGAGTTCATTCTATTTAAAGTCTTCCATTTGTATATTTATATTCGATTGTGGTTATGTGTAATTGGTTTGTATGGGTGGACCACGGCCTGTTCGAGATCTGGTGTGAACCGTTGGTTCGATGACGGTTCACTCACACCGTTACGGTTGGATCGGGCCCCCCCCCCCTTTCCCCTTCCCCCCACAAAAACCAAAAAAAAAAAAAAAAATTTTTTTTTTTAAATTTTTTTTTTTTGGCTACTCAATCTGTGTGTGTTACACCAAAATTTTAATTTTAAAAAAAAAAAAAAAAAAAAAAAAAAAAAAAAACAAAAAAAAAAAAAAAAAAAAAAAAAAAAGAAGGGAAAAAAAAAAAAAAAAAAACCCCTTTTAAAATAAATTTTTTTTTTTTTATTTTTTTTTTTTTTATATTTTTTTTTTTTTTTTTTTAAAAAAATTTTTTTTTTTTTTTTTTTTTTTCTTTTAAAAAAAAATTTTTTTTTAAATTAAAAAATTAATTTTTTTTTTTTTCTTTTTTTTTTTTAAAAATTTTTTTTTTTTTTTCGATTATGATTGTGGATGTGTGTAAAGTTTGGATAACGTGGGGATGGCCTATTAGAGATCCTGGTTGAACCATTGGTTATTTAGCGGTTCATCACACCGTTCTGAACAGTACAGAATTGGGGTGTGACAGTAATAATTTCACTAGTCAACTCGCCCACCCATTCACACTACGTCAGATATGAAAAGCATCGCAGCTATGTTCATACCACCCTTTATTGAACCTATGTCATTACATAACCCCCTAATGGCTAGGGGAACAGTTATACGGGTGATTAATGTTCACCTAATTAGCTATATTACTAGATCATAACGTCACCAAGCTTCCGACCCCATCCTAGTCCCACATAGGACATCATGACTTGGCTAAGTTACATATGGTCAATGCAAAGCAGCACCGGTAAGTAGTGCAAGCATTCCATTCCACCCACCTTCCTACTAATTACTGACTTAACCAGATATCATGAATCAAACAAGACCAGTCGCTTTCATGGAGAGGTCGTGAATGTCCCATTCCACTCGCTTCCAATCCCTACATGGCACTATTGATCTCACACATAAAGATGCAAATGCATGAGCACACAAAGTAGTATATTGGATGGCATGTTATTACACAAGGCATGTTATCAATCTCACAGCAACACATAACATAAATAATAGAGAGATACACACGCATCCAAAGGTTTAGTTCCCTTACCCAAGCTAGAGAATAGACTACCAAAGTCTCGATAGAGTAGCTTCCTATCCGAGCATTCTTCGTATCTCTATCAAAATCATATGCAATATTATTCATTAATTTATCATCTAACAGATTTATCCTAGCATTGCTTTAAGCTTATTATCCTTGTGTTTATCCTTGTGTTCATAGCGTTACTAACTTGTCTAATATTCATGCCTACTGTCTACTGTCTGTTTATCATAGCATAGCATTAAACATTTGTTTACTAATTCCGTTCATTACCGTTCATGGTTTGAGGGTAATCTAACTTGTGATAGACCTGCTGTCCATATGAGGTAGGTAAAGTGTGGATTGGTACTCCACCAGACAACACGTTTGTTAATCAGATTCCACCTTCTATTTAGCTTAATACTAAGAAAGACTTCTTCAAACGAAGTCTGGGGGTGTTCCAGCACCTTAACAGGGGTCCTAAGGCTGAGTAGTAGCTACAGGCTGAGCATGAGAAGGTGCAGTAGCTAGATAGGCATGCTGTCAGTACCTGCGGCAGCACCTCACCAGGTGCTAGGCATGCGGCTGATGGTCGTAGCCACACGCTTTTGCATGGTGGTGCGATGGTGCCAGCTCTCCTAGGGTATTGCCTAGTCCCAGTAGGTTGGGTTTATGGCCTCAAACTATAGAGGTGGTGTGTGGTTGGACATTTTGAAGTGTAGTTCGATCCCACCTCCAAACTACATGAGATACCAAGGATTCTTCTTTGTGGAAATATGATTACAGGGTTTTAAACCCATAAAAAGGTCAATTTAAATCACATTAAGCCACTAGCCGAGTTTGGCAGAGATCCAATGCCAAAATCATGTGCGCTGGTGGTCTCAGCTTCACGTAACAGCTGGTAGGCCGTGCTGCTGGTGTCTGCGGCCGCACGTCGTAACGTGGCCGGGTGGTTGCGATTTTTCTCTGAGGTATTGTCCAAACTTCCCCAAGGGTATTTATGGAGTTTGGGGTCATGGATCCATGTTTACCTCATGGTTTGGATATTGCTTTCATCCGAATGGTATCCGTTTTAATAGATCCGAACTCGAAACCTTCGGATTTGGTTTCCAAACATTCTGATCCGATATGGTCTATGGTCCTGGTCTCTATTGGGAACTCTTGGATTTTTGAGAGGTTGTAGGTATTATACTTAGTCCATTTGATTTGTTATTAACCAACCTTCATACCGTATGCACTACTGTTCACGTTTCGATCCCGTGGACAATAGCTCATATCGTTCAAAGCTTCACCATTAATGGTAATGAACGTTCCTCCCTTTGATTCGATTATGGAGGAACACCATCACAGAATAGAGGAACCTTAACGGTAAGGAAGACACTATATTTTTTATACTACCATTAAGTATCTCCTTTACCATCTAATGGTTCGATCTTTACCTTGTAAATTTCTTTACAATGATTGGTAGATACGGTAAAGAGTACTATAGTCTAGTACTATGGAGAAGATGATTACCTAGAGTAATCCCTTTCTTCTTTGAGTTCTCTAGCAAGCCAAACGTCGTTCCAGAGGTAATCTTCCTTCTCTTCTTCTGCCTCTTCCTCTTCCTCTTCCTCTTCCTCTTTCTCTTTCTCTCTCTCTCTATTGGGTGGTAATCGGAGGAAAGATTTCTTCCTTCTCTTCTTCTTCTCTTCCTCTCTTTTTCTCCTTTCTCTCTTCTTTCTCAGATTCATGCATAAGGGTTGTTCTCTCCTAAATCCTTGATTAATGGTTTGATTTGGTTAGACTAAGAGAGTGATGTCAATCCCTATATAAGGTAAATTGGATTATGGGATCTCCATGAAACCAAAATGGAAGTAAGGGAAGATTTTTTTCCTTCCGTACCATAGTTAGACCCATTGTGATAAGCCTTCCATGCATGGAGACGGATTGAATTCTAATTGGCAGGTCCCACGGTCATTGGTCAACTCAAATTCGGGCCTAGAGGTGCGGCTGCACAATGTACGCAAGTGCACAACTGCACCACCTTTTTCCCAACTGGACCTCCATTTTGGTCGGCCAGCTTAGGTGTGTGCATGCCAAGTGTCGGGTGGTTGCATTGATTGGGTCCGAGACCTCTTGTATTGCAGTGTTTTGCATTCCAATGACGTAGGAGGTTCAAGATAATGGTTTTGTGTCATCTCTCGCCACTACAAAAAAAACATGATTTTTTGCGGCGGTAATAACCGTCTCTAAGAGTAGCCGTCGCTATATCATTTAGCGACGGTTAACCGTAGCACAAGTAAAGCTAAAAGTGCCGACCCAAATTATTAGCGACGGTTATTGATACCGCCCGTGTTTCTTATATTTAGGGTATTTAACGGCGGTTTAGTAAGCGCCGGAAAATAATCAATAGCGTCGATTACTTACCGCTTCTAACAGTGTACCAATTTGAATTGTTTTGAGGCGGTTTTGTATACCGTTTCTAGTAAGTGTATACTTAGGGACGGTTAGTTACTTCTTGTAAATATGTTATTAATTAGCGGCGGTTCTATAACCGCTGCTAAATTGTGATAATCTTTGATTTTTACCGACAGTTTAATTTACCGCCGCTAAAAATATGTTTTTTTTTTTAAAAGAAATACCTCTACATATAGTAACAGTTAAATAGATGCATAAAAATAATAACTTTATTTTAAACCACTTAGGGACGGTTAGTTACTTCTTGTAAATATGTTATTAATTAGCGGCGGTTCTATAACCGCTGCTAAATTGTGATAATCTTTGATTTTTACCGACAGTTTAATTTACCGCCGCTAAAAATATGTTTTTTTTTTTAAAAGAAATACCTCTACATATAGTAACAGTTAAATAGATGCATAAAAATAATAACTTTATTTTAAACCACAACTAGTTATAAGAAATCAATTTGACTAACAAAGTGATAGATCTCACACATTGTCATGTAACTTCCCATATTATATTAATATCTGCTAAATTTAATTGCAATATTAAACAAAACGCAGAACACTATTCTTTTACAAAAGCAACATCTAAATATACTCTTTTATGAACCAACATGCAAATCTTATATTTACTTATCTGGATAGTTTTATTGAGTAAGTATGCCGACAAGAAAGCAACAAATGAAATGGTGTCCCTGGCAGGCAGAAAAAGGTGGTCCTCTTTCACAAATTCTATCATATGTAAATGCAGGGCAGCATACAGATGTAGGGTCTTTAGATTATTCAATCATAGAAGGGAAGTTATGACCAGTTATATGGTGAGCACCACAAACCCTAACTCATAAATGAACATCCAAGGACAAAGACTTGAGTAGTAATCCACTTCATACACTGGAGGTATAAGATACACCTTACCTCTTGGAGTTCATCCAATGCTTCATCAACACTTGCCACATCGCTAAATCTCACTCCTGTCGAAGCCTACGGGGATACCATTGAAAAAAAAAATCTAAGGATCTTTCTTCATTTAAAAAAAGAGGGGGAAATATGCATGATGAATGGAGCATGTTTCGAAACTAACATCAACTTGAGCTTGTGGCTTCGACTGTAATTCGAGCCCATTACCATATATCCCACACAGATATATATAAAGTAGATTACTCATCAGGGGGTAAGGTAAAGAGGGGGAGAGAGGTGGGAAGGGGGGTGGAAACAAGAAATAGAAATATGAAGCAATCACTTACGTTATAATCTATCTTCGGAAGCACCATTGCTTTAGTTAATTAAAGCATAACAGCTTCTTTAGAATTTGTAAAATGAGGCAAACACTTACCATTTCCTGAAGTTTTTTGGTCTCCTTGAAAGAGTAAATCGGAGAAGGACCATAGTCAAAAGGACCATCATGATTGGCTTAAGCATCTCAAGATTAGCCGACAAACCACCAAAAAGTATAAAATTCATACAGCTTTGAGAAAACTCCTCTCTCCCTAGAAAGATCAACAAAAATTTCCCAGATTCCCTCTATGATGCCAAAAACAATACCTAAGACAACCTTAAGAAGTGGCTTCGCCAGAGGCCAGCTAACATATAAAGCCACCACAAACACGAAACTTGTGACAGCAAATACTGCTGATGCTAGGAACCCCCCAACAATAACTTCAGCGGCAGCCGACAGAGTTGTCACCATACCAAGTTCCACCATCATTCTGCTAGATATGAAAGACACCATAGGATGAGGGTACTCCCGCAATTTTCCTACATAGGACTGCATTCCAAGAGTTATTTATCAGAAAATTTAGATCATAAAACATGCTTTGAAATCTTGGACATTCAATAACATACCCTGTAATTCAAACAGTACCTCAGATAAAAATAAAAGGAAAGAGACAGCATTTTATGATAAATATTTTACAAAATAGTAGTACAGGAGGAAATGGATCAAGCAATGTTGAATGTTGATAACCTAAAAATATTGTGTTTGTCTCAATTCCAGGCTGATTGGGCCAGGATGAAGCTCTTAAACAGGATCACAACTCAAAACTATGTTCACACCTGGATCAAAACCAAATTTTTGTTGGAACTTTCAAGATTTCAGGGAACTTTCAGTCAAATCTATGGGAAAATAAAGGAGGAGAAAGAAACAAAGTTCATGGACTGCTTCTTCACTTTTCCTATTCCTTGTCCTCCTTTAGTACTCTGTATTTCCAACTTCTACTCGATCCCTTACATACACCCCGAAGCACAGAAATTTTCTTATGTCCTTATTTCCTTCTGGTTACCACTGAAAGAAAGCAATCCCAAATTTCGGAAGTCGTTGAAATATCATGGGTGGATAGGAATATCTGGAAGTCATTGAAATATCATGGCCAGATGGAATTTAAATCAATGTTTTGCATAAGGAAATACTGTAGCTTGCTTAATTTTCCATACGAAAGAGGAGGGGGGGGAGGAATCATTACGAGACAATCCTTTTAATCTAATTTGTGTTTACCTTCATAGATTTAACCATGATTTTGAATAAGAATGCAGATGTGAACTAATGTGCAAATGCTATATTTACTTATCTGGATAGTTTTATTGAGTAAGTATGCCGACAAGAAATAGCTATGTATATGCTATATTTACTTATCATGGTTAAATCTACGAAGCATGGTTAAATCTATGAAGGTAAAATAAAAAGATAAATTTGTAACAGAGTGCTCCATTAGATGGGTAATGAGAGTACCTGCCTATCTGCATTTATCTCAACAAGCCTCTCCAATTCAACAATAAGAGCTCCAGTAGTTTCGGGATCATAAAAGAACTGCCCTGGTGAAACTGAAACTGAACCAACTTGCTGGTTTGATCTAGTTCATAACAAAATCTGAAATATACTTCACAATGCTCCATAACTTCAAAACAATAAACATGAAACAGTACACATTGCTCTCTTCCCAGTAACCAAATAACTAATTTGGCAGACATGAGTGGTATAAGAGTTATAAAAGAATTAGTGGAGTGTCAACATGAGTGGTATAAAAATCATAAAAGAACGAGATACTCAAATACCAAGTAGTTTTAAAGAAGATATATCATAACAACCATGCATGATGATTCACAAAGAAAAACAAAGTATCCTTAAAACAAATTAAGTATCAGCAGAATGCGAAAATGAAATTTAAAATGTCTCCCACTTGACATAAAAGTATCCTTTTAAAAGTCCTAACAAAAAAATGAAAGAAGCCCCCAAAAATGTCTTCATCATGAGCATCTCTTCTATATATTTGCAAGCTCTATCCTAAAAACAAAGAGAAGGATAATAAGGTTTAGTCTCCCCAACTCTAAACATACTAGAACCACAACAAGCTATAGAAAAATGTGTTGAGTACCTCCAATTGCAACTTCTTTTCACTGTGATCCCAATTAGTGTTGAAATCAAGAACTCATCTACCTGTTGTGGAAGTTAAAATTTCAATCAAGAATAATAGTATGGCATAATACACTGAAATAGTAATATCAACTGACATTCAAAACAGTTCGTTTGTTAGCTAAATTTACTGAGCTCTCTGAGCTTTGGTTAAGTATCACGAATTGAGTCAATTTCTCCACTTGGGATTGCAACCTTGCTATGTGTAGAACCCCAATAAATTTTTACACTATTGCGATGACTAGAAGATAGAACCTGCATGAGTATACAATATACACCCACATAACGAAATTAAACCTGTCTAATAAGTTTACTAGCTAATTATGCATGCTACCTAGTTTGGCTTTATAAGTCTACTAGAGGGATGAAAAAATGGATGATGGAAACATTTTGTGATGGTTCACTGTCTTAACCTTCTGATAACTAATAAACATGGATTTAGCTATATATGCAATAAGATGACTAGAATTTAAATTGAGAAGCTGGAATCAGAGTGAATCTTAAAAAGGAACTCACAAAAGCAATGAATAGCTTCAAAATTAACTTCTCTAATGAGCATTCTACTCCCCAAATGTTGAATAGCAATAGAACAAAAGCAAATAGAGTAGTTATAACCAACTAAATAGAAAGACCACAATTAACTGACTTATCACTGGACTTGGGTATTCATGGATGAACAGGCATATAGAGAGTTATTAGACATGAATAAGAGGTGCTGCCTTAGATTTCTTACATGTTGAGGACATTGTGTTTTTTTTTTTTTGGGTAGAGAATTCCAATGCTTTCTAGTTTCTACCTGGTACAGTGTGAAGGAATGTTCTATTTGTATGGGATTAATGATCTGAAGACCGTCATGTACGTAGTGCAAACCATTGCAGCCCCAGTTATTAAATAATATGCATTTTTATCATATCTTGTAATTTCTATATCGTCCTGCTTCTTCCCTTATTCTACCAAATTCATTTCATGCATGCAACAATTGTGTCAATTCCTTATGTTTTACTGCATTTTTTTTTTTTTTGGGTAGGTAGTGGCCTCAAGGAGAGTAGAGCTCATGACTTCTTTTTTGAGGTGTTGATCTTTTACCAACGAGCTGTACCCCTTCGGGTTGTTTTACTGCATCATTGCAACAACTGAAGTGCCTAGCTCACTGACACGGTGCACTCGGGATCATCACATCCCACATACAAATCCCACATAAAATGGGGTTTAAAATGTATATAATATTACTGAAGATCAAGCATTTTATGCAGAAATGGAATCCTATTCACGATGCAGAAATAGGCAATGAAATATAAAAAAAAAATTTAAAAAAAAGAAAAGAAAACAATCACACAATGCAAGGATAAATGCGATTCGACATGATGCCTCTGTCTACAAGAGAGATGTGATAAGTTTTCACTGGCAATGAAGAAATGGTTAGATGCTCTCTTTCTCACTCATGATTACAAATAATTCTCATCAATACTAATAACCTTCATCACTGACTATTTAAAAGAACCAAGAAGATACAAAAATAGAAAATTACTTCATCCAAACCCTAAAAATATTCTTCCTAGAATATTGTAGGCTCTATTTGATTACAAGTCCTAGAATATGGATCCCTCTCCGGCCCCATATTACTATTTATGAGGTCTTATGATTAATGAATGAGAAAAGAAAGGGAAAGTCCTGAAGTAGGTCAGTCAATGCACCAAGGTGATGGGTTTCTATGGTTCCAATGGACATGGAGTCTATGATTAATCTTACAAAGTCATCAAACGATTTACACATTGGTTCATGCTGTCAAATCATTTGTCAAATCATTATATCATCGATTAATTAGACTAAGATCACGAAGGAATTGAGTTTTGAGTTTGAATCTCACAGTTCAGGCAGAAATAAGAGGGGCTTGAACAGGTCAAATGGCATTACTCGAAAGCAACAAAATACACATACAAATTGAAAACGGTAAAAATGTTCAGATCCACATAGCGGTTCATGGGATATGGATCTCAAACTCCAGAGAGGTGGATCTCATGTCCCATTCAAAGGTGTAGGGTGTTACAAGGTGGGGGAGGGGTTTTGGGGCTTAGCTAGGGATAAGGAAAGATGGATCATAGATGTGGAGTGGGGCTGGTGTGACTCAGACTTGTGAGTGCAGAAAATATGGGTGAATCAAAACCAAACAGCGAGGGAGGAGATGGGAGAGAATTAGAGTTGCTGGTGTGGTGGGCCACTGCTATCGGGGTCCACATGGCCGCTTCAGCTTGTCCAGCGGGCCACCTGTAACTGTAGGGGCTTCTCTCTCTTCTGCTCTTCCTCTCCCTCTCCAGTTCCCTCGAAATTCTCTGTTCTCTTCTGCTCTACTTTTCCTTTATTTAACCCCCACTCTTTGTGCTTCTTCACTCCCCTCCCCACCTCTTCAACTACCACCAAAACCTCATCCAGTCGAAGTTGTCAGTACACGACCACCATCATGCAGCCATTGTTGCCCTCCTTTGCCATTCTTTTCTCTACTTTCATCTTCCTTCTATTTCTTCTTTGGTCCTTCGTCTTCTTTCAATGGTGTCACCTTCACCAACACCACCATGGTAAGCGACTTCCCCCGGTTCCATGGATTGGCCTTACCTTGGGGAGACTCTAAAGCTCTACACACAGAGCCCCAACATCTTCTTCTCCACTAGGCAGAAATGGTTATCTCTCTCTCTTTCTCTAATTCCTGTAATCCATTAAGAATCGAAGATAGTGACTATCTACTTATATTTTCTTCTTTTATGATTAGGTATGGGAATATATTCAAGACATATACTAGGATGTCCTTGAGTCATGATTTCCAGCCCTGAAGGTGCAAGGACAGTGCTTGTGAGTCAAGCCCATTTGTTCAAACCCACATACCCCCGCAGTAAAGAGAAGATGATAGGACCTGAAGCCCTTTTCTTCCAACAGGGTGCTTACCATTCCATGCTAAAGAAATTGGTTCAATCCACCTTCCTTCCTTGTGCAGTCAGTGGATCTGTATCTGGAATTGAGAAAATTCTACTCGACTTCCATCCTACCTGGAACAACACCACCATTAACACACTCAAACAGATGAAGAAGGTATGTATGTCATATCATCCTACATACAGCAGAGTGAACTATCTAAAAAGCCCAGGACAGGAGCTATTACGACTCAAACAGTCCCGTTGGGGCCTATATCGAAAGCGAAAGCACCCTGACTCCCTTATGACGCCTAGTAAAGGGGAATCAGAAACCAACTCTACTTGAGTCATCAAACTGAAAAGCAGCCTGCATTTGTTGACTCTCGAGCTTCACACAAACATAATGGTGTCGGTGCGATGTAAAACACATCACATCAACAAGGGATTAGGATTGCTGTGGGAATTCACTAATGGTTGTGAATGTATTCAATGATTGACCACGGTTGATAACAACAACAACTAAGATGCCAGGTGCGGCTCAGAGAAGAGGATCATGACATATGATGCTGTAGCAGCAGCCGTAGCATGAGGAACTCGAAAGAGGCTATTCCTCTCTCTCGGTACAGCTCATTTTAGGAGGCAGGCAGAGGTTGCCCTAGAGAGGGCGACGAGTTTGGGTACCTCTGTAGGCGGATAGGCAATAGCAGACCTATCGGCCTACAATAAGAGATAGCGGCATTGTAGCGAGCCTCACTAATACGCATTTAAGGGAGGGAGCGACGTCTTAGTAACCTATCACGAACGAAGTGAGGGAAGGCACTGTTAAGCGCAAGCAAATCAAACTATTAGGGTACGGAACTCAGGGATAGCCTCTCGTTATTACCGTACCGACTAAACGAAGGGATAAATAGACAGAACCTCAATGGGCGTCTGCTATTAGAGGAGACTTAGTAGGGGACAGAACGGACAGGACGGATTCTAAACCGCTTTCCAACAAATCAAATAAGGCTCTCAGGAACTTCGGGATTTTGGACCCATTACTCTAAAGGACTATAGGAACGAAGGGAGGGATTGGACGACGGATGGGACAACTAGGTGGGCCGTCCAAGTATATCATGAGTATAAATGAACTTCTCTACCGGCTCGAGCATTCGGATACTTGATCCGCCCAATCATATAACCTATGACTACTTGTTTCTTTATCATAGGAAGACCGTCTTATGCAATCCTCACCTCTTCGGTACTCGTTGCTGCTTCTTCAGCATCTACTTCTTCTTCTCCTATTTCCTTGACCATAAAACAAAGAGGGGTTTTTAAGCTCATAGGACCAATTCAGTTCTGGATGTCTTCATCGGTGGCTTCCGAGTCCGAATGACTAGGCTCCAACAAGATGAGTCAATCCTAAGGCCTTATGGAGTATAGGGGGCTGAATCCTTGGTACTACTATACGGACATTCTCCTGGGCGGAGCGTTCTTCACCCGAGGTGCTCCAAAATAAAGTGGCATGGTAAGAAGTATAGTCTCCTCCGCCTAAGTGGATCAACACCCGGCTCGGCATTTCAAAGCCACAGTCCCTTCAACCTAATGTTGAATCACCTACCTTTGTCTCTATTCAGAGACAAAGCACAAGCCTAAGAAAAGAATATGATCTTGCTCAGTAATTAGCAATATAACAAAATAGACTACATAGGAGCATCCTTGGATCAAAATTCTTATGTCTTTCAGAATCCTCTCAGAGGCTACGCCTCGCGAATCAGCCATCCTCAACTTTTTTTGGTGCCTTTCGACGAATGGTACACCCCAATTTCAAAGTCCGGGTTGTCAACCCCCGTGATGATTAGTTATTTCAAAGTGTTGTTCATCGCCATAGGCAACCTCACTTCCCTTTCTTTCGGGAATCACCACCCTCTAAATGATTACTTCGCTCTATCTCTACGGCTCCCTTCTCAGACGAGCCCCCGCCCATTTTGAAAGGCTGATTGACACGGCGCCTTAAGCATGTCGCATGCCTATCTCCTCGGTGGACAATGAAACCATTATAGGCAGGCCTATTTTCCTTCAACAAATCATCATACACGACAGGCGCCTTCCCTTTTACCCTGGCTCGCTCTTCTGGCGTCAATTGCTTGAGCTTACTCTCAATTTGACCTACACAGATCTAGGTATGAAGTTTGGTTTATTAACGGAAGTCACTCCACAGCTTTCTGTGTAACCCAGCTCCTTTCCTCGCTATATTCTCCACCATCTCAGGGAGTAAGTTAGGCGCGAGATAGATCAAATCTCTCAACGGGCCTCTGCACTTTACTTTAAGCACCGGCTTCCCGATCATTTTGGATTGTTCCTTCTATTCATAACTCCGTTCTTTATCAGGCGTCTTAGCCTGGCTTTTGCAGGTCGAGTCTGCACAGGCAGGGGATAAGGATACTGAAACATCTTTTGCTGATTCGGTTTCTCTTCTCCTCTGCACTTCCCGCGCTCCGCGTTCTTCACATCTTACTTGCTTTTGCAAATTCCTAAACTATTCTCTCGGGGGAAAAAACATCCTGTGCTCGATCGCCTTTACTGGCGCCTTTCTGATCCCTCCTCGTCTAGTGATACTAATTTCGTGTTTCGGGCTCTTCTCGGTGATCACCCAGTTCACATGATCTACACATCAGCTTAGGGGTCTTCGACTCAGTACAACCTCTTTCAAAGTGGCCCCATAGCGAACACTTTCTGCATTTTTTTTTTCAATCGAGACAGTTGAATTCGTTTATGAAACTAGGAAATGTTTGCAAAGAGGGCGAGCACATCAATCTCATCTCCGATTCTTGATTGAAGCTATACAGGTGATCTCGAGTTAGAGAGTCGAGTTCAAGGTGAGGCTAGCATCAAACGAAAAGCAAGGTCGTGGGGGGGACTACTTTCATTCCATACTGCCTGATAGAGCCATCCCACCTGATAAAGGGATACAATTATCATTACCTTACTCGCGATCAGATACGCTTTTCTCTTTCACCCCTGGACTATATTCTATCCCGAGAGACAACAAATACGCAATTCCATCCATCGTATGCTCGGCAAGTCAGTTCGGTACTATCGGATCAGAAAGATAGGCCAGGTCAGCTGCGGCTGCAAGGCCTCCTGTAGATTCACTGTTGGCAGATCGAGATTGAAAGCCAGTAGCAACAAAGTGGTTGCACCTGCGATAGATCCATCCAGTCAAAGATCCGAATCCATCTTGACCAGTCTCCCTTCCTATTCTAGCTTCCCTCCCAGTTCCATAGACATAGGCCACTGAATATCCAATTGTTGTTGATTCGGTTAACCAAGCAAAAGCGGAAGAATAGGAAGTTCGAAAGCAAGGTGAAGCTGAAGCAGCAGCCTTGTACTGATGAGCCAAACCAAAGGTGTGATGAGCCAAACCAAAGGTGTGATGAGCCGAGCCGGAGGTGGGAGCTGGAGCATAGGTGGTCTTATGGACAGAGAAAGAGATTGCAGTTCCATCTGAAGAACGAGGAGCTGGGATAGCAGCAGTAAAGGCAA
>CM053272.1:68348938-68368938 GCA_028583415.1 Protea cynaroides
CCTCTACGTGTATACCTCCCCTTTATTTGTTAAATTGAATTCATGTGTAAATTACTTAACCTTACTTATTTATTGGAATAATTTTTGCTGTAAATTAGTTTCCTCAAATTAAGAAACAAGAATGCATTTCATGATCCAAATATGTTGCGTTTTCACCATTGTTTTTATATTTTTCTGATATTCTTTAAAAGAAAATCATTATTTTAATATTAAAATAGGATGATCGAACTGATACCAAAAAGTAACTGATTCAGGTCAGATCTGTCTGGATCAAGCCGATTCTGACCTATACAGATTGGATTAGATCAGTTTTCCAATTTCAATACCGTATCTATCTGATACTTGTATTTATAACCTTGCACCCTTTTGCAACTCCCACTCACCCCTCTCCTTCTGCCTCTCCCTCTCCCTCTCCACAACCCCCTCCCAAGTCCCAACCCATCTCTGCAAACCCCTCCATGACCGAAGACAAAGTTTTGCATTTCTATTGCTCATATAAGCTGACCTCCAATCAAATGCCAAGATAAAACTTTATTTTATTTTTGGGAAATTTTCTCCAACATCCCTTGTGTTTTGGCTATATGGCAATTTAAACCTTCCTCCAACTCAACTCCCTTCTCCACAAATCCCTGACTGCCTTCTCATGCAAAAACCCTACCTTCTCCTATTGATAGTCTCCTCCGTTGGTCTTCAGTGCCAATCGTCACCTCTGATCATATGCAATGCCAATCGACTCCAGATACAGTACCTAAGGTTAGTCATACTTTTTTCCTTTTTGTTTCTTTCATTTCCCGCAAAAAAAAACCCTTTCCTTTTACGCCCAGAACCTTACTGTCTCCTGTTCGATTGTCTCCTTCGTTCATCTCCAATGCCGATTTTTACCATGATGTTTTTACTCATAAAAGAATCGAACACTTGGCACTAAAAGTTGGGGAGTATCTCTTTAATTTCATGCAGTCCTTCTATAGAGTCGATGGTTGCAAACTTCTAGTTCCCATGGATATATTGGATTAGTGGTTTAAGAATTTTCAAGAGAATGCCACTAGGGAACCCGTGTAGTTGAAGGGTTTTGTGTTATGATTCCCAATCGACATACCCAAGTTTCATTTGGGTCGATTATGTAGAAGTTGGAAAATTAAGGCTTTTGGGTCTGTGATATTATTGTGAATAAAAGATGGAAAAGAAAGAAATTGCAATTTTTTTCTTTGAAATTCTATTCTTTTGAACTGCTCATTATCATGCTCGTCTCTCAAGTGTAAGTGCCCGTGAATGGTTGGTTGATTAGATATATGAAGAAACGATAAATATCCAATGGAATGGATTTATGACCATTAAATAATTCACCGTAGAGAATACAAAAGGAACGGGGGTGGGGTGTTTCTAATCAACTAGGTATTCATATTCCAGAACCCAGCGGTGGCTTGATTACGGGTTCATACAGAAGGGAAGCTTGTTGGGGGATGAAATTCTAGGAATCAAGTCACCTAGAGTAGGATAACTGATGCCCTGGAAAATATATCCCATCAATCTGAAACTGACACATGGCGGGATGCCTAGAAAGGCCGACCATGCAGAGAACAAATACACTCGGCAAGGCCAATTGCCCGAATCCATTAGTAACCGAGTTGCCCAAAGACGATGAGCCCTACTCCTTGTAGAACATTACAGCAAAGACCCGGCTGCCGCTCCTGGATATCCAGAGCCAACTCTGCACTTATCAAGAGTCCATTCCCCAGTAAAGCATTACCTACGAAGAATCCTGACTTATTCGGAGTCGGCTAATTGCGTTCAGATCCAGCACGCTTTCATCAGCGGAAGAACTCAAGGATATGGTGACACCTGTCACCACGAAACATTCGGGCTGGGCCATCCACGCCTAGGTCTGCTACTCCTACTCAAACATTGAGACTAAGAGGATCACAGCCGTCGAATACAAATAGGTGGCGATCTGTCTTATCCACATAGCAATGAACACGGACCCCAACGCTCAATGCCTCATTCTATAAATATGAACAGTACCTAAGGTAATCCCTAACGAACTTTTTGGTGCACGAACTCTATCTACGGCCCCACTGATAAACTGGAGCTCATCGCTTTAATAGCTCCTGATTACTTGTACTTGGATCTAACTTAGGCATCGAAGTATTGCCCGAGCCGAGTTGCCCCATCACTTCTGCCTCATTTTCTGTGATTGCATGTTCAACTTACCCAGACAGCAAAGCGATTTCTGACTACAACAGTTTGGCACCCACCATGGGGTGTCAAGATTAAATTCGTGGAAAGTGTATCAAGAAGATTACTCTCTATTCTAATGGCTAAAAGAAAAACTCTTGCCAAGTCAGCTACTCATCCAATCGAAGACATACAGGAAGAGGAAAAGTGATGCTTATACCACAGTGGTGACTCTGAATCAGACACATAACCCCCTGCACATATTCCTCCTCCTCCTCCTGTTGCACCAGGGGGTGAGACCAGAACTGCCCCTACTCCGCAACCCTTCCTTCTGATTTGATGCACCGTCGAAAAACATCTTCCAGCCGGCTGATTCTAAACACAAATAAAAAAAACTTTTTACAAAACGTTAAACCATTCGATCTATCCTGTAAGTCTACGTGCGACTCGCAAATAGCTCGAAGCCATGAGTTGGCAGATTGAACAGATGGCTAAGGTGCTACGGGACGCTCGACCAGTCAGTGTAGGTATTGGGATTGGAACCTTAATCCTCCTCCAACACCTCGGCAACCTCAATCATCAGTGATACACTCGGCTGCCACGATGAAACATTCCCATTGTGACCGACCTGCAAGAACGCGGTTGCATCATTATTTGTCGAATGGTAGGCTTGCCAAGTCTAGGCCCTAGGTCCTTGGGCTCGAGCCTCCGTACCTAGTATTACGGCATCCAACAGCCATAACACGTCCTGAAATGGACGAGTCCTAGTGCATGAAAGACTAGGATAGCGCATAGTGCCAGATAATGACGCTAGATCCATGTTGACTGCTGCATGGTAGGAAAGGGCAAATAAGAAGGTCCCGCTAGGGGTAACGGCTCCTCCACCTGCTCCTGCAACACCTGTAAACACGGAAACACCAGTGCCACCCATTCCCACTACAACTCTAACAGCTAGTCGACTTGACAACTCGGCTACAATAGGTTGAATAGCATCAGACCATCTTGCCTTGGCCAACCTATGCCGTGGTCACGGCACTGTCTAATGAAATAATGAGGGTTCCACCTCTTCCACACTTCCCCATGCCTACTATAGAGTCGTACAATGGAACGACCAACCCTGAGCAACATCTGGATACATTTGTCTTGATGACTCTTTTCTACGGCCTCAACGACAGCCTGGTGTGCAGGGCATTCCCAGCCACACTCAGGGTCTAGCTCATACATGGTTTTAATAACTTTCTTGTAAGAAGCATAACCTCGTTTGAGCAACTATCAATTCAGTTCCTAGTACACTTCTTGGGATGCCGAGTAGAAAAAAAGACGGTTTATCATATATGATGGTCAAACAATAGAAGGACGGAAGCTTACATGCCTTCATAACCCATTTCAATGCGGAAGTCCTCGAGATCAAGGACATCCAACCCTCGGTCATCCTGGCCGTTCTGCAAGCTGGGGTCACTGATGACAAGCTTTGCTTTTAACTCGCTAAGAAAGCACCGGTAAATCTCACGGATATGATGGCCCAATGCAAAAAATACACCACGGACAATGAAGTATTACAAGCCCAGAAGCCAAAAATCTCGAAGGCGTACCCCTGTGGTACAGACAAAAAGTTGTCTGACTCATAGGACCAAGCCCCAAATAAATGGGAGGCCAAAAAGCAAAAGTCAGGTCAAGATCTGGCAACCCTGCACCTTAAAAAACCTTCGACTACTACACTCTCCTTCATGCACCAATATTTGAGATTCTCCACGTAGTCAAGGATGACTGCAACCTTTGGCTCCTTCTAAGCAACTCAGCAATCCAAAGAGGCAGAATCACACTCACTATTTTCGTTTCCATCATGACTATGGCCGTGACACTGACGAGTGCAAGTACCTCAAGGTGAAATTGAAGATCTCATACAGTAGTGGTACAAGCTGGAATATACAGTTGGAAATGGGAATCCAAGAGATGCTAAAAATTTATATGTGATTCATGTTAAAGAATGTGGGTTTTAGATGATTAGAAAAAATGTCTAAACTTGGAATGGTTCTATCTGTTCATTGGGGGACTAAAATTGGGACTTCAGATAGATTTTTAAATGGTATAAACCCCCCATTGATGCCCCTTAGCGTGGTTTATTTGAATGGTTTTTAAAATCTATTTTTTTTTTGTTTTGTAAGTGTTAATCAAAATGTAAGGTTTCTTACAAACTTTGAACAGCAAATATAGGATTGGGATTAGGGATATTAAGACAAGTTTATGAGATGAATTTGAAGTGAACTTATGGCATTGTAGTGATTGATTCTATTTTATTTTTTATGAATAGAATTATAAAATTACTGAAATTTCTAGAAGGCATTAGTAAGAGGGGATTTTGGGGAAGTATGGATACATAAAATTTGGGATTTAGGCATTTACAAAGGAATTGATTGGAACAATGTTATTTGTTTTATTAAGTAATATTTTCATGGCCGAGATGCTTAGGAAGATATACCTTCAAATACTAGACAGAAGTGAGTGACTCTCACTTACTAGTAGTGTAATTGTATTCGGTTATAGATGACTTAAAATAAGTTGTATCTTGTGGATTGTTATGCATCACATGTTGTAAGTGAAACACTATGAATTGTTATTGAATGAATATGAGCACATAACCTTAGAAGATTGTTTCTTGTGAATAGTTATGCTGCTTGTAAGTGAAATGATATGAATTGTTGTTGAATGGACATGAGCATATAATATTAGATGATTACTTCTTGTGGACTGTTATACTTATTGTTGTAAGTGAAATGATATGAATTGTTATTAAATAAGCATGGATATGTAATTTTAGAAAATCTGAATTGTCATGCCTTGACTATAACAAGTGACATATTAAGAATACAATTGAGTAAATGTGAATATACATGTTATCCTTGTAAAGATGTAGTTATGTGAACTGTGTTCACATCATCATTTAAGAAATAATAAACTTACCTAAGAGAGGTTCCTTTGGTAGGATTAGCTTACTAGAGCTAACCAAGAAGGTATGGATGTTGGGTGGTGGTCCAAACACAGTTTCTTGACCCTTCTACCTAAACTTGGATTGGTCAAGCATGTTTAGGAAAACCCCCTAGCATACACATATGTGACTCACATATATGGTGATAGCTAAGTTTTGCCCAACTTTGGAGTTTATTTGTCTCAACAGAGAATTGGGACCTACAAACAGATTCGGGACACCTACCTAGCACCATACTAATGCAAAAGGGAAATGATTGATAGGGGTGCAAGCATGGTTGTAGGTTACCCATGAGATGTGGGTAATTGTGGTTTTCATTGTGATAGTAGATGGCCTAGTTTTCATCCAAGAAGTGGAAACTGATCTACCCATCCAAGAAGTGGGTACTTGAATCTCCCATCAAAGAATTGGAATTTTCAAGCTTGTTTGTGCATATGTTTGTCATGGAATTTTTAACCAAATTTGTATGATATAAACATTGTATCCTATAAATTGAGTAATTTTAATTTTTGATTCGATGTATGAGTGCAGTTGTATTATTAGTATTTGAGTTTTATCGCATTGAGCTTTTAGCTCACTTATTAGTGTGATGATAATTTTCAGATGAGTCTACATAGCATGCAACTGGACCAAATGAGGTAATGCCGGAGAAGACAAGGGAGATGGCTTGCATTTGTCCTGGATGTGCCCATTGCAAGAAGACTACTTAGTTTATCTTGAAACTAATTTAATTTGGGTTGTTTTATGTTGGATGAGTCAATCTTGTGGATGTTTTGAATACTTTATTTTGACAATATAAATGAAGTAAATTCCACAAATATATTTTGTGAAGTTTCTTTTTTCTAAAGAATGTTTAAATACCTGTAATGAAGGTTATGTGGATATGGTAGGAAAATTAAAAGACTTAAACTTTGAAGTATTTCTTTTGTTTATATTCATGGGGATATCAATGGTCTTAGCAATCACCACCAGCTTTTAGTATATATTTTAGTTTGGATTAAAGGAGTTGAGATGTGGATATTATGAATGAATTACCATGGTTGTGTCCTATGGATACTAGCATTTGTTTTCACTAGTTTTGATTAGTTGTCTTTGTTTTAAATTAAGGGATTTGAGATGGATTTTAGGGAATGAATGTAAACATGGAATCATTTGTTTAAGAGTAATGTTTCATATCATTTTACTGGCATGCCCCCCCGAAGGGCTAACCCATTCCTTTATTTGAGATTTGGGGTCGTTGTGTACAACTATCCTCGTCAACCTTTTCCTCTTCCTAATATTTATCTGAAGAGTCAGTGAATATAAAACTCTCAGAATCAATTTTACCTTCTTCATCATCTACAAAAACCGCCCACCGTCTCATTTACTAAAACCCCTCAAGTCTCATCTACTGAAACCTCCCTAGTCTTATGTACTGAAATTCCCCCACTCTCCTCTACAGAAATCCTCCCTGTCCTCTCTCTTGAAATCCTCCTTGTCTTATCTCTGAAAATCCTCCATGTCCTCTCTATTGAAGTCCCCTCCCCTCCCCCCAGTCTTCTATTTTGAAATCCTCTATGTCCTCTCTACTAAAGTTCCCCCAGTCTTCTCTCATGAAATCCTCCCTCTCCTCTCTCTTGAAGTCCCCCCAGTCTCCACTCCAACTAATATAACCTTTGTTGTACCTTGGACATTCCTAGTCCTTGAAGTTGTCACAGAACCACCCTTTCTGATAGCCACCTTTGGTGCCCTACTGGATGATCCAATATACTTAGAACTTGGAGTAATCCATTATGGGACTTGTGAGCTTTGTATCTTACTTTTTCCATCTCTACCAGCTATAGAGGGAGGGTATCCATTAATGTTGTACTTCTTGCTATACCCCTTGTTTACTTGTACTCCAAAGGCAATCAGTCTACAAAAATATTCATCCGGATTAGATGCGAACATATTTAATTTGTAGGTCAGCTTTCTTTTCTGGGGGAATATATGAGACTAAGAAACTAATATTTTTCCCATTTCTACATGATCCAGTACACTAATGTATATGTCATAGACAATATCCATGTACCCGTGCTTGTCTGGGTCTACCCATTTTTCGAAAGACCTACCATAATACTAGTATATCACTTTCACCATAACACTCGTACCGCAACAGATAACAAACAATTTGTGTCAAATTCATTGAGAAAGCCATCACAGTCCCTAACATATTAAGCAATAAAATATTACATCATAGTCCCTAACATATTAAGCAATAAAATATAACATCACAATCCCTAACATATTAAGCACTAAAATATGACATCATAGTTCCTAACATATTAAGCAATAAAATATCACAATTCATTACTTCTAATAAACAATTGAATAAACGATTCATTGCTTCTGATCCTAAAGAAACAATCCTTTAAAAACTATAAACATTGCCTAATTGACTATTACAAAGACACAGTGGAACCAACTTTAATATTTCACTTTCACAAACCAACAAAATTGATTCTCACAAAGCAATAACAATTCAATAAAAAATTATAAACAATTCATTGCTTTTGATCCTAGAGAAACAATCTTTTAAATAAGATAAACAATGCCTAATATCATACTTAGACTTTGCTCAAAAGGAAATCACGAGAGGAGATAGTCACCTCAAATTTGCAGAAGTAGGGTTTGGACTTGCGCACAGGGTCAAAAGGGTTGGGGCTTCAGGGTTGCAGGCTGAAGTGGGTTTCTCAATCAGAGTTGCAGAGCTAGGGAATGGAGTGGCGAATAGGGGCAAAAGTGTTAGGGTTGGGGGTTGCAGGCGGGAATGGGTTTCTCAATCAGAGTTGTAGAGGCCAGGTTTAGAGTGGCGAACAGGGGCAGAAGTGTTAGGGTTTCAGGGTTGCAGGCGGGGTGGGTTTGTTAACCAGAGTTGCAAAGATGGGGTTTGGAGTGACGAACAAGGGCAAACATGTTAAGGTTTCGAGGTTGCATGCGGGAGTGGGTTTTTCAAGTAGGGTTTGGAGTTGCGAACAGGGGCAAAAGTATTGGGGGTTCGAGGTCGCAGGTCTTCTTCGTCGGTTCGTTTGCAGATACCAGAGAGGGAGACGAAAATGTGGGAGACGAAGTCGGTGAAAATTTTGGTTGGGGTGGGTTTGTGGAGAGAGTAGTAGATTGCAGGGGTAGTTTGGAGTGGCTAACAAAGATGGGAGACGAAGAAGATGCAGGCACTAGAGATGGGAGACGAAGAAGATGCAAGCACTAGAGATGGGAGATGAATGGTTCTTTTTCGTTGGTTCGTTTGCAGACCCCAGAGATGGGAGACGAAGAAAGGTGGTGAAAATTGTACTTTATTGTTTGGGTTTTTACAATAAAAGGGGTAAAGTTGGAAGTTCACACCAAGTTAAGGGTAGATTTGGGATTTAAAAATTTTCAAATGGCAAAAACCTGTTAGATTGGGGTACAGTGTAATAAGTAGATAATGTAGGGGAGGTCTATTGAATTGATTTCAAATGGAAGGTGTGTTGTGTCTTTTAGGCAAAACACTGGGGAGGTCTATAAAAATTTCCCTAAAGTATATGTTAGATTATAAAAGTTTGAAATTTTACATCAATTTTACATCCAACGAAACTACCAGTGCAAAATTAATTTCACTTCACTTCTCGTACAACCAAACAACTCAAAAAGAAAAACAATTTCCCTTCACTTCGCTTTCCTATTTCCTTCGCAACCAAACATAGCCATTATCTTCTTTTAAAAAACAAATTTTAAAAATCTCCTATTCTAAAATTTTTTTTTTTAGATTATCCCTCAAAATTTTGTAATTCCACCTTTTTTTTTTTCTTTTTTATTCTTTGATAATGAAAATTTCATAGATTACCCTTGTCCCTGGCCTCTGAAAATTAGGGATGTAAATGGATGGATCGAATATGAATTGAATATGGTTGGATGTGATCAAATCTAGAAAGCCCAAAACTGATAGGGATGAGAATCAAATCCATATTTTCGACTTTCGAAAAGAAGTACCAAGTTCAAATTTGTGAAAACCCTAAAATAGATGGACAAAGTCATGGGTTGGTGTTACCTATGTGATTGTAGACAACAATTCGAGAGTTTGGATTCCGCATCAGCATGCAGATATATCAAGGGGAGTATTTTTTGATTCTTAGAGTCTTACTTCTTTTATTTCCTTGAGTCGTTTGCTGAAATGACATCTGATTCTTATGTAGTAAATAGGACTTTAGTGGAGGTTGATTCATTTGCAAATTCAATTCATTCGTCTAGAATTCATTGTAAAAGAATTAGTTTTCATTGAATCGGCAACAAAATCTATATCAAAATTTCACAATTTACTTATTATTTTGCAGTTCATAAGAACATCTGAATTTCACTAAAAATGTTTTCAGATCTAAATAGTGATACGCATAAAAAAGAATTGATTAACTAAACAAGGGATATGCAGCAAGAATTTTAACATTGGAACAGGGAAGTGGGGGTCGAGATACAAAGGGCATGGAAGAGCGGCTACAGAAAATGTTGTATGAGGGGATGTGCAGGAGGGGTCAGGAATCATATGAGGATTATTTTGAGTGACTAAAGGAGAAAGAGAAGTGCTGGAAAATTCAAAAAAAAAAAAAAAAATTTGGGATAGAAGAGTGAGTAAATGTTGGCTTAAAGGGGGTGGTAGAAATTTCCTCTCTTTTTTTTTTTCTTAAATATCCTTCAACAATTTGTGGTGCATTTAACCACAAAATTATTCTAATAAAATGGCCATAGGGAAGCAAAAAAAAGAAGAAAAAAAAAAAAAAAAAAGGAACACAAATTTTGGCGAAAATTTTTCTTTAACTCCATGAAAAAGGGGAAGAGATGAGGTCATGAGGGTGACCAGCCTCGTAGAACAAATTATTTTTTTCACCTATCACATCCACACCAAGGGTCAAGAAGATCTTCTTCACCTTGGGTGACAGAAAAAACTAGTTCCATAAATTTTGTAAAAAACAAGGAGGATAAAGGTGCGGATAACGCCTTACCACATTAATGCTGTCATTCTATATTTAGATATTTGGGTAAATTACACAGACACCCCCTCTACTGTAGTGAAACTACACAGAATTACCTTGTTTTTTCAAAAGTTATACAGAATACCCCTCTAACAATGCTATCATACAATCTCACCCACACCATTACTTTCAATTTAACGGCAGAGGGTCAATTTTTTTTAAGACAAAAATACCCTTACTAAGGGTAAAATGACTAAAAAGGTTTGACAACGAATAAACAATAGACCCTTCATCTTCTTTTTCCTCTTCTTCATGTTCTTCAACTTCTTCTTCTCTTCTGCTTTCCAACAACAGTTGATGCTTTTCTCAACACTTTCAAATCAAAATCCTCTTCAGTAGCAGAAACCTCATGTCGATTATCAGAATCGACAACTTCGATCGAAGCAGTGAAGATCTCCATAATAGAGTGTTTGAGAGGAAGATTGTTTGCAAAGAAAAGAATAAAAAAAAACTGAAATTCTTAACAAAAAAGATGGAATCCATGAAATTTGCACTTGTTTCAGACCAGTTGAGTTCATTGAAAACCTCATTTTATATTTTTTTTTTACAAGCTGTGTGATCTATATCTATATTTGGTGATGAGAGAAGTACAAGAATGTACACCACAAACCCTACTTTCCCATTACATTCACAGCAACAAACTCCAATTAGGGAGCTCATCTGCCTTCGATAACGCAACTGCAAAGTGCAACCTTAGAAGACTTTGCCATGCTTTTGACCAAACAACCACCTCTCCGCTTATCATGTTACAAAATGCTTCTTCAAAAGGTCAAAAAAGAAAAAGAAAAGGAAAAAAAAAAGTAAGAAAAGATTTGAAAGAAGAGGTAGGTGATATTAGGATTGAAAAAGAAAAATTGATTTCATATCAAATACACAGGAATTGGGTTGACTGACAATAGCAAAGAAGGGGAAAAAATATTTGTATGGCCCATGGTGTTGACAACAGAGGAGTTAATGTAAGACCCATATCGAACTAACCGGTCTTACCACCTTATACCAGGTCTACCTATCATGGTCGAGCCAAGTGGACCAAGTGCGTAAAGAAACCACAAGACCAGGTATGAAGTTTAACTCAAAAACAGTCAAATATGAGGGTAGGGTGTGAGACCCGTGCCAAACTAACCCGGTCTTACCACCTTGAACCAGGTTTACCCATCATGGTCGAGTCAAATGGACCAAGGGCATGAAGGAGATCGAGATCCCAGGTATAAAATCGACCCAAAAACACTTAATTTTAGGGGAGGGTCGCACACCCAGCTAAGCAGGGTCGGACCTCCCAAAACAGAAAGTTAGACCCTCAATTTTGAAGGGAGGGTCGGACAGCTTAAGACCCTAGGGTCGACGGGATCATCGACCCTCCCATCGACCCTCGGTTTCTGACGAAACTGAAATTAGGAAATTTCCTAATTTTCGGTTGGGATTCTTTCCAAATCTCAATGGGATTATTATAGGACATTCCAAGTCTATTTAAAGGATGTCCCTAAGCCACTTTCACTCCTTTCACAACCCTAATTGAATTGAGAGAAAGAGAGAAGAAGGAAAAGAGGAAGAAAGGAGGCTAGGAAGAAGGCTTAGCAAAAAGGAGAAGAATTTGCAGAGAAAAGTAATCTTCTCAGGTATGGATACTAATTCCATGAGTTTCTACAGACGTTAGGTTAGATATGGTTGAGTGTAGGATTTCGGAGAAACCCAAACTATCCATCCATGGTTAGGTTTTCATGGAAAACCATAGGAGGATGCACGAAAACTATCTAGATGGATTATACATGGTTCTAGGCCATGGAATGACTGTTGAATGAATGTAGGAAGTAAGCCATAGGACCCAAACACGAAGAATGGATTTAAAAGTGGAAATTGGACCAGAGTGCACCGAGGGTCGATAGACCATCCGACCCTAGGTGTTTCTGACCATCGACCCTCAGCATTTGGGAAGTTCAGAATGCAGGGAGGGTCGATAGACCCATCGACCCTAGCATCGACCCTAGCATTGACCCTCAGTTGACAGAATGGTTTTAAATTCTGAATTAATTCTAATTAAATTCTATCGACTTGGTTAGGTTTGCTAGCAATATAATTACGTTATAACGGTGATTCTAAAGCTTGAAAAAGTATCTTTTAGCAAGCTAAGGTGAGGAACCTTAACCCCAAACTAAATTGGTTAATAATAAACTGTTTTCTATTTCTTGAGTCCTATGCCATGTTTGATTCTATGCGAATATGTTTGTAATGTGCATACAGCATGTCATCCAATATTTCTATTACCAGTTCATGCATATTTACTTTATTGTTTATAACATGATGATGATGATGATGATAGGAATAGGCATGTGCTTGTATGTGTGTGGTTGATGTATTTGATGCGAGCGAGTATCAGGGGAGGTGTGATGAGAACGTCAATAAACGTTAACCTTTAGCGGGTCTCAGCACTTTAGCTCTATCTCTAACTCAAGTCTTGTGCATTTGACATCGTCGTATCGCCATTACCTTAGTAGAACTATTATGTCGTAGAGTATCAGGGGAGGTGGTCTCGGTCCTTGTAGTCTTTGACTCTATCGGGGGGCCTTAGCTCTATCTCTATGGATGTTCAGAGGGATCGGGGTGAGGCCTTGGATACACTTGTTTGGCATTGGGATTGGTTAGTAGCGAGCCCGGTTTTCAAGCCCTCGCTAACGGGGGGCTTACGTGTTGGTATAGCATTATATAGCAATAAACGTTAACATTTGTTGTATAATGTTATGGTAGGGTGGATGGGGACGACGATAAACGTTAACTTTCGGGGCGGGCTTCCACACCCCGTATAGAGGCGGTGTCAATAAACGTTAACCTTTGACCACCCAACCTTTCTATTGCACATTGCAAACTATAAACCAAGACCAAAGATATAAATTGATTTTTGCATGCATATGTATTGTTGCATTGTTTTGGCTACTCACTGAGCCGTGTTGTGTGCTCATCCCTCGACGTCGAATATTTTTAGTTGATGATGCAGGTTATACAGTTGAAGATTTTATGAACGCGTCAGCGTATGGGAATGTAGCAGCTATGGAAGTTGGAGCTGAAGATGATACACACGACTCCTCTTGCGAGTGCAACTCGTGTGTATCTGACTAGTTATTTTTATAGGTTTCTTTATTGGATTTATAAGACATGTATTTGGTACTTAATTATTTATGTCTCAGTTTGAACATAGAATAATTTGCTATTATTTATGAATACCATTTAGTTCTCAGTTCATTTATTTATAAGACTTCGCTATTGTGTATTTACTCTGATTATGATGGTGAGTATATGAAGGTTCAGGTAACGCGGGGAAAGCCTACTTGAGATCCTGGTTGAACCGTTGGTTATTTAGCAGTTCATCACACCATTCTAAAATGCACGGAATTGGGGTGTGACAACTTGGTATCAGAGCAATAGGCCTTGCCCGCTGAACTATCATACATTCACAGTAATAGTGAACTGAGATAGGATAAAATAAAAACAGTAATATTAACATATTATAAGCACAAGTGACGTTGAGACCAAATTTAAAAAAGAGAATAATACATCTATTAAAAGGAGAAACAAGTTGACATACAATGAGAACGAAACAAAGAGTAAATATATATCTAAAAGCAGTACAGTCCACAACCCGGACCGGTTACTCGTAGTACAAGGAAAAGTAAAGTACAATCGGAGAAGCGGAGGCGAAGGAGGGAGGTGAAGCCTCACGATCTCTCGTCGTAGTCCTCAAAGATAGACTCTAGTCAACCAAGGCTATCTCGAGTCCGGGTCGCTCGTAGACTAGCCGTGAGATCGGCTACTCTCCCGTCGGTCGTACCGGATCTCCATGAGCTCATCTATCCGGCGCGTCGGATGTGTGCCGAGCAGCCAACAACTCATCCACTCTCATACGCCGAGCATCTAGCAACTCCTCCATCCTCAGGTCCTATCTGCGCTGAGTCTCTCTGATCTCGCGCAACATCTCCATCATATCGGAAGGTGGGCATGAAGGACCAGCATCATGAGAAGGACTGGTCTCGGGTACGCGGGCCGCCGCAGCGAAGTACCAGCCCTATCCGCATGCGTGGGTGATGGCGGTGGTATCGCATCGACATCCATATATAAGCGATCATCGTCGACCGGGATCCCCACGAGCCCTAGCAAAGAGCCTCAAAGATCGGCCATCTCAACCCGAGTGTGAGGGCGCACCATCGCGTTCCTCTCCTCATCACTAACCTCCGCATCTCGCAGCCCCATCTTGCGAGATAGCCTCCCAATCTAGAGGCGACGAGAAGGTCTTCTCCCGGATCTTCTCATCTACTAGATCCACCCCCGGACGGGTCGGTGCGCACCGTAATCATGCGTCCATAGGGTAGGTTTCCCCTATGACCGGACATGGTAGCACTAATCATCGTCCGCATGATGATGTAAGGAAGACAGACCGGGCCGACGAGTGAGATGCGGTAGATCAAGAAACGAGTCAAGCGAGAGACCCTCTCATAGTGCCCACTCTGCTGGGATCAGATTATGCTTGGATAATCTTGCGGAAGACCCGTGGAGCTGGACGCAAGTAGCAAGCTCTCATCCGCCATCTATCGGGACGGAGCAACCGGTTGTCGATCTCTCGCCCTCATCTCCATCTCAACAAACCGCGGCTCTCCCGGCGCACGTACACCATGGGGCCATCATAGGCAATGCCCAACAGATCGGCCAGCTGCCGATGATCAAAGGAGATGTGCACCCCTTTGACGTAACTAGTGATGCGCAACTCCTGACCGTGTTCAACATCATTGTAATTCCCCACCACCTGGAGATTACAATAAAACTGGCGCACCAAGTCTGGACATGTGCACGCGTCGTATGTGATGACAGGGAGCCACCCCATATCACCGAATGCTCCCTCTACATTGAACAAGGCTAGCTCAGCCAAGTTCACCATGCGACCCCCTTCCACTTTCTTACGGGCATAGTCAAGATATCGTGCCTCGGCTCGCTTGAATGAAGCGAAGTGGATCACGCAATCTTGGCACTTTAGTACGGGCCATAGTATTCGCAACAATAAGAAGGAGAAAAGAAATAAGGAGTTAATAAGATAAAAATCTGAAAAATTTAAATAGAAGCCCATTCCACACTATACAAGTGGGCATAAGAACTTACGCAGGTTAAAACATATCCTACAATCTACATGCAGTAGAAAATTTTAACGGATAAGGTCCAATTTGAAGAAATTCAAGAAAAATCAAAAATTTCGATAAATTAGGGCAAAAAGAGAAAAATTTAAGTTTCTCGATAACCAACCGATGAAACTCAAAAATTTTTGAGGGCTTTCGTTCCTCAAGACCCCAATAACAAAAGCCCCCAATAAAAATCGAATTTTTATGGTTGGAAAAAGTTTAATTTGGAAAACACGAGCTAAATGAGCAAAAACCTAGAAATAAAAACCTAAAAACAGGGAAAGTTGGGAAATTTTACCTGTAGAGGTGATGTGGATGTCGAAACTCGGACTAAGAACGATCCACAATAGTGAAGTAGCACTGTAGCAACTCGGAGAGTAGAGACGAGTCGAAACGGAGGAGGAATAGTGAGAATTGACCCGGGAATCGGATCTTAAAAATCTGATTTTTGGTCCGAGGGTCGGACAATTCGACTGACACCATTGACCCTCGGATCGACCCTCCAATCGACCCTCGGCTCTCGGGAATCTGACAGAAAATCGAGGGTCAGACTAAGGGTCGGACACCCATCAACCCTCAGCTCTCGGGAGGAACAGGTCATTCCCAGGGTCGGATACCAAGGGTCGGACACACCAGCGACCCTCACCATCGACCCTACATAGAAAAGACAGTATTTATTTCAGAATGAATTGGAGATTTTGAATTTTATATCGGTTAGCGTGCCTACATGAAGTATAAATGATTTCTCACTGATTTTGATGATTTTCAGGCACCATCCATCTCAAAAGTAAATATGTCTGGCCGTAGAGTGACCCGACAGACCCGAAACACAGTCCCACCACCACCACCGGCGGATGAGACTAGTCAAGAGAACAATTATGCACAGGGTAATCCCGAGCCGGCAAACTCTACAAATTTGCCACCACCACCACCAGAGCTAACAACAGTGGTGATGAATCGGCACAACAGCTACAACAAATGCAACATGCACAAGCTCAAATGCAGGTTGCGATGGGAGTTATGTTCCAAGCCACTCAGGCTACAGCCATGCACACTGGGCAAGCTAGTGCAGCACCAGTGGGTAACCACCCAGCTCAACAGACACCTCAACAACCGGCTGCACCAATTCCAGTGCAAGTCCCAGAAGCAGCCCAAGGGAACTATCAGTATCCACCCCCTATGTTTGGGGCAAACCCCCAAAACCAACTGGATCACTCCCGACTAGTAGAGAGATTTTTGAAGATGAAACCTAAGGAATTCAACGGCAAGCCGTCTGATCCACTGTGGCCAGCACATTGGATAGACGAGATGGAAAGGAACTTCCTTATGATGACTATTACTGAGGAAGAAAAAGTGTTATGCGCCACCTTTATGCTCAAAGGCGACGCACACCATTGGTGGAAATCTACAAAGACATACTTATTGACCAAGCACGCCCTACTGACATGGGCTATATATAAAGAAGTATTCTTCGAGAAGTATTTCCCCAGAAGCTTCAGAGATTCAATGGAGAAAGAGTTCCTGAGTTTGTACCAGGGACAGATGACCGTAGACGCATATCAACAGCGCTACGAAGAACTGTTTTTCTTTGCACCGGCTAGTCTGCAAGAAGAAGATACAAAAACCCGTAGATTCGTCGCGGGACTAAGAGGAAGCATAAGAGAAAATATTCTGGGTTTAGAAAAGAAGATTTAAAACAAAGCTGTCGAAATTGCTCGAATAATTGAATCGAGCCAGAAGGAGAGCTATTTCTCCCAGAGCAGAGGAATCAAGAGACCAGCCGAAAACTCCTACAACGGAGGCAATAATAGGACGTATAAACCTTTTTGTCCTCAGAGTTATACAACTGCACCAAAGTCTACTGCAGCAGCTCAACCACAGCCAAAGTCAAATTTTGAAGCCCCGAAGTGCTATAACTGCAACCAACCAGGGCATATGGCAAGAGAATGCCCAAAACCCAAGAAGCAACTACATCAAGGACGGGTATATGCCGTTACATCGGGAGGATGCTGCCGCACGCCCGATGTGGTACACGTGCACGACCGAAACTTGTAAGGCTATAATTAGAATTGATTGAGCATGTAGACTAAGTAAAAACGAATCACAGGTATCGTACCTATCAATGGCGTACCCGCCAGAGCACTCTTTGATTCAAGAGCTACTCATTCATTTATATCTGTGTCGTTTAGAAAGAAGACCAATCTGCCCATCAAAACATTAGACTACAAATTACTTGTACGGTCACCGATGGGATTAGAAGTGGAATTAGAGAAAGGTTATGGACCATGTCCAGTTCTCATTGGAGAGCAAACCTTGGATGCAACCTTAATACAACTTGAGATGGCAGACTTTGACGTCATCTTGAAATGGGACTGGTTAGCTCGGCATTGAAATCGTTATGCGCCGAGAAGAAGCTAACGTTCAAAGACAAAGAAGGAGCAGAATTCGGTTTCTCGGAACCAAACTTCCCAGGAGACGCAAGCTCATACTCTTAGCATTAAAGGCTAAGAAGTGCCTTGAGAAAGGAGCAGTCGGATATCTAGTATCAGTGGTCGACCTAACCAAGGACGTGCCACGAATGGAAGATATTGATGTCGTGTGAGATTTTCCTGATGTATTTCCGGAGGAACTACCCAGATTACCACCCGATCGAGCCACGGAGTTTGTAATAGACCTAATACCTGGAGCCGCACCAGTATCAAAAGCACCTTATAGAATGGCTCCTACTGAACTGAAGGAATTAAAAGTGCAATTACAAGAACTACTGGATAAGGGTTATATTAGACCCAGTATATCTCCATGGGGAGCACCGGTGTTGTTCGTAAAGAAGAAGGATGGTAGTGTTCGGTTATGTATCGACTATCGAGAGTTGAATAAGCTAACAATCAAGAATCGATATCCACTACCCAGGGATCGATGACTTGTTCGATCAGTTACAAGGAGCGAAGGTATTCTCAAAGATCGATCTTCGATCAGGCTATCATCAACTGAAGATTAAGGAAGGTGACATTCCGAAGACAGCTTTCAGGACAAGATACGAACACTATGAGTTCTTAGTGATGTCATTCGGATTAACTAATGCACCGGCAATGTTCATGGAACTAATGAACCGGGTTTTCCACGATATGTTGGATACGTCGGTCATAGTATTTATTGACGACATATTGGTATATTCCAAAGACAAGGAAACCCATGTCAAGAACCTAAACGCAGGCCTACAGCGTTTAAGGAAAGAGAAGTTATACGCCAAATTTTCGAAGTGTGAGTTTTGGCTAAGTGAAGTCGCCTTTCTAGGCCATGTAGTGTCCGCGGAAGGAATCAAAGTGGACCCCAGTAAGATCGAGGCTATAGTGAAGTGGGAAGCACCAAAGAGTGTTTCAGAAATTAGAAGTTTTCTGGGTCTAGCTGGATATTATCGGAGATTCGTAGAAGACTATTCTCGGATTGCCGTACCTCTCACCAGTTTGATCAAGAAAGGAGAAAAGTTTGTATGGACGGATAAGTGTGAAAAGAGTTTTCAAACACTGAAGACCAGATTGATATCCGCTCCAATTTTGACCATTCCCGTTCCAGGACAGACATTTACCTTATACACTGATGCATCGGGATTGGGATTAGGATGTGTGCTTATGCTAGGAGAGCAAGTGGTTGCATATGCATCGAGACAGTTGAAGGTACATGAGAAGAATTACCCCACTCATGATTTGGAGTTAGCGGCAGTAGTACATGCTGTCAAGATATGGAGACACTACCTATACGGAGAGAAATTTCAGATTAAGTCGGACCATAAAAGTCTTATTTATTTATTTAATCAGAAGGAGTTGAATATGAGACAAAGAAGATGGCTGGAACTATTGAAAGACTATGATTGTGATATCCAGTATCATTCGGGAAAAGCGAACGTAGTAGCAGATGCATTGAACAGAAAAGCAATGATAAAGTCACAAGGAGAAACTAGCACGACTGCAGCAATGTATACCAACGGAATGGTGTTCAATCACGGCAACGAACAATATGCGATAGATATAACGGATGGATCAGCCAACCAAGGGTTTATTCATTGGTTTTCGAATATGTTCGCGGCATTGAAGATCATACCGGATATAGTGGACGAAGTGAAGACAACTATCAAAGCAGATCCTTATCTGAGAACAGTACAAGAAGATATTGAGAAAGGTAGGTCCAACTCTGAGTTCACCTTAGATAACGAGAAGGTACTGAGATATAAAGGAAGAATATGTGCACCTGAAACAGAAAATATGGACATTAGACACCGACTGATGAAGGAAGCCCATACCACCATCTACTCGATACATCCTGGAAGCACAAAAATGTATCATGATCTAAAGAAACTGTATTGGTGGAGGGGAATGAAGGCAGATGTAGCCAAGTTCGTGTCTCAATGCCTAAATTGTCAGAAGATAAAGGCGGAACGACAAAGACCCGCAGGACTGTTACAGCCATTACCGGAACCAGCATGGAAATGGGACTGCATCACTATGGACTTCGTCACAGGACTACCATTGACACCTCGAGTAGTTGACGCAGTTTGGGTGATTGTGGACCGTCTGACTAAGACAGCTCGCTTCATACCGATACGACCCCAGTATACACTGGAAAGGTTAGCAAAGCTGTATGTGGATAATATTGTTCGGTTACACGGTG